>JAKSZT010053883.1:59998596-60120411 GCA_026826555.1 Tolypeutes matacus | reverse complement strand
CTCTTCTCTTCTCTTCTCTTCTCTTCTCTTCTCTTCTCTTCTCTTCTAGGTCATTGTTGAAATCCATCCAAACTCATTCCTCAAAACCATCACATTTTAATTTTGTTTTTGAACCCACCTCTCTTTCCCTTGGCTCAACACTCAGCTAAGACAGGGCCCATCCTCCAGGAAAGCTTCCTTGATGCCTCAAATTGAGTTAGGTGCTCCTGCTAAGAGCATCCAGAGCAGCTTAGCTGTTAGTGCACTGCCATGTAATTCCTTTGCCTTATCGGCATCTCCAGCTGCTGGAAGAGAATCTATATCAGGGCAGGCACCATGTCCATCTTTTCCATCTTTGAGACCCCAGAATCCAGCACGCTGCCTGGCACCTAGTAGATGTTCAGCAAGTATTTATTGAATGGATAAATAATTAATGGTAAGAGGAATAGAAAGTCTCTTCTCTGTAGCTAATCCGTAGAGATCGCAAAGGGGGTCTTGAGGACGTCTTTGCTTTGTGTGTTTGAAGAGGGTACATCCCGCAGGGTGCAAGTGGGGAACAGAGCATGCAATTATGCAGAGGGACAAGTCATCACTATGCCATTTCTTCCAAATGCAAAAAATAGCCCTGTGACATTTCTTATAAAGGAGAAAGAATATATTCAGCAGTGAGCCGTTTCTTTCTTTTTTTTAAAAAAAAAATATTCTTCTTCAAGGGCTGTGGCTTTTTGTAGATTATATTCTTATCGGTTTTCTTGGGAAAAGTAGACATGGTATAAAAAACAATAAGAGGTAAACTTACTAATTTCACAATATAAGAATAATGATTTATGAAATTATACATCTCTACGAAGTACTGGTTTACCACATTACTAGAAAGAAATGGATACTTTAGCACTCAGGAAATAATGTTTTCTTACATAAACCTGACCAGTTGGTGAGGTCTGAATTGACAGTGAGAACTTAGATTGAGAATGAAACTGATTTACCATGTTTGTATGTTTCAATTCATCTGACCAAAGATATCATTATCTTTAATGCTATGTCTCTCTGTAATTATGTTTGTATTTGGGTTATTTGAATAATAAAAATCCTATTTCCAGAGGCATATAACTTCATCACAAAATTCCCTTCTGGCACACAGTCTTTGCACTGTGGAAACAAACCAACAAACCCCAGTCCATCTTTGGGTGAACCGAGAATGGAAAAAGAAAACAGTTGCTTCTAATTCTTTTTTATAAGCATCATAAGCCAACTAGAAGCCAGAGGGGGGTGAACGGCTTGAATATAAAACGATGCATGGGGAAGCGGCTGTGGCTCAAGCAGTAGGGCTCCCGTTTACCATATGGGAGGTCCCGGGTTCGGTTCCCGGGGCCTCCTGGTGAAGGCAAGCCCGCCCGCGCGGCGTGGTTAGCTGACCCAGCGAGCACAAGCAGCAAGGGGGGGATAAATGAATAAATAAATAAAATCTTTAAAAAAAAAAATAAATAAAATGATGCATGTGAATATTCTTGCTGTCCTGATTTTGTGATAATCAGGGTAGGCTAAACATTCGCTATGTGAAACCGTGCATGTGTCCCCAGATCTAGTTTTTCTCCCTAGGTCTGGTTTTTAGAATGCTGGTGATAAACTAAGCCTAATTTATTATATGACCATCCTGTATGGGAAATGACTGTAACTCTAGGTATCTTTGGTCAACCTTAAGAGATATAGCAGACGGACAGATGTGGCTCAAATGGTTGGGCGTCTATCTCCCATATTGAGAGATCTGGGTTCGATCCCTGGGATCTCCCAGTAAAAATTAAAAAATGGAAAATAGAGAAGGTGCACCGTCAGGCCCTGTGAGTGGGTGAGCTCCCCAGACCCCACGTGCGGGTGCACCATCAGGCCCTGCGAGCCACACAGCAAGATGGTGACATAGCAGGAGAGTGACACAAGGGAGAGCCAAGACAAAATGAGCCGAAAAACCAGAAACTAAGTCGGCACGGGTGGTAGGAAGCCTCTCTCCCACATTGGAGGTTCCGAGGATCAAATTCCAGTGAAGACAGGAGGAGAAGGATGAGAGAGAGGGCAGGAAACGGACACAGAGAGTTGCCCAACGAATGGACACAAAAACAGCAAAAAGGGGGGCGGGGAGGTGTGTGTAAAAATGGATAAAAGTAAAATAAATAAATAAATAAATCCTTTTTTAAAAAGTATAAGATAGTAAGATATGGGCTATAGTTAGTAGTAATACTTTGACGATGCTCTTTTATAATTTCTTAACAAATGTTTCACAACAATGCAAAGTATTTGTGGTGGGGTGATGTTATGCATGTTTGTTTTGTAAGTTCACAATGTTTACTGAACACTTATTGTTTATATATGTTCATGTATGAATGATATACTTCAATAAATTGTTTAAAAAAATAAAATAAAATAATGCTATTGAGTTTTGTGTGTGGAATTATTGATTTCTTGATATCTAGAGTTTAGAAACTCTTCCCCCAGTGAAAGCCAAGTTCAAGTGCCTGCCCCCACTTTTGCTTTCACCGAGATTCCTTTCCTTTTGTCATTCCAATGTATTTGCTGTTTGGGAACAGAAAACTCTTGGACAACAGCCTGATGTAACATCAGAAATGGAAAAGAAAGCAGAATTTTTTCCTCTTGGAGGAGAAAGCACATTGCTTCTCATAGCGAATAAATTTTGGACTGAGTATGTTAACAAAGGTTGAAGAATATTATTTCAGCTTTTACAAATGACTCCCTCTGTCCTTCTAGGAATGGGTTTCATAGAGGCCAAATCTTTTCAGAAAATAATTTGCTTTCCTCAAATGGCAAGAAGCTGGGGCCTTCCCTTTCCACCCAAGGAAAGGCTTTGCTGAGGCACCCAAATGACCTGAGGCCTTATCTAGGACCCTAAGCAGAGACTCCTGACAGAGCTACAGTTAGTGACCTTCATCAGGCCCCGGAGTCAGCCTGGGCTTCTCTGAAACAAGCTCACATGGGATCTTCAGAGACGTGGAATAGTGGACGAACATGGGTTTTGCTTTCATGTTTCCTCTGGGCCTTGGAATAGTCTGTTTCTTCTGCTGGATCACCCTCTCCACAAGCTCCATCTTTTTCTGATTGAGTTGTACTGATTCTCACAATTCTTCTCAAGCTTTATCTCTTTGTGGAAGCCTTTCTTAGCCTTCTCACCCTCCTAGCTCTATCTCCACTCCATCATAATATATTTGATCTCACACTCAGCTCTGTTATAGACGATGAGCAACCTGACAGCACAGTGCCTATGTGCACTGTACTTAGTACATAGTAGGTATTCAGTAAATGGCTGTAGAATGAAATCCTGAAGAAATGGGTTAATTAGCTGAATTTGGGTTAGTTTAATAAAGCACTATTATATTTGAATCTGTTGATTCCTTTGGCAAAAAGAATTCACTAAACGAGTTGTTTCATTGAATTGCTTCCACCATTTCAGAACAAATTGTCCCCCTATAGAACTCAAATTTAATGCTCAAAAATCCACATCCTGTACTGTGAGGTTCATTAGAAACTTCACCCTTGTCCTTGCCTCTGATAGGAAAGGGCACTGTCAAGAAGGAGTTGATTGATCCTGAATGTACTTATCTGATAAGTTGTTTTCACAAAGAGCAGTTTCAAGCAAAAACGATAGCTGGTATAGCCTTATTACTTTGGGGAAAATTAAATTTTGGGCAAATATCCTAAACTGGTATAAGCTGTCATTATTAAAATGGTCAGTCTTCTGTGGAACTAAGGGTGATACGCCAAGTGTGAGGTATTTATATCATCTGCTTAGAGAAGTCTAGACTTCTACAGATCATTGAAAGTACTGGTTTATTTATTTGGGTTTGATCACAAAGAAAGTCAGAGGAATTGTTACACTGAGTTCTACAAAATGAAAAAGAATCTATTTAGAATCCATCAGTCCTTTTTTTATTTATTAGAGAAGTTGTAGGTAAACAGGAAAACCATGCATAAAATACAGAGTTCCCATATACCACCCTATTATTGTTAACACCTTGCACTAATGAGTGTGGTATATTTATTTTAATTGATGAAAGAACATTTTTATTATTGTAGTATTAACTATAGTCCATGGTTTACATTAGAATTCACTGGTTGTGTTGCGCCACCCTCTGATTTTTTCAAAAAATATTTTTATTCTAGTAACATATTTACAACCTACAATTTCCTCTTTTAACCTCATTCAAATATATAAATCAGTGCTGTTAATTACATTCAAAATCCTTCACCATTCATTACCAAAACTTTTCCTTCAACCTAAATAGTAACTCTGTACAATTTAAGCATTAACTCCCCCTTCCCTACCCCCACACTGGCCTCTGGTAACTGCTATTCTAGTTTCTAATTCTATGCATTTGCTTATTTTAATTATTTCATATCAATGAGATCATACAATATTTGTTCATTTGTGTCTGACCTTTTTCATTCAACATGATGTCTTCAAGGTTCATCCATGTTGTTATATGTATCAGAACTTCATTTCTTTTTAGGACTGAATAATATTCCATCGAATGTATATACCACATTTTGTTTATCCATTCAATAGTGATGCACACTTGAGTTGCTTACATCTTTTGGCACTTGTGAATAATGCTACTATGAACATGAGTGTGCAAATAACTGTGTGAATCCCAGCCTTCAATTCTTTGACCTATATACCTAGAAGTGGGATTGCCTGGTCATATGGTAATTCTATACTTAACTTTCTGAGTAACTACCAAACTGTCTTCCCACAGTGGCTACATTATTATTATTATTATTATTTTACTGGGAGGTCCCGGGAATCGAAATCCGGTCCCTCCATATGGTAGATGGAGTCCGAACCTCTTGAGCCACATCTATTTCCCATGGCTACATTATTTTACATTCCCATCAACATGAATGAGTGCTCTTATTTCTCCACATCTTCTCTCACATTTGTAATTTTCCATATTTAAAAAAAGAGAGTATTTTCCAGTGGGTATGAAATGGTACCTCATCATGGATTTGATTTGCATTTTCCTAATGGCTAACGATGTTGAGCATTTTTTCATATGCTTTTTTGGCCATTCGTATATCTTCTTTGAAGAACTGTCTATTTAAGTATTTTTTCCATTTTTTAATTGGGTTGTTTGTCTTTTGCTCTTGAATTGTAGAATTTCTTTATAAATTCTGCATATTAAACCTTTATTGGATATGTGGTTTCCAAATATTTTCTCCCATGCTATAGGTTGACTTTTTCATGAAAAAGTCATTTGATGCACAAAAGTTTTAATTTTTGATGGGTCCCATTTACCTATTTTTTTCTTTTGTTGCATGTGCTTTGGGTGTAAAGTCTAAGAAACCATTGACTAACAGACAATGCTTCCGCATATTTTCTTCTAGGAGTTTGGTAGTTCTGGCAATTATATTTAGGCATTTGATCCTTTTTGTGTTGGTTTTTGTTAAGTGGCATGAGGTAGGGGTCCACCTTCATTCTTTTGCAAATGGCATCCTGTTTTCCCAGCATCACTTGTTATAGAGACTACTCTTTCTCAATTGAATGGTCTTTGCCCCTCATCAAAATTCAGTTGTCCATAAATATGATGGTTGATTTCTAAACTCTCAGTTCATTTCCATTGGTTTATATGCCTATTCTTGTGCAAGAACCAGGCTGTTTTAATTACTGTGGCTTTGCAATAGGTTTTAAGATCAGGAAGTGTGATTCTTCTAGCTTCGTTCTTTTTCAAGATGGCTTTGGTTATTCAGGGCTGCTTATCCTTCTATATAAATTTGATGATTTGCTTTTGATTTCTGCAAAGAAGGCCGTTAGAAATTTGGTTAGAATTGCATTGGATCTGTAAATCACGTTGGGTAGACATCTTGACAATATTTAGTCTTCCAATCCATGAATATGAAATGTCCTTCCATTTATTTATATCTTCTTTGATTTCTTTTAGCAATGTTTTGTAGTTTTCTGTTTACAAGTCCTTTACATCCTTGGTTAGATTTACTTCTAGACATTTGATTCTTTTAGTTGCTATTGTAAATGGATTTTTTTTCTTGATTTCTTCTTCAGATTGCTCATTACCAGTGTAGAGAAACACTGCCGATTTTTGCTTGTTGATCTTATACCCTGCCACTTTGCTGAATTCATGAATTAGTTCTAGTAGCTTTGTTGTGGCCTTTTTCAGGTTTTCTGTATGTAGGATCATGTTATCTGCAAATAGGGAAACTTTCACTTTTTCCTTTCCAATCCGGATGCCTTTTATTTCTTTCTCTTACCAAATTGCTCTAGCTAGAACTTCCAGTAAAATGATGAATAACAAGCCTAATAGTGGGCATCCTTATCTTGTTTCTGATCTTAGAGGGAAGTCTTTCATTATTGAGTGTGGTGTTAGTGATGGATTTTTCATATATGCCCTTTATAGTGTTGGGGAAGTTTCCTTTTATTCCCAGTTTTCTGAGAGTTTTTATCAAGGAGGGGTGCTGGGTTTTGTCAAATGCCTTTTCTGCATCCATTGAGATTACCATGTGGTTTTTTCTTCTTCATTCTATTAATGTGGTGTATTACGTTAATTGATTTTCTTATATTGAACCACCCTTGTATATCTGGAATAAATCCCACTTGATCTTGATGTATAATTCTTTTAATGTGCTGTTTGAATTCAATTTGCTAGTATTTTCTTGAGGATTGAACACCTAAATTTGTTGAGGTCTCTAATTTTCTTTCCTGTGGTATCTTTCTCTGGCTTTGGTATGAGGGTGATGTTGGCCTCATAGAATGAGGTAGAGAGTGTTCTTTCCTCTTTAATGTTTTGGAAGAACTTGAGAAGGATTGGTGTTAATTCTTCCTGGAAGGTTTGGTGAAATTCACCTGTAAAGCCATCTGGTTCTGGGTTTTTCTTGGGAGGTTTTTGATCTTCTATTTCTTCTTGAGTCAGTGTAGGTAGTTTCTGTGTTCCTAGCAATTTGTCCAATTTGTTGATGTACAGTTGTTCATAGTATCCTCTTATAGTTCTTTTTATTTCTGTGGTTTTGGTAGGAAGACCCCCCCCCCTTTTCATTTCTGATTTTAGTTATTTGTGTCCTCTCTCTTTTTTTGTCAGTCTAGTCAAAGTTTTGTCAATTTTAATGATCTTTTCAAAGAAACTTTTGGTTTTGTGCATTTTATTTTTAGTTCTCTATTTCATTTATCTCCACTTTAATCTTTGTTATTTCTTTTGTTCAACTCACTTTGGGTTTAACTTGCTCTTCATTTTCTAGATTCTTCAATTTTGAGGTTGGGGATCTGATTTGAAGTCTTTCTTCTTTTTTAACGTGGTCATTTACAGCTGTAAATTTCCCTTTCAGTACTGCCTTTGCTACATCCTACAAGTTTTAGTATGTTTTGTTTCATTTTCATTTGCCTCAAGATATTTCCAAATTTCCCTTGTGATTTCTTCTTTAACCCATTGTTTAAGAGTTCTCCCTCTGTTATTGATTTCTAATTTCATTCCATTGTGGACAGAGAAAATCCATTGTATGATTTCAATATTTTTGAATTTATTGAGACTTGTTTTGTGACCTAACTTAAGGTCTATCCTGGAGAATGACCCATGTACACTAGAGAAAACTGTGTATTCTGCTGCTATTGGGTGGAGTGTTCTATGTATTGCTGTTAGGTCTAGTTGGTTTAGAGTATCATGCAAGTCTTTTATTTCCTTTTTTGATCTTCTGTCTAAATGTTCTCTCCATTATTGAAAGTGTTATATTGAAGTCTACTATTAATGTAGAACCATCTATTTCTTCCTTCAAATCTGTCAATATTTGTTTCATATATTTTGGGGTTCTGCTGTTAGGTGCATATATTTTTATATTTGCTATGTCTTCTTCTTGAATTGACCCCTTTATCAGTATATAATAATCTTCTTTGTTGCTTGTAGCAGTTTTTAACTTAAAATCTATTTTATCTGATGTTAGTATAGCTAGCCTATCTCTGTTTTGTTTACTACTTGCATGGAATATTTTTTTTCCATCCTTTTACTTTCAACCTACTTATGTCTTTGAATTTAAGGTGAGTCTTTTGCATGCAGCATATAGTTGGGTCATATTTTTAAATCTATTCTGCCAATCTCTGCCTTTTGTCAGGAGAATTCATTCCATTTATATTTACAGTAATGACTGATAATGCAGGACTTTCTTCTGCCATTTTGATATTTTGTCTTTGTAAGTCTTATACCTTTTTTGAAACTTTTCTATGTACCTCAGGAAAATGTGTTCTTAAATGTAATCCATTCCTGTGTGTATGTATCCATTGTAAGTAGGATATTTTGATGAGGTTACTTCAGTCAAGGTTTGGCCCACCTCAGTCAGGATGGGTCTTAATTCTATTACTGGAGTCCTTTATCAGTGGAATAAAATTCAGACAGACAGAGAGAAAGCCACAGAGGGAGCAGCCAGAAGCTGAACATCAGGGGAATCTGGAAGAGAAAGGAAAGGCCAGGTGCCACATACATTGCTATGAGATAGAGGAGCTCAGGACTAAGAATCACTAGCAGCCAGCACTAGAAAACCACAGTCTTTGGGAAGAAAGCATTTCCTTGTTGATTCCTTGTTTTGGACTTTTTCCTAACCACAAAACTGTGAGCCATTAAGTTCACTTTGTTTAAGTCAGCCCATTGCATAGTATTTGCTTGAGCAGCCAAGGAAACTAAAACAACCCTCAAATATTCTTGTTAATGGCTATTTTCATATTTGTTTGATTTTTTTGTATTGTTCCATTTTGAATTTCTTCTCATTTCTTTCTGAATATATTTTTCAGATATTTTCTCTGTGGTTACAGATGTGGAATTAAAATTTAACATCCTAAATCTATAACAATTATATTTGATTTGACACCAAACTAACTTCAAGAGCATACACATACACTGCTCCTATACCTTTCTGTCCCCCTGTCATTTTTTTGTACTTACTACAAATTATATCTTTGTACATTGTATTTCTAAAATCATAGTTTTATCATTACTTTTTATGCATTTGCATTTTATTACCTGTAAGGAGTAAGGAGCGGTGTTACATATCAAAAAATACTATACAACAGTCCTGGCATTTATAATTACCCACATAGTTTATTGTCTTAGTTTGCCAAAGGCTGCCAATACAAATTACCAGAAATGGGTTGCCTTTTATAATGGGAATTTTATTTGGGGTAAAAGCTTACTGTTCCAAGGCCATGAAATGTCTGAATCAAGGCATCATCACTGATACTTTCTCACCAAAGTCAGCTACTGGTAACCCTGGTGTGAAGCCACACGATGAAGATGGCCGCCAATCTCTACTAAGTTCTCTGCCTACACCTCCAGAATCTACCTTCTCCTGGAGGTCAGCTGTGGGCAACCAGGCATAGGGCTTGTCTCTTTTAGGGCCTCCTCTCTCAGTCTTTTGGGGCTTCTCTTCCTTTCTGCAGCTGTGGGTGAACCTGAAGTTCTTTCTTTCACATGGCCCAATCAAACATTGCAGAACTTCCTTTTCCTGTGTCTCTATCTCTGTGTCTCCATTTATATCAGACCCAGCAAGAGGGCAGAGACTCATCCTGAGACATGCTTTACTCATGACATAGTCCAATCAAAAAAGTCTTACTCACAGAAATGAATTAGTTCAAAAACATAATCTTTCTCTTTTGGGGATTCATAAAAGAATTTCAAACTCTAACAGCTACCTTTGCTAGATGATTTTATTTCTTTATGTTACATTGATCAATTTTCTAGTGGAACTGGAGTTCTGAAGAACTCCCTTTAGCACTGCTCACCTGAGAAGGTCTTAATCTCTCCCTCATTTTTGAAAGAAAATCTTGCCAGATATAAAAGTTTGGGTTGGGAATTGTTTTCTTTCAGTACTTTAAATATTTTGTTCCACTGCCTTCTTGCCTCCATAGTTTCTGATGAGAAATTGTCATTTAATCTCATTGAGACTCCTTTGTACATAACTCCTTGCTTTTCCCTTATAGCTTTTAAATTCTCTCCTTATCCTTGCCATTGGACTGTTCAATTACAATATATCTGGGCATGGTTCTCTTTGAGATTATCTTTTTTAGGGGTTTATTGGGCTTCTGGAATATGCATATTCATGCCTTTCATTAAATTTGGGAAGTTTTCTGCCATTATTTCTTTGAATATTCCTTCTGTCCATTTTTCTTTTTCTTCTTCCTCTGGGACTCCCATAATTCATGTATTGGTCCACTTGATGGTGTTCCACAGGTGTTTTACACTGTTCATGCTCTCTCTTTTTTTTTTTTTTTAAATAATTTTCCCCCTGAGATGGCTCCCTCGTCTGTTTGTTCATTGTTTTTGTCGTTGTTTTTGCTCATTGTTTGACTTGCCTGCTCATTGTTTTTTTTCTTGTTGTCTGCTTGTTGTTTTTTCTAGTTGTCTGCTCATTGTTTTTGCTCATTGTTTGCCCATTGTTTGTTTGTCTTCTTTAGGAGGCACTGGGAACTGAACCCAGGCTCTCCCATGTGGTAGGTGGGTACTCAACTGCTTGAGCCACCTCCACTCCTGTTCACTCTTTTTTTATTCTGTTTTCTTTCTGCTCCTCAGTCTGAATCATTTCAATTGTCTTATTTTACTTCTGCCACCTCCAATCTGCTGTTGAAACTGACTGGGGAATTTTCCATTTCAGTTATTGTGTTCTTCGCCTCCTGTATTTCTGTTTGGTTCCTATTGAGAATCTCAAAGAGAGTCCCATATTATTCATTCATTGTTTTCCTCATTTCTTTTAGTTCCTTCTCCATGTGTTTTTTATCTCCTTGAGCATACGGAGGATCAATTTTTAAAATCTTTGTCTGGTATGTCTACAGTCTGGTCCTCTTCGTTCATAGTTTCTGGATTTTTATCCTTTGTATGGGCCATCATTTCCTGTTTCTTTGTTTGCCTTGTAATCTTTTTGTTTCACACTATACAACATTAACCCTGGGATTTAATCCCTGAGCTGTGTGTTCCTTAAGTTTGTATCCAGATTTTTATATGACAGAGATTTTCTTGAATGACAGAAGATAACCAAACAAACAAACCAAAGCAAAAGCACTTTTCATAGGCTTTGGCAGGTGATCTCCTTCAGAGTTTAGTCATTCTATCAAGAGGATCAACCATAGGCAAATATGAAGTCCAGAGTCCTCTCTACCTTATCAGAGCCTGGTTGAATCCAGATTCTGCTTTTTTCCTGGGCTTGTGCTTGCTAGGGGCCTTAGAAATCCCCCCGTTTATAGTTTATAGGAGTTTGTGTGAACACCCCCTCTACTCTCTTTGAAATTGACCTTCAGCCCCTCCTGGGAGGTCTCTTGTGTGACTTAATGCAGGTAGTCTTTTGCCTCAGGCTACTTAATGTTTTCTCACATTGTCCCAACTATCTGTAAGCTTCTTCTCTGCCCTCAGGACAACCTCTGGAATGGTGTGCCTGAGACAGGGTCTGGGCTCAGTTCTTCAGCCTTCCACCTGAAAGATTGGCACTGACATACATGCACTTCAGTATGTTCCCAGAGGCTACTCTGCTTCCTCTGGAACAGAGCCCACATCTCACAATGGAAGTATAAGCTGGCTCTGCCCTGCATTGTGGAGGGGCGAGGGAAGGGCCAGCAAGGGAATCAGGGGCTTATCTTATGGTTTTTGAAGCCGCATTTTCTTGATCCAGCACTTGTCCAGTTAATGCAACCCTTTAACTATTTTCTGTAGTTCTGAGGAAGGTTACTGTGTCTAAGATTCCTCTGCTGCCTTTGCCTGAGGGGAGTTGGAACAATGGCCATTCTCAGAGCCAGTCCCTGGTGCTCTGAAGTAGCTAATCAAAAACAATGATCAGTGATCAGACCACACACATCCATAATTTGAAGGACTAAGTCTTTAAGTCCCACCCTGGTATCAGCAAGCTGTGCTAGAAACCCAAGCTGCAGTCCCCACTGCTTCCCGCCATGAGTCTGGGGATTGCAGTATCATTAAACACTACACAGAGGGTGGGACTCACTGGTATTTATCACAATTTACCTTCTTCCTCCCACTCTTCACTGGATGCTGCACAGTGTTCCACTAGACTGTGGAGTTTCAAAATAGTTGATTCAGAGATAAATATTGAATTATTGCCATTTCAATAATTGTTTTGGTGAAGCAACTGATTTCTGGAGCTTCCTACTCCACTATCCACAATTCCCTTTCTGATTATTCAACAAGCTTCCTTTATGAAACAGAATGCAGATCTATTGTTGGGATTTTATGAATGGCATTGATCAACAATAAGCTTGCTCTTTTTTGGATTATTAGGGACTCATTAATGGAAGACTTCATCCTGACAACTTGGATTGGAAAAGGAAGATCAATCCAGTGAGAGAGGAAAGAGACTCATAGGGGCTACAATGACCATTTTAATTGGGTGCGATAAGACAAGTGCTTTTAGGTTGGTGGAAAAGTAATTGCCATTTTGGACTGTGAATTTTAAATCATTATAACTAGGCTTAAGCACATCTTTATTAATAAAGATAAAGATTACAATCAACACGTTTTTGTCAACGAGAAATAAGTTTGTTTATTCCTGTAGCATAAAAATCCATGCTTCAGGATTCTATGAACTCTTGGAAAGCATTTTCTGCATCCTGCTGGTTGTGGAAGCGTTTTCCCTGCAAAAAGTTGTCAAGATGGTTAGGGAAATGGTAGTTGGTTGGCGAGACGTCAGGTGAATATGGCAGATGAGGCAAAATTTAGTAGCCCAATTCATTCAACTTTTGAAGCGTTGGTTGTGCGAGGTGTTGTTGGGTGTTGTCATGGAGAATTGGGCCCTTTCTGTTGACCAATGCCGCCTACAGTTGTTGCAGTTTTCAGTGCATCTCATTGATTTGCTGAGCATACTTCTCAGATGTAATAGTTTCGCTGGGATTCAGAAAACTGTAGTGGATCAGACCGGCAGCAGACCACCAAACAGTGACCATGACCTTTTTTTGGTGCAAGTTTGGCTTTGGGAAGTGCTTTGGAGCTTCTTCTCGGTCCAACCACTGAGCTGGTCATTGCCGGTTGTCTTATAAATCTGCTTTTTGGCGCATGTCACAATCTGATTGAGAAATGGTTTGCTGTTGTTGAGTAGAATAAGAGAAGATGACATTTCAAAATGACGATTTTTAAAATTTTCAGTCAGCTCATGAGGCACCCACTTATCGAACTTTTTCTACCTTTCTAATTTGCTTCAAATGCCAACCGACTGTAGACTTTTGACATTGAGGTCTTCTGCAACTTCTTATGTAGTTGTAAGAGGATCAGCTATGATGACTGGTCATTGTCAACTTTTGATGGCCAGCCACTACGCTCCTCATCTTCAAGGCTCTTGTCTCCTTTGCAAAAACTTTTTGAACCACCGCTGCACCGTATGTTCGTTAGCAGTTCATGGCCAAATGCGTTGCTGATGTTGTGAGTTGTCTCTGCTGCTTATCCAACCCATTTTGAAGTCAAATAAAATCGCTCAAATTTGCTTTTTGTCTAACATCATTTCCATAGTCTAAAATAAATATAAAATAAACAGCAAGTAATAAGTTATTACCAAAAAAAAAAACATAAAAGCAAGAAATGCACATTAACATTATGTATAACATAACCACATTTAAGAATGTATTCCAATATCAAATGGCAAATTTCAACAATGCAAAACCACAATTACTTTTGCACCAATCTAATACCTTTCCCTATGTATAACACTTTCACTTATTGGTTTATTTAACAACAGCTTCTATCAGTGAATGAAACCACTGATGGACTAAGAGGTAACTGTAGTGCCTGGCCCATAATAGGGACTCAGAAGTATTTTCTTGACTTGAATTAATATTATAGATCATCAGGGTTGAAATGGGAATTAAAAGGGACTTCCATTATTATAATTTGTTAAAATTTCTTTGATCTACCATTTTAGGCTTATTGTCAATAATTGAGGTATATTAATGATCAATAACAATATCATCACACATCACACTTTCCAATTATAAAAATGTCTCTGCAAACATTAACTAATGATATACAATAACCCTATGATGTGGACTGGAAAGGTTTTACTATTCCTATTTCAAAGATGAGGATGTAGAGGCTTAGAAAAGTAAAATGATTGACTTACATAAGAGTCATCCCTCATAATAACATCTTTAGCTCATAGGAATCACCTTTTTTTATGTCAAAGCAAAACACACAGCTATGTTTTTAGTAATACCTTTTATTGGACAAACTGTACAGTATTGACAGAGAGGCTTTTCTGCCTACAGAAATCCTTTCCTCAGAGTCAATCCCTTTCTGACCTAGAGGGGAGTTTTCTATATCCCCAAAGCTTATCTGTCAATATTCCACCATTAGTCCAATTAAAGGTATTACTTGAAACTTGACTCCACATTTTGTCTAACCAATAAAGGCAAGTAATTAAAAATATTGAGTTAGGAACCAAGACAGATTGGATATTGTGGTGCTGTAGTTGCTACATTCTTGAAAAATAATTTACTACCTCACTATTAAAATACAGTTTGTTTGTTTGTTTGTTTTTAAGTTGGTAGCCTGGACTTTTCCACAACCAACCCAAATTTTCAGTAGCCAGTTATACTTCAGCATGCCTCTTTTCCGGTCACTTTAAAGTCGGAGGGAGCACACACAAGGCATTGAGGCAAGTCATGATCAATTAGATCCAAAACATAAATAGGTTGAATCATTAGGTTTAAGAGACAGGCTGGCTCCTGGAAAAAGCTAAGGCAGATACATGGAAGGGTCTTTAGTTCTATTTCTCCCCATCCTAAAAATATCTGTAAATGTGGTAACTTAGTTCTATTTGTTCACTTCACACGGTTGTTGCTCATCAGAACTAAGAGATCTGTGTTATGGCTTCACTAGGAAATGGGTTTCAAACAGACACTCCATATTATTAGTGTTCTGTTTGAAAGGCTGTGGCCATCGATCATATCCATCCTCAGTCCACACTCAGAACTTCCTCTCTGTGTTGTGTGATTGTTTTAGTTTCCTAGGCTGCTTAAGCAAATACCATGAATGGTTTGGCTTACAAAATAGGAATTTCTTATTTTACAGTTTGAGCCAGGAAAACTTCCAAATCAAGGCATCATCAAGGTGATGCTTTCTCCCCAAGACTGTGATGTTCTGGGGCTGGCTGCTGGCAACCCTTGGTCCTTAGCTTGTCACATGGCAAGGCACATGGTGGCATGTCCTGGTCTCTTCCTTCTCTTCTAGGTTCCATTCCAGCTTCTTGCTTCCTGTGGCTTTCTCTCCCTTTGTCTGAATTTCATTCTCTTATAAAGGACTCCAGTAACAGAATTAAAGCCTATACTAATTGAGGTGGGCCACACCTTAATTGAAGCAACTTCATCAAAAGGTACTACTTACAATGGGTTTACACCCACAAGAATGGATGATGGGTTTTTAATTATTACTCTAATGATAAGCTTTATGAAGTTAGGGTTTTCTGTTTTTGGTTTTGTGGGGATTTTTTGTTTGTTTGCTTGTTTTTTGTTTTGTAGCTGAACTTTAAGCACTCAGAATAGTTCCTGGTAAAAATCAGGAACTCAATAAATATTTGTTGAATGAATGAATTAATAAGAATGAGTAAATCTAGGAAATGGCTGGGCAGGAGAGGGAAGGAATTTCAACTAATAAATGCCTAGAGGTGGGAATGTCTATATGAGGGACAGTAAGTAACCCACTCTAGCCTAGCTAACAGAGAAGAATTATATTAGGAATCATTTTTTTTATTGTATGTAAAAAGTCTAAGGCAATAATTATGATTTAAGTGCAGTAGTTTCACAACACAACATTTCTCTGTATCACAAATTTTAAAGGTTGCCAGGCCAAGTAGAGAATTCTCAACTTTAGTTTGTAAACTTAAGCTTCCCTATCAAAACACTAAGAAAAGTAAAAGTTCCAGAGTTCTATCTACATCATTATTTATGATTGCCAACATAAATGGCAGGGACCGTGCTGTTCATGAATAATGTTGTATCCTTAGCACTCAGCAGATGCTAATTTTTTAAATGAATGGATGAATATGTCGGGACAAATAAATCCCCAGAGGATCATTGCAAAGACTGAATGAGACAATGTAAGTAAGGTTCTTGCACAGTGACTGGCATGGAGCTCATGTTTGATAAATTATTAACCTAATTCTAAGAGTTAATAATCTAAGAGTTAATGGTCAGAAAGGTGGCTATTATTACCTCCATTTTACAGATGAGAAAATAAGGTTAAGTAACTGGCCCAATAATAATCAGTATGGCAGAACTGGGATTCAAACCCAGACCTGTTTGACTTTACAGCTTGTGTGCTTTATCTTTGAGGTTAAGAAGCCACACGACTTGAGTGTCACTTCTGATGGGTGCAGAAAACAAGCACATTCTGTTCTGGTAATGGCTCATGATGAGGTAAATTCTTGGAAATGTTCAGAGATAGTACAGGATATAAATGAAAGCAGAATTAGACTTTTGCTTTTGCTAAACATCATGTGGTTAAGAGCCTGAGACCTGGGGTTAGACAGATTTAGATTAGAACCCTGACTGCTCCACTTAAGTAGCTGTGTGACCTTCAGCAAGCTACTGAACCTCTCTGAGCCTTAGGGTTCTCCTCTAAAAAACAATAACTGTCACATAGAATGAAATAGAGTAATGCACTTAAGTGTTTAGTACAGTGCCAGGCATATTGTAAGCCGTCTATAACACAACCACATATCCCATTTGGTTATAAAGAATTGGCTTTATAATTGAATTTGTTTCTTTGGGTCTGACTTGATAATAATTAAATTGGCATTACGGAAGCAGTAAGAAGTCAGTTTTGAAGTGGGTACTCCATTAAGACAAATGGCTTGGAGGAGATGCTCCTACTTCCCCTGATGCTATATTATTTTGGTCTGTTTAGCCGGAGAGCAAACCAAACAGCAGCATATTGATTTATGGTATAAAGACGCTATCTTTACAAGATGAAGGGCTAGAAACTTTATTTTCTTTTAATGAAAGTTCAGCTTCTGTGGACCATAGCCAAGTCAGCTGGGGTGGGGGGTGAGGGACACAAAGAAGAATGTGGGTTTTTTTTTCCCACCTACAGATTTGATTGCTTTTAATCCCATGGGAGACCAGTGTCAGGAAGTATTATTAAAGCATAGCCCAAGAACCTCTTGAAAAGATGGTGACCAATGTAAGCTTATGACCTCAAACTGATTAAAAACAAAACAACACAACAGTAAATGACACCAAAAAGTGGCATAAATCTGTCTTGTACAAGGGACTGGTAATCTTCAAGTTAGCTGAGAAAAATTCAGTTTATTATTTATTTTACAGTAAGTTTAATTTATAGTATTCAGTATTTTGAAGATAAACTAATTTGTTAATACAGTCTCAAATAGTGTTATTTTCTTCAGTTTCAGTTCTTTTTTCCTGGAGAAAGTTTTAGCAATTTGCCTATATTCTAGAAAACTAGTAAGAATATTGATACAAACATAGTGATAGAAAATAAAAATAGTAATTCTTTGGTTTTGAATAACTATACCATTTCTCCTATTAACTTAAAATAGAATCCAGGAATGTGGAAATCCATTTCTTAAAAATTTAAACACTCAGAAGTTTATGCTTAACACTTTATAACACAGCACACTTTGCTCTGGATAACTAATATGTATAAATATTCAAAATCCATTGGTGGTATTTTTTAACACAATTTACACTTGAGATTTGAAAACATGGCTGAAACTAATAGAGAAATATTTAATTTTCTTTTACTGTATCCTTTTAAATGAACTGGCTTGAAATTAAGTTTTAAAACAGACCTTTAATGAAAATACAGATATAGAAAATATACTTGCTTAGTTCAAGTAGATGATGGAGCTGAAAAATCAAGACATAGAAAAACTGGAAGATAGAAGAGCTTTTGTGTATGATGGCTAGAGGTTTCAAACAAAACTAAGCATCAAAATATTAGAACACACTAACAGAACCCCATTGTCACTAAAACTAATTAGTGTTCTGCTGTTTAATGCAAAAGCCTACATGCTGTCTTGACCTTTTTACACATCGTGTCTAAGGTTGTGCCATAAAACAGAGGGAAGCACAGAATGCCTCCAGATAGCCTCAGAGGTTTTCTTTTTTAAGTAGTTCAATTGATTGTAACAATGCAGGCTGTGTATAGGACTTATTTAAAGGTGCTGTTTATTAGATCTTGATTACAAGGAACCAGTGAATTAAAGTAATGTCATGCTAGGGAACAGTTTCCAGGGCAGAATGACTGCCATTTCTTTTTAATGTGATGCTGCATGGTTTAAAATACACTTACCATAGAATGCATGACTTTGAAAGTTGGCTCTCAGTGAACCCACTCGACAGGCAGAATGTAGGGCTGTGGATTCTCTGAAGAAAGTATAATAAAGCAAGATTTTCATGGTGCAGCAATGCAATGCTAAGAAGCAGTTATTGAAGAAGATAACCCAGCAGGATAGTAACTTGCAGACACATAAGGGCCTTTCATTTGAAAATCCTCAGGCAGTTTGGAGGCCATGACTCATGAGAATCCCTGCAAGGCAGATGTGATTTGGTAGTTTAGCAAGTGTCATTTTCTTCTGTTTTGTGTGTGAGTCTGACTCAAAGTATTTTCAGAGATTTATCAAAGGAGAGGAAGAGATGCAGAACCTTTGGTGGCTCCCCAAGGCCTCCAGGGTGAAATCTAAACCCCTTAAAACAGCTCACAAATTTTAAGAAGCCTGTGTATAATATTGGTTAAATCCGTGGACCTGGGCTCTGGTAGATCTGGGGTTGGGTTCGGGCTTGGCCATTTAGATAGCATGAGGCTCTGGGTAAGCTATATAATCTAAGTCTCCATTTTCTCATCTGTAAAATGTGGATGAAAATAGTTCCTACTTTATGGGATTGTAGGGAAGATGTAGTGATATAATGCATCTAAATTATTTAGCATGACATTTGGCCTATAGTATGCATTCAATAGATGGCAGCTTATGGCAACAATAATAATGACTATTGCTTACCTTTCCAGCCTTATCACCTGCTACTCTTATTAACAAACCAGCATCCTTATTTGTAGCTACATGTATCACTTGCTTTACCCCAAACACCTTAATCATCTTGTAAATATTGTGGGTATATAATACAATATATAACACATTTATATGGTTATATGTTAGCCTTTCCCTCAAGGTTTGGAGTTCCTCGAGGGCAGAAGTATTGTGCCTGACACATAGTATATTTCCAATGAATGAATAATGAATGGAATAAATCTTCCTCAAGCATCCTTTGTTGGTTTGCACAGAACAATATATCCCAAAGTGGGTTCCAAGAACATTAATCCCATAAAAATGTTTCTTAAAAAGGGATCCTTGGTCAAATAAATTTGGGGAAAAATGCTTACTCCATCTTTCTCTTAAGGGTTCAAAATGCACAACAGCATACTAAAGAATCAGAAGTCTCCTCAATCCCTACCCGCCATGCCTACCAATTAACATCCATTAACATCCCAAGGAATAAACTTAGGTATTACTATTTTAAATCACCTAGAACTTTGTGAAATCATAAGTGATAGCCTTAGTTATTGTTACTATATATTAGCATTTAACAAAGTTTCTTTGGAATTTGAAGAGAGGCACTAAGGTTGCCCAAGTCTGTAGCCTGTGAGTCATCTTTGATTCCTCTTTCCCTTATCCTCCCCCACCTGGTTAACACATAAAGACCTGTCAAGTTTTCCTTTAAAATGTCTTTGGCACCTGTTCCTCTTTTTCTGTTCTCACTGCCACAGCTCTGTTCCATTCCAAACCCTTATCATCGGACTACTATAGCAGTATGCTAACTAGCTTCAGTCCTTCGTTGTATTCTGCCTACTGCTTCTTCATACCACTTCCCTGAGCTGAAGCCTTCAAAGGCCTCCAATTGTCAAGAGACATGGTTTCAACTTGGGTTTCCTTCCAAGAGTTGTAGGAGACAGGGGGTGGGGAGAGTACTGAGCCGATGGGCTTCTGAATTATCCCCACCTTCTCCAACCAGAGCAGTCCTACTTGCATCTGTTTTCTATATTGAGAATAAAGTTTTATTTCAAGAAAGGATTCTGAATTGTGAGTAGTAGAAGTAAAAAAAAAAAAAAAAAAAAAAAAAACACTGGACAAAGCTTGTTATCTTGGTACTCAGGGATCTCCACATTTTATCCAATATTTTTTTCTCCTTACTCTTTCTCACAAAGTTTTCCTCCAACCTGACTGGTTTATTCATTATTCTTTGGCAATCCTTTATATCTCCCATCTCTATTCCTTTGCTCAAGCTCTTCTGCTAACGAACACTGACTGTGCCAGGAGCTATACTAAACACTTTACTAAATATATATTAACAACAGCTCTACAAGATAGGTGCTAATAATTATTCCCATTTTACAGATGAGCAATTGAGGCTTAGAGAAATTAACTTGACCAGAGCCACACAGCTAATGAATGGTAGAGCCAGGACTAGAGGCTAGATCTATCTGATTTCAAAGTCCCATGTACTTATGTACTGCTTCTGCCTGGCAGCTTTCTCTTCTCCCACTACACTTCTTTCAAGTCCACCTCTTCCAAGAGGACTTCCCTGATTCTATATCCCATAATATTTCTCCCTTCCATGAACAGTAAGTGTTCTTACTGTTCATTCCAATCACTTGATAATTGCCACATACTTATATACAGTCTGCTATATTTTTGCGAGCAAATACTTTGTTTCTCCAACTAGATTGTACTTTCTCTGAGGCCGTGGAGTCTTTGTGCCACAAATGTGTTCCTCAACTAGCTCTGCACAGCTTTTAGACCCAAAGGTGAGGGGTCACAAGCTTAACATGAAATGGACACTGGCCCAAGAATCAAAAGACGTGGACTTTAGCTCTTAACAGTTGGGCAATCAGAGGAGTGGAATGAGAATGTGGGTCCTAAGCACAACATTTAGTCCCTTTGACTCTGTGATTCCATAGTTGTTATAAAAGGGAAAATGACATGCTCTACAACTGCCATCTGATATTGTTTGCAGGAGCAAATATAATTGCAAATGTGAAAGAATTTCAAAAGTAACCAAGTGCTGCACACACATTGAATATCATTATAACAATGGATATCTATCTATATCAACATACACCATATATCAATATATTTCTATATCTCTCTATTATCTATTATCTATCTATTTATCTATCTATCATCTATCATCTATCTAATCTAATCTATCCTGGTTAGTGGAGTTAGGCAAAGTATTTCTACAGAAAAGGATAGGCTGGACTAGACCAAGGGAAGCTCAGCAGAGGTTGACAGTCATGCTCATAGCAGCCCAAAGGACATATTTTATCAGTGCAATGCTGTTATCCTTTTATTGATCAGTTAATGCAGCCCTGAGCTTTCTATAATCAGAATTAACCTCCCAGACCAGCAAGCCAGAGATTAACCTAAACAGAAGAAAATATTTGCAATTTTTAAAATGTAGTGGCTAGAAATTAAACATTGTTAATTTAAAGAAAGGATACTGCAAGCCATGCCAAGTCTCTTTTTGTTGTCTGGAGAGTTATAACAATCCTCTCCTGGCAGTTAGTTTTAAGATCATTAAATGATCCTCATTTGCAATATATTTGCAGAAGATTACAGCCATCTAAATTGACCCTGAAGGAAGACTTATTTCATGAATGGGCTGTCCTGTGCTAATGCATAAAACTAGAAAAATATATCTATTAAATTCTTAATGTGTAAATGATGTTTCTGGCTTTCTTCTTAATTACAAAGCAAAATGAGCCTGAAGTGTGCTCTGTCTAGGAAAAAATGATCCATTTAATCCATCTTTCAGGAGAGGAACTTTTTTAGTCGATTCCCAAATTCCAGCTCTTCTTGGGTAGCAGGGCCTGGATGTATTGCTTCCATCAGGACTATGGTAAAATGTGCAGCCTGGCAGCCTGGTGTGCATTTTTCTCCGGATTCCAATGAACACAACAAAGAGGTAATTTGGGTTCTTAGAGATGTTCCCTCCTCCCATTCAAACAGTAAACCCAGCTTCTGTAGCTTTTCCTTGAAGGATTACTCAGGGGTTTTCTGTGCTTTGGTGCAAATGCATAACAAGAATGAGCATGGGTTTGAAAATGAATGATGTTGTGCTATTGCTAGCTTATCATATACATGCTGAATATTAATGCAGCTATAGAAAGAGATTTACTGTATATATATATTTCCAGTGTATGCACAGAATCACCTGACTAAAATCATAATATAATGTAACGATAACTAAGGGGACTCAAAAGCAGCTTCATGTATCCACTTTAAGGTTGCTTGCAGTGACAGGTAATATTTGTATGGGAAGTTTAGGGGTTTCTTCTTATAGATGGTACTTAGTGATGCTATTTTGATTTCCCAGAAGTTCCAACTGATTAATTCTGGTATTTCTCTTTATACAAAAACACAATTACACAAGTCCTCTCTCTTCCCAGTTTGGTGTGTTCTCCCTTAAAAGGTGAAAATTAAGCAGATTCATCTCTTAACTACCTGTGCTTTTAGGAGGAGAGTAGTGGATCTAAGCAGCAAATTAATATATTTGACACTATAGAGATATAACACATCCACACATATTTGGTTTTGAGATGCCCTGACTTTTAATTATATCTTATGTGGTGCTTTTTAAAAATAAAAATTGAGGGACCAGTATTCACATCTTGATAAATTCTAAAATTTCCCTCATATCTCTCTTCTATCTCAGTCCTGAATTTATTTTACACTTTCAAAAAAGGTGTTTAAAATATATAAAGATGATAAAACCACCAAAATTTATCATTATGGGTAGCATTTATGAAGTAGAGGAGTTTTTAAAGAAAATAACAAAAATGAATTTCATAGAAAACTCCAGGTTTCCATCAAATTCATGATTTTGTTCATTGTAGGTGTGACTCTTTCTATTCTTGTAGTTTTCACGATATATATATTACTGTCAGATATGGTTTGATAGATATTGCTGTGAACGCACAGAAAAACAAAAGCAATAGCCTTTCTTAAAGTTGTTATTTTATGTTTGTATTTTTCACCAGTATGTTGTACTCATCCAACTAGTCAGCTGAGAAGGAAACACCTACTCAAATAAATTAGTTCATTGTTTTTATTTGTAATAGATTAATACCAAGATTAAATCGGGTCAGAAGACCTTCATAGATTCTCTATGTTCTTAGCATAGCGATACAGAATGGAAGCCTTTTGAAAGAGAGAGAGAGAGAGAGGAAAAAAAAAAAAAAGAAAATGAAAATTTTAATCTTGTGGACTTTTTATAAGTTGAAAAATTTTGCATTATGAGTTTTTTTTAGAATGATGAATAAAATGTTTAAGAGAAAGTGCTCATATATTGCTACTTGGCTTTTACTCCACCAAAATCATTTCTGAAAGCTGTGCAGTAGGAAGATTTTATGTTAAACCATCTACACTATCAGATGATTATATTCCTATACACAGAGGACAAGCAGGAGACTATAACTCAGATGAAACACCATGACATGTCTTTTCCAGAGCCATTGCCAAGAACAGGAATAAAAACCACCTCAAGATATAGCAAGAGAGTAGGTGAAGATCTCAGAGTAGCCAGAAGTGTGAGGTGCTGCCCTGAGCAGTGGTCGGCTTTCCTCCAAGCGGGGATTTAGAGACTCAGGCTCCTTCTTACTTGTGAAGGGAAGAATATGAAGGATTGCACTTGGGAGGTTTATGGGCTAACCTTATGCCTGTATTCATTTGACCCAAACTCATCAGGTGGCCATACCCAGCTTCAGGGGAAGCTGGCAATGTTTTTCTCCCTATGTATCCAGGAGGACAAGGAACTGGATTTAACGAACAGTTAGCCAGTCTCTGTCACACCCTATACTTGTCTCTACCAAGTATTAATTTCTATTCGAATGGATCTCCATCTCATGATTTTTCAGAACATTGAAAAAGTATGGTTCAGTTTTAAAATTTTCCTAACCAACTTGGTGTCCTTAGCAGTTTTGCTTATATTTACTAACATTTTTACAGTTGAAATGTGAAAGGAACTAACATTTATTGAAAACTTACCCTGTGCACAATACCCTATATTATGGCATTCAATTTCCATGATAATCTTATGAGATATAGATATTATCCTTATTTTGCATGAAAAACAATGAAGATTAGAAAGATTGAGAAATTTGGTAGAAATGACAAAGCCTGTGTTTTTGCCATCTCCTATGAGGGATTAGATGTTATTTTTATTAGGTATTATTAGATATTATGTGCCTTTGTCATCTTCTAAGATTACCTTACACATCCTTATACAACTATGAAGTGGCAAAGCCAGGGCATGAACTCCACTCTTCTGATTCTCAGGACTGTGCTCTCTCCCTAACTACACCTTAAATATGCACTTCATTTCATCAACCAGGTCAGTAAATAAAGCATTAAATCTCCTGTAAGAATCAGCTTTTCTAGAACCGCATCAATATATTCCTTCGGGGCTGACAATAATTCATGAATAATTGCTGTTTAAGCTTGGGCCACACACTATAGTTCAGATACCAGATAAACCTGGGTCCAAATCTTCACTCTTGTGTTTATTAGGCGGGTGGTGATGGGCAGGTCACTTAACCTTTTTGAGCCTCAACATCCTCACCTGTAAAATGGTGATACCATGACTGTCTCTCAGAATGGTTGAGATGTATAAAGTAATTCACACACCATGTGCTTGGTATGTACAGGTATTCAAGAAATACTAATTCCTTTCTCCCCTTTTCCATCCACTCTATGGACATTTGTGAGGTTTCAGCCTCAGTGTGTTCCCCCTTTCCCCCTTTTTTGATATAAGAACTCCCTTACCCATTTTGACAATTATCTCTCCCTCATTGTGTGTAGTGTTGAAAGGGCTGTGGATCAAGGTTTCCTGTTCAACCTTAACCAAGGGCTGTGTTGATGTCCCAGGTTAAGGCCATCAGTCTCTCTCTTCTAGGACTCTGAATCTTGAGCAGAGTGATATAAGCACAGAAAAGATGGTTAATGTTCATTCAACCGAGAGGCAGGCCACTACAGAGACTCTTGGAGCTGCTCTTCCCTTTCCAAGTCTGCTTCCTTAGCCATCCAATAGATTCTCTCTACTGCTGTAACTTTTTAATATATTCTTTTTCTGCCTACGTTAATCAAAATGAGTTTCTGTTGCTTGCAACCAAAGAACCCAACAAACTTACCCATCTACACAGTGATTCCATTTTTTTAAATTCTTGAAAACAATGTCAAAAGGCACTAATTGCAAAAGCTTGATAAAGACAAGATCTATTACAGCTGTAATTTCTTCCTCAATTTAATAGATCTGTTAAGCAGGGAATTAAATTAGTGTGATTGGATTGTTTTTAAGCCATAATCATGCAGAAATTGATTGATAGATTTTTGATGATCATTCATTAATATTTATCCAAGTATGACTTTCCAGTACCTGTGCTACTCAATGAATACAAAGAAAACGTAGACATAGGATTTCCAGTCATAGCTGTCTAGGTCTATCTCAAAGCAGTTTTCTCCATAATAAAGGCCCTAATATATATTTTTAAGTCTAACTTCGTGGGTCCTGAAATTATGTGGATTGCCAGTCTCCCCTACCCAAAATTAATCCAACACTTAATCCTGGGTGGCCATCTTAGAGATTTGGAGTGGTTTTGCCTACATAAAATGTTCAAGGCTGAAAACCATCTGACAGTTTGCTTTAGTGTTTTTGCTTGCTTTGGAAGGCCCAGAAGGGAAGAACTGGCACAGGACCCAGGGACATAGTTTTACTGGAAAATTCCCTTAAGAGGCTCTGAGGCAAGCTTAAGCTTCTGGTTCAAACCTCACGGGCTTCAATGCAAGTGTATGAGGGAGCTCTGGGGGAAGGTTTCATGCAAATGAGATGACTTTTCCACACTTTGTTACTCCTAATTATTTAACTGTCACTCTCTTCACACCAGCTCTCACTTTCTGGGGTTAATGGCTGGAGCAGGAAGGTTGGAAAATATCTGTTATTGCTGGGAAACAATGCCTTCCTCCCAAGAATACAGAAATCAAACAAGGCAAATATTCCTATTTGATGAGTTTATTCTAGTGTTGGTTATGAGTCTTTAGTGCACACTGTGTAACATTAGATTTACCAAAGGATATTTTTCCCTGCCTTTTCCAGATCCTAGAACCAAATTGTAAAGTGGAGTGATTGCACTCCTTTGGGGCCAGAGAAATCAAACATCTCTTTGTTGGCAGGAATAATTTAGTGAGAGATTCATTGAAATGATGGGAAGCCACTTTCAAAGTTTAAATTTTATATGCAAAGATAAGCTAGTGGGATCTTAATAGAGTAAATTTATTTTTAATCTGTCAAAAGTTTGAGTGCCTACTAAATGCAAGGCATTTATACCTTGTCTAAGAAGAAACTTGTGATTACTATTAAGCTGATTAAAATATGGTTGAGGTGCCATTATCTATCTATCTATATATTATATGTACAGACACACATCTGAAAAATAACTGGCATTAAATAAAGCATTTATACTCTAACCACATTGGCCTTTCTGTTCCTGGGAGATACCACATCTCCTCTCAAAATAGAACCTTCATAATGCTAATTTCTATTCATTTATTTGCTTAACATCTGTTCTCCAAAGGAGAAAATAAGTTCCTTGAGGGAAGAAATTGATTTATCTTGTTTGCTGCAATCTGAATAATTAAGTTCATTTAGCAAACATTTATTTTTAAAAAATATATGTCATATGCCCGGCATGTAGAAGGTGCTCTGTAAATATATGTTACTGGAATGAAAGAATGAATTCATGTATAGGGTATTTTTAAAAAATCCATTGCCTCCCAGGAACTTGCTCTACCTTGATATGCAGTAACTCATTTTGTCCGTGAGGATGTGGGAGGTCCAATAAGATGGGCAAATGAGAGAGTGCCGTCCTACCTGGAGGTCCAAGTCAGAGCTGGAGTTGGTAAACACTGGTTCCATTCTTTTCTTAGAAGCCTTTAATTACATGTTTTCCATTCTGAGTGGGAGAAAGCTATTTTCTTTTCTAAACTTTTCTCTTCTTTTCAATTCCTCTTTCCTTCTTTCCCCCTAAATCAGCATGGAGTATTGGGGAGTGGCTAGTATTAAAGAATGAGAATGTCAGAGGTGGATATCATGGAGAGTTTACTTCAGTTCTTTTTTTTTTTTTTTTTTTTTTCTTTTCTTTTTTTTCCATTGCAAGCCATGATCTGGGCCATACTGCAGATAAAGGCTTGTTAATTGTGTTAGCATTTACATCATGTTATCAGATACCACTACAGTATACATCTAAGAGTCATGCTAAATAGCCAAATGAATTAGATTTAGAAAGAAATTATGTCTCACTCTATGGAGCTTGCTCATGTGGAAATAAACATGAGTTGCCAACAATATTGTTGTTTGTCTTGACTTGTCCCATAATGAATAGAGAGGCTGTGAGGAATGAATACTGGCCCTGGGATCCAAAGACCTGGCTTCAGCTCTAGGCTTTGTCACTCAGTAGCTCTGTGTTTCTGTGAAAGTTAACTAAGTTGTCTATTAGTTTTCTGATCTTTAAAGAGGCTGATACTTGCCTGACAGGATTGCTGGGAGGATTAAATGAGATGTCCTATGAATAGCTTCTGGTCCATACACAGTATTCAAACATAAATGTTTGCTGAATGAACGCTATTCCAATGCATTATTCTTTTCCTGAATGATCTTCAGCTAGAGTTCTTTCAATGAATATTTATGGTTTTCTTAAGAAGTTTCAGAAACTGGTTTTCATGTCACGTTTTGGGAAATGTATTTCTGGATTAAGAAAAAGTAAATTGTTGACATCAATGAAGCAGACAGTGTAGTATAGTAGATAATAGTAATAGTAATAATAGCCACCAGTTATTGTGATCACACAATGTGCCAAATGCTGGGAAAATGCTTTTCCTGTATGATCTCATTTACTCTTTTATTTTTTTATTTTATTTTATTTTTTTTATAGTTTACATTATGGTTTATTTTGTGCTGTATAGATACATAGGATTTGACAAATGAGTAATGTCAGGAGCCTGTCATTGCAGTTATTATACAGGAGAATCTCACCATGAAATAAGCCAGACAAAAAAAGGACAAATATTGCATGATCTCATTGATATGAACTAAGGATAGTGAGCAGACTTGTGGAGGTAGAGTCTAGAAGATACGCTGCTGGAAGACTTGAGTTTTGAAATTAAAAAAAAAAAAAGCATGCCCATTGTAGAAAGTTTAGAATTTACAGAAAAACAAAAGGAAGTTAAATATTATCCACATTTTCACCATCTCAAGACAACTATGTTTACCATTTTTTAATACTTTAAAGTTATACACACACGTATTTTTGTGTGGGTTCATATTGTATATATATATATGTATATATATTTAGCAGATTTATTGAGATATAATTTACATGCCATATAATTCATCCATGTAAACTATACAAGCCACTGCTTTTTAGTATAATAGGGTTGTGCAACCATCACCACAATCTAATTTTAGAATATTTTTGTCCCCCTCCCAAGAGAAGCCCTATATCCATTAGCAGTCACTTTATACTCTCCTTTATACTCTCATTTACTCTTTTATTTTTTACTCTCATTTATTCTTTACTAGAGCTTCAGAGAGGATAATTAAATTTCCAAGGTGATCCAGTTAATATGTCGAGGACCAGGATTTTAACCAGATTGGCTGGACTCTAGAGCCTGCTTTCTTAAGGATGGATATCCTTCATGGGATTGTGTGAGGACCCAATGATATAACATATATAAACATGTGTTATAAACACTAATAAAGCACTGTATAGTGTCCCTTTTTAACCATTATCACCATTAAAGTGATAGTTGGTATTTCACAGGGTCAACAATGCTTCTGACAGCTCTATGTAAATTTGGAAATTCTAATTTTTAAAGCAAGCTTTTGCTTCTGGTTTTTTTGTTTGGTTGGTTGGTTTTTTTGGGAGGTACCGGAGATTGAACCCAGGACCTGGAATATGGGAAGCAGGCACTCATCTACTGAGATACATCCGTTTCCCAATGAGAGCTTTTTTTTTTTTTTTTTTTTTTTCATTTGTTTGTTTGTTTGTTTTGTTTTAGGAGGTACTGGGGATCAAAACTGGGACCTCATATATGGGAAGCAGTCGCTCAACCACTTGAGCTACATCTGCTCCCCTGCCTCTGTTTTATTCAAAGGACTGCAGTTTTCTTTTCTCCACACTTGACCTTTCCGAATTAGATGGATCAGACTTGTTGATGGGGTGGGTAGATGGTGAGTGGCTTTTCTGCATCCTTCTAGAGGAAGCCCACTCAGGGCCATATTGCTTGTTTTTGTTGTTGTTGTTGTTTTGTTTTAGGTACTGGGGCTGGGGATGGAACCCTGGACCTTGTGTGTGGGAAGCCAGCACCCAACCACTAAGACACATCAGTGCCCCTGAGTTGTTTTTTGTTTATTTGCTTGCTTGTTGTTTGCTTTTTTTAGGAGGCACCAGGAATCGAACCAGGGACCTGCCATGTGGGAAGCAGGCATTCAACTGCTTGCTTGAGCCACATCTGCAACCCCATATTGCTTTTAACTGCTAGAGTAACAGAGGGCTGGCCATGCTCTCGTCTACTTGTTCTGAGTCTGGGAAAGAGCACTCTCAAAATAACATGGATTCAGAACTCTTCCAAGAGGGAACAGAGCAGCTTCAGAAAAATCAGGTGACAGAACTCACCACATTCTCATTTTAGAGGGAAGGAAAGAATCCAAAATGTAATGTTCACTTCTCTGTGTTCCAAATATTCCCCTGCTCTCCCCTTCATCCCCCACCCCCGTCATCCCCTGCCAATATCTTATTGGCATTCAACATAAAAAATGCATTTCTTTTTTGCCTAATAGATTAATCATACCATAGATTTTTTTCTAATTCATGTCCTCAGGACATATAGAATATCTATTATCTAAGAAAACGTTTATTTACTTTGTACTGTTGTCCAGCAAGCTTATTATAAGTCCAAACTCTGTGTGTGTGTTTACGTGTATGCTTTACACAGAGAATGTGTCCTGTTAAAACCAGAGAAAATCGTCTTCTAAATTATTCCTTTACATGGAGCAAATCAATCTGGTCTCTTAAACCTACTAGAAAAGCACAGAAAATCACTGGAACCTCTTCAGAGTGGTTTATGCCCTTGACAGGTCAATCAGAGGGTAGCTGAAACTGAAGAAGTCATATACCACAGTGCCAGCGGAAATGAAAATTATACCACTCGTACTAACAAGCGCATTTCCAAAGGGACTATTTAGTGGTATTAGGAGTCTCCAAGCAGATGCTTCTGAACTTAAAATACACTTAATTCCTAAGGATTGTCTTGTAATTAATTTACCCAGATAGACTCAATGAGGAGAATGCAGGGCAGAGCATCACATTGCTCAGCAGTTTGCAAACTTTGGAGAACACTAAGATAAATAATTTGATTTTTTAGAAACATCTAAATTCATTTCCCTTATACCTAAGAATTTGGAACAGTACTTTCCAATTTTATAATCCTATCTCCAAATAAATAAATAAATAAATAAATAAATAAATAAATAAATAAATAAATAAATGCCAGTTACTGTAAAAGGAAGGATTCTATGTAACTGACATGAAAAGAATATCACTCCTACTTTGGTAACAGCTCTTATTCCTAACAACTTGCCAGTCTGTAATTATCTCATTGAACATGGGAAGCTTGCTTCTGACTGCTTTAGTTATACATACAGTGCTGTGTAGCAACAAACAGTTTTAATGCCCCTCCTGTTAACACAGTTTGTATTTCATGAACAGACAAATCTCAGCTATGTGACCACTAACAGCTGTATTTTTCTAGTGTTACAGAATGTAATAATAAAAAAAAAAATGCTCAGATTTTTTGAGGTTTTGGTGCAAGTTTGATAGAACAGCTCTATCTCTGGAGGTTAAAAGTAGAGTGGTATGATATTTAGACAGATCGGGACACCGGAGGAGAGGTATGGAATGTTATACCCTTTACTTTTTTCCTCGATGTTTAGGCTTTGCACTCCCTTGGGTCAGAGTCCCTTTTTGGCTCTCCTCTTGACCTTAGGCAAGCTTCTTCTTCACCTGTATAGTCCTCAGTTTAATTACCCATTAAAATAAGTAGAATTGATATGATAATGATAATAACTGGTGGTCTTTGAATAATAAGGAAATGTATATAGTTTACCCAAAATAGTGCCTGGCACATATTATTCAAGAAGTGGTAGTTTTCAATATTACTGTTTGCTTTTACACTAGGGCACCTATTCTATTTATTCTATTCCTTTAAAGGATGTTTGTCTTGCCCTGCATTTTTCACATACCTCTTTTCATCTGCACCACAGCCTTGTGTGCAGGTTTCATTATTTCCATTTCACAGATGAGAACTGAGGCTAGAGGAAATAAGGAATTTGCTCAAGGGCACATTTCCAGTAACGGATGTAGCAGAATTCACACGCAGTTCCATCTTTAACAAATAATGTGTGTCTACTATGCATTAAGCACTGAAGTGGGCCCTGGGGAGACTGCGATGAATGAGACAGACCTCCACTCCCTATTTGGGGATGGAAAGGGAAGAGAAAAGCTCCAAGGAAGCCAGATCACAAATTCTATCATTGTGGTATAAAAGGGATGTTAGGGAGCCCCAAGGAGTGTGCAATTAATTATGACAGGGAAGCCTGGCAAAGAGGTCATAGGAGAGGTGACTTTTGGACTGGGCATGGAGAATGAATGAGATTTTAACAGAAAAGGAAGGATATTCCAGGTCTTTGCTATGCAGAGGCATGAAGACTTGGGGTATTTGAGGGATGCTAGATTTGAGTCCCCTTGCTAACATTGACTAGTTGTGTGACACTAGTAATGCAAACTTTCCATGCCTTTTGATAAAAATACAGAATGGCTGTGGAGGACAAAATGTAAGTGTATATGAAGCACTTATGCTTAGCACGCTAGCTGCTCTTTTGTTGCTCTTTTATATCTCATTGTTTTTGAACATGCTGTTGCCTCAGAACCTTTTGTAGTTTCACCCACATCCCCACCCTCCCACCTTGCCCACCTCCTCCCCCATTTACTTTCTCTCTTCATGGCTCAGGATAGACATAATATTCCCCTGGAATAGTGCTTTTTTTGGAAGTCCAGTGTTCAAAGGAATCACCTGGGCATTATGTTAGAATGCAGACTCTGATCCAGTGGGTCTGGGGTGGGAATTAAGATTCCATTTCTAACAGGCTCCAGGAGATGCTGACGCTGCCAGGCCCAGTCCCACACTTCGAGTAGGAAGGGTCAGAGTAGTATTTCCTAGAGTGGTTTCTGCTCCTATACTTAGACTAGCAAGGGTCTAAAGCACAATATAAATGCCAATTTTTAACGACCTTCTATGAGCAGAGCCTCATCTGTCTTTCCACCCTTTTCTTCTCCTTCACGCAATGGTCTGTTCCAGTCAAATTGGACTCATCTGCTTTTCCCTGAACATGCCCCGTGCACTGCTCTGGAAAGCTTTGCTGGAACCTCCACCTTTTTTGTGATCCTTAGTGCCCTGTGCAAGCTCCATTTCAGCTCCTTTTACTGAAATATATATATTTACCGTTTCTCTCTTCCACACTATTATTCAACTAACTCTAAGCTATAATATGCACTGTGGTAATTACCACCTTATGTTATTAATACTCAGTGGTGTGACAGGGCAGGGAAGGTGGGCAATGGTCATTGTTTAGAATTGCTGGTGCATGGTGATATTAAAAAGTAGATCAAGTTGTGGTCAGGTTTTAAATTTCTCTACACATGGGGTGGACCGTTCTGGCTGCCCACCTCCACTTCTTGGTATACTTCTTACTTATTCTTACCGAATATTTTGTCATATCCATTTTATTTCACTGGAACAATACAGAATTTGTTCCTGAGAGTTGGTACAATGTTTTATTCATTTTAAAAATTTACCATGGCACATAGTAGTGATTCAAGAAATGTTTGTAAGCTGAGTTGTTGACCTGGAGGGTTGATGATGATTTCTCTGCCAGAATTAGAAGAATTAACCCCTTAAATCTCTTCTTCACATCCATAGTGAGGATATTAAAGGTAATTTGGAGTCTTAATACTTGATATTTTAAGGAGGCATAGAATAACCCTATTTCATCCTGTGAAAAGACCAGGCTCTTCCAAAATCCAAAGCTATTTCTAACACTATTTTAAATTCTAGTTTGTGCTCCTTCAAGGCAAATATTTTCTCAATAAGCACCATAAAGAAAATGATGTACTATTGCAAAAAAAAAAGTGTGACAGAACACCTTTATGTAATGGTAGTACCTATGCTATTGTAACATAAGGTTATTGTATTTTTTAAGTTGACTTGGCAAAGCAGCAAATAGAAACAGGGCTCTTATTCTCCTCAGGAAAGCTTGATGTTTACTTGCTTAAAATGATACTATAATTTTTTTTTTTTGTAAATGCAGTTTATCTAACATCTTTTGAAGAAAATAAGAATGACTCATTCATTCAACAAATATTTTATTGAATTTTTTACTATGTCAGTTTCTGTCCCATGTGCTTGGGATTTCTTTATTGCTAATTTATACATAGTCATGTAATAGTTTGCAGCTGATAAATGTGCCAAATGAAGAAGAAAATCTCCATCCTGAGGAATTTATAATACAGAAAGGAATTCTATAACCCAGAATTTATAATACAAACCCCGAAGAAACTGTAACTTTCAAAATATCATAATATTTCCAATTCTTGTTTTTTCTTCTTCTGACTCTCCATGACAGATCAGGTATCGCAGAGTAATTTGAAAGTTTGAGGGCATTTATGATGAACACCCATTATACTAATGACAAATTTAGGGCATGCCACACTGTGTAGAGTAAAATGTTAGATATTGGAGACAATAAACTGAACAGCTTATGTCCTCCAATTTAATGCCTGTAGGTTTGTGTAAATGGCTGTTATGACAGTATGTCTCATTATGTGGGTGCTATAAAAATATTTTTGTCGACATGTTTAAACTAACATTGAAATTAGAAATACAGTTTTGTTATCAAAATTGGCCTGAATTTTATTCTGCCTTGGTATCTACACATAATCAAATAAGTGTGTCCACTTTCTACTCCTTTCCTATCCTATCTTTCTGATGGATGTGTATGCATTGATAACTTTCCAAGCAATATGATGTAATGGAAATGGCATAGAACAAGGTCAAGAGGGCTAAGATTCAGTCTTGGCCTTGCCCCTATCAACCATGGTCAAATCACTGAAACGCCTTAGAAAAATTTTTCACTAGAAGACTGAACAGAATGGGTTTATATGTATAATAATTTTTTTAAAAGATTTATTTATTTATCCCCCCTGCCCTTATTGTTTTGCACTTGCTGTCTGCTCTCTGTGTCTGTTTGCTGTGTACTCTCTGTGTCTGCTCATCTTCTCCTTAGGAGGCACCGAGAACCGAACCTGGGACCTCCCATATGGGAGAGAAGTGCTCAAAATCGCTTGAGCCACCTCAGCTCCCTGCTTTTGTTGTGTCTCTTATTGTCTTTCCTCTTCTGTTTCCTTGTTGCATCATCTTGCTGTGCCTGCCTGTTACGTCAGCTCGCTGTCTTGCTTGTCTTCTCCAGGAGGCACCAGGAACTGAATCCGGGACCTCCCGTGTAGTAGACGGGGGCTCAATAGCTTGAGCCACATCTGCTTCCCCAGGTAATAATTTACACATAGAATAAGAAATTCCTCTTTCAAAGTTGATAGATTTGTTCAATTATTTCACTTTCTAATCTTTGATCTCTTTTTAAATATACGAATATGGTTTATTTCATAATCTACTGATACCTGCCTGGTGTGATTAGGAAAGCTGTATAAGGAATCCTGCTTAATTGGCTATTTGGGGACAGAATCACAAGGCAGTTCAATGTTTTCTTGGGAGACCTGTGTTTTGGAAGGGGCATTTGGGCCTAAGTATTGTGGCTTCCATCCATATTTCCAAGAGGAAAGTGACATCAGACACAGTCATCTTTTGCCTGTGAGGCTGAGCTTTGCCACATTCTGGGACTTGCATCTGTTTCAATGTTACATATAAATTATTTAGATTAACCTTGGGCTTTCTCAAAGTCTTCAAAATTAAATTTCAAGTAAATATCTTAAAATTCATAAGAATTCATATTATTTTTATTACCAGGCAAAGCCTAGACTGCAAGCAGGTCATCTCTGTGTTTCAGTGCCTGGCACAGGGGCTGGCATGCAGAAGGCCAAGGTGGGATGAAATAGCTGATTTCTAACATAGCTCTAGCTCTTTCTATAGCAGACTTATAATGTGTCCCTGACATTTTTGTATAGGCAGAAATGTGTATTGAACGCTATTTTATTTATTTATTTATTTATTTTAAGGATGCCTTTCTTTCTTTATTATTTTTATTTATTTTTATTTTTTACCGGGAGGTCCCAGGGATCGAACCCGGGTCCCTCCATATGGGAGACGGATGCCCAACCAGTTGAGCCACATCCGACCCCTTGAACGCTATTTTAAATATACTAGCTGTGTGAAGCAAATTTACAGGGACTAATTTCATGAAATAAATCACCCCATCACGTGCCCCTTTTATAATCTTAGGTGTGCCTTTAGGTAAGTCATGTAACTGTCTCACCTCAGCTTCATCTGAGAAATGAAGCTGTAATCTTGATGGCTCTTGAGGTTCTTTCACCACTAAAACTCTGATCAAAATTTAAGTTTTCATCTGTATTAAATTATAGATAGATTCTATGATCAACATCACAGTTTGATATGAAAGAAATTTGATTTCCAAGACTTTCAAGCACATGTTTTGAAGTAATTCTATTGTAGTGATTATGTAAGCACATATTTTGGAGCTGGATAGGCTTGGCTTCAAATCCTGACTTTGACATTTATTGAAGGCAAGTTGCCATGCTGCTAGCAGACTCAGTTTTCTCATCTGTAAAATGGGGGAAATAACAAGATGAACTTTACAGGACAGTGGTCAGGATTAAATGAGATAATATAAATGAGTTAGAGCAATACCCAGCATAGAGCACTATTTTTCTTATTGTAAGCATGCCAGGATTGAGATCACAATGAACACTATAAATATAATTGTTTAATTTAAGATTGAAGATAATGACTGCAGATAATGATTAAATAACTTTGCTTATTAAACTGTACTTCAGATTCACTAGAATGATCTCAGCTGGATTGGAAAATGTCCATGGAGATGAGAACAGCAGTTATACATCAGAGGAGTACCTGTACTGATAAATCATACCTTGATGTTGTACTCTTCAAATCAGTGAATGAAATGGCATCTTTTGGCAAAGGAGCAATATTTATAAATTAAATTTATTGATACACATGGTCTTGGTTATTATTTTAATCTTCCTGTCTAGGTATTTTGTAAGAAAATATAAGTCTTGTGTTTCCTTCTGTTTGTTAATGCCTTGATGAATCGGACATTTTTAGTATTGTATCAATGGCAAAAGTCTAATTGCCTTATTGTATTCTGATTTATTTCCTTCCTTACTTTCTTTGCATCTGCAGCCCAACAAATGAGTCTCTGAAGAGATATATGTTATGATACAGTGTCACTGAAATTAATCCTGATCAATTTTAAAGTTCACATTTTTATTTGATGACTTTCAAGGGAATCACTAAAACTGAGATTGACTTGGCCTCTTCTTTTGTTGGTTAAATATTGTTGTTTGAAAGCAGTGGAGTCAGAGTGAAGCAAAGGGCCCTTCTTATGTTCCTAACTCTCTTCGATTTCTGAAGAAGGGTTGCAGCAATTCCTCTTGTCTACATGCCACACGAAACTAATTGGTCAAAAAGACCACAGTGGGCCCACCTGGCTTGTTGCTTTGGGATCTCATTGAGTCAATAAAAGCCCATCTATCAAAAATGAGAATATTGAGTACTGTTCAAACTCTACCTTTCATCCTTTCCATTTTCGTAATAACAAAATTATCTCACATCTGTTTGTTGTTTTATAGCTGGCATCTTCTCTGATCCTTGCAATTATCTCAGAGAGCCAGTTGGGGCAGATATTACCTTCCCCTCTTCACCAACCAGGGAAATTGGAGCTCAGAGAGAGTAAGGTCTTCGGTCAAAATCACACAGCTAATTAGATTTGGAAGACTTCTGATAGGTGCTGATATGCTCTTTATTTGAAAAATAAGAGAAGAGTTTGTATCCAAGTAAAGAGGAATATTGGGACTGAATATTGTTTAATAAGAAATATAAAGATGAAATTCTGGATAATATTAAGAGTTTACTTTTTATTATTGGGATATTTAAAACCCCTTATAATTTTACATATAATTTTTCAAGTTCTATGAAATCGCATGGACTATAGTTGATGGGAAAAATAAATGGTTTAGGAAAGGAATTTTTGTTTTCTTCCACAATTAAAACTTGCCAGGATTTCTAAATTGTTAATATAAAATATCTTTGTGTATGACCTTCATACTATTTAAAATTATTTTCATCCTTGCAGTAATTACTAATGTAGTCTTATTTTTAATGCCATTTCCATTGTTCTGTATTTATTCATATAAAATAATTCTGAAAAAGAGGCAAAGAAATCTGAAAAATATTTTCAGAAAAATCTAAAACATTGTATGGAAAAGCATCACATCCAAATATGTGTTGTTATGCAACACTGCAAACGTGTTTTAAGTATCTTTTTACAAAAAAATCTTAAGCATAAGCATAAACAAACATTTAAGGAAAATGGCCTTTATATAATTAAGCAGAAATTTGAAAAGGATGTTTCCAAAATAATATCAATTTGGTGATGACCTGAATTTTATATTTGTAAAGCGGGTGCCATTTATAGATAGGAAACAAAACAAATTACAAAGCACACATGTTTAGATTTTTCCACTTTCAAATCCAGGATCTAGGTAAATAAAGGTTTGTATGCCTGCTGTGGGACTATATTAATTATTTAGGGCCCCCACCCCTCTGTGTATCTCCCCTTCAGCATAACTACCAAAAATTAAATCTTGAGGGAACTTTGGCTAACTTTAAATCACACAGCTCATTGTCCTTGGAGCAAAAACGATTTTATTATTTTGCCTTTTTTTTTTTTTTTTTTTTTTTTTTTTTTATCGCTAATGTCAAGCAAACATTTATTTCAGGTGCAAAGCCTCAGGGTATGTGAAAACAGTGGCTGGGCTGTTCTGGCTCTTACTGCCCACTAAGTGGGTGGGAAAAGGGTGTTGTGACCCTCTTACCCTTCCCACCAGTCTCCCTAACAGCTTTGGCCTTTGGGTCAGCTCAATTTCCCCTCCACTGAGTGGCCATTACTGTGCCTGCTCGGGGATAAATGCTTTTTGAGAGAGACTGCATTGCCGGCAGCTAGCGCTAGGGAAGTCCGCCACCCGGGCCAGCCACACAAACTAACATGCTGGCCCGCCATGGGCCCGTTACCTAGCAACGTGCCTGGCCTCGCCAAAATGAATAGACCCACAAACAAAAATGAAAAGGAGATAAAATGAGTCAAAGTACGAGGGGCGAGGAGGTTAATATTCCTCTATCGAATAACTTCGTTTCGGAGAATTGCATGTTAACCTTTTTTCAAAGCAGAAGGTGGAGACATGTATTGGAAATTAAATTAGGCCACATTTGTATTTTTTGTAAATGTTTCCTTTTATGCAGAATTTGCTTTTCTTCTCTACCCACCATTTTCTAACTTACTCTTAAAATGGAAGGAGAAGCAACATTAGAGGGGAACACAGATGGATCTGTAAATGTTTTTTACTTTTTCTGCATCATCTTGCTGCACTGCTTTGGCAGTTGCTTGGACTCTCTGTTGCCCAGTTTTCCTGACAGAAAAAGAAGATGGCAGAGATAATTTATTAAACATGATGAGAGGGTGAGGTGTCAAGTTTTATTCTAGGGAAAGACTTTTATTTTCTTTAAACTGGACCACAGCTAACTCTTAATCTACAACTAACTTAAGATGTTACTTTACAAATTAGTGAAAACTGTGCCCCATTAAATGGCTTTTAGCTTTGAGGTTTAGGGTGGTTCCCAAATTGTTAGGTCACTTTGATAGAATATATATGGAAATTTTTGAGCATCTATTATGCATAAGTTACGGTACCCCTTTAAAATACATACTATTGTTTGTTAGGGAAAAAAGAATACATGAGTTCAGATACATTCAATAAAGTCACTTGATAAATATTTTTTGGGTGCCTACCAATCCAAGGCTTGTTATCTTGATACATCCTGCCTAGTGCCAAAACCAGAAATACAGTTGCAGAAGTATAAGTGCATTTTTCAGGTATCTTTTGAATTCCTTTCTTGTCATCTTCTTAGCCACTGAAGATGAGAGGCTTCAGGCCACCATCTCTCATCTGGATTACTATTTTAGCCTCCTAATGAATTATTCCTACTTCAACTCTTCTTCACCTTAGTACACTATCTGGCAACATTAGTTGCAACGTTATCTTGAGTCCCTTATTTAAAATCCTTGTTTGGTTCCTTTTTGCCCAAACTCCTTCTCATGACTCATAAAACCCCTCACAACTTGTCACATCTCTCACTACTGCTCATTGTGAGTTCTGTGCTACTCACCCACACATCTTCTCTCAGGTACCAGATACACCAGGCTCACGAATGAGCGCCTTCCTACCTTGGCACATACCGTTCCCTGTGCCTGGAAGGCACTTCTCTGTTCCACTTCTCCATCCAGCAAATCCCTCCTCCTTCCTTAAGATCCAGGTCATATGCTCTGTGCAGAGCTGGGTGATCCATCCAGTATGCTCTCTTGGCCTGGAGCATGAGAAAGTCTGACCCTGAGAAAGTCTCCTACCTTCTCTATATCTCATCTATATCTATATATACAGATATATCTATATCTGTAACACGGAGCTAGTAACAGTGCCCACTCGTGGGGAGTAAATGAGTTACTAGCATAGAAAGTATGGTATGTCATAAACACCCAAAGAATAATAGCCCTTACTATAAAATTTCAAATAGAGCATTTGCACACAATCACTGTTCACATATTTGTCTCACCCCTCAGATGATAAGATTCTTTTTTTTTTTAATTAATTAATTAATTAATTAATTTATATATATATATACATATATTTTAAGAGGTGCTTAGATTACCTAAAATATTACACGGAACCCACTGGGATTCCCATGTTGCCCACCTCCCACACCTCCCACCACATCCCACACAAACATCTCCCACAGTGTGGCCCACCAACCTCAATGAACTTACACATCCTGGAGCCTTACCACCAACCATAGACCACAGTTCACACTGTAGACCACACTCTCTCCCACTCAGTTCTGAGTGGTGTGTGCTGATTTAAAATGGCCTACATCCATTGCCACAACAGTACTCAGGACAACCTCCAACTCCGAAAGAAGCCCCTGTATTTCAACTGCTCATCCCCTCCCTGCCCAAAAACCGTCAAGTGGCCACTGGTTCCACCTCATTGTTATAATTTCTTGCATTGCAAGAATCACCATATGTGAGCAAGAGAATACCATCAAGTCCACTCTAGTCCATAGTTCTTCCCCCAATCCAGAGGCGACTGGGATGGTGATGTCCACTCCAACTCCAAGTGAGATATGGTGGGTGGGATGATCCTGCCTGCAGATGCAGGCCCTCTCCATTCCCTGGGATGGCCATTTCCCATCGTTGTCTCCTCACCAGGTGACTTGGATGAGTCCATTGAGCTGTAGGGTAGGAGTTGCAGTTCCACCTAGATTTCATGCACACCTGGCACATAGGTAGGCGGGAGGCTCCAGTCTCTGGAAGTATACCTAAGAAACTCCAGCATCACATGTAGGTTTGAATAGAAGGGACTGGTGAACCATGTGCAGGGAGGATAAGATTCTTGAGGGCAGGGGACATGCCTTGGTTAGCTTTCCATCACCCATGCCATTATAGCAGATGCCCAATAACACATGCTGCAATAATATATGAATGAATAAATGAATCAAGGCATAATGTTTGGAGGGGCATGCCTTAGTTGGCTTTGCATTGCCCGTGCTCGACATCGTGCCTGCCATTACAGCGTCGTGCCTGCCACTAAAGCTCAATAAAGGTTTGTTGCAATAATGAATGAATGAATAAATGCATCATGTTTCTAGGGCTCCCCTTCCCCCTCACAGTTTAGTGGCCTTTCTATTTCAAACAAACTTTTCACACCTGGTAAACTTTCTTCATAAGGCTTTTGGTTTTAGGATGCTCACTAATACAAGTTTTTTTTTTCCCCTCTATAATTCTACCTCTACTGCAAAACTGTCATAAACTCCCTTTTATTACATGGACTGAACTTGAACGGTTGAATTCTAGAGTTGCCAGGAAAACCCTGTAAAGTGATTTTGCTATTTTTTGTTTCATGGATGTTAGATTTAGCCTCACTATAGATTGCCTGTAAACTTTACAGGGTCCAATCTTCAAACTAGCACTCTGACTTCTTACCTCCTTCTCTCGTGTTGTAAGAAATAGAATCAGTGTTATATTTTAAAATAGAAAAAATATGTTTATTTATCTACCTGCTACAATAGCACATGTTAAGATACTCCGAGCACAAATAATTATTTTAAAATTAGCCTGACCTTAGGATAAAATCCCAGGGACCTGCAAACTCCACATGCTCTTGATAGGTGTGATAAGAGGGCAGGTAAGGAGAGAATAGAACATAGATGAAGGTGTTGCTTCCAAACAAGGAGAAATAACTTCCCAGTGGACACCAAATAGAAAATGAAACTTTCTGGTAAACTTAAAGAGCCTTACAAACCTGTTAATATTTTCTTTTACCTTAAAGAGATGTAGACTACTTATGCAAAGAACATAGGCTTTAGAGTGAGACAACCTAGAAATGAGTCTTGTTTCACTGTTTAACAAGAAGGGTTAAATTGGCCAAGGTGCTTAACTTTTCTGACCCTTGGTTTTCTATTCTGTAAAATAAGAATCTTCCTTATAGAACTTTTATGAGGATTAAATGATATAATGCATATAAAACACCAAGCACAGTGAGTATACAATAGTTGCTCAATAATTGTTCATTCCTTCCTCAACTTGTTTTTCTCTTTCTTTTCCCATCTAATAAAACAAATACCAGTCACGTCATCCTAACTCTGTCTCCAAGTTTTTCTTTTCTGTCACCAGTATGTGGGCCTCCAGGGATGCTATTCTCCTTTAAGACTGTAGCCCCAAAACATTCCTTTTCCCTTTATTCCCTTTGAGATGCTCTGGAATCTTAAAAAAGACTAAGGGTCTATATCATAAGAGAGAAACATCAAGCATACAAGAAACATAAATAGTTGGCTCACAAAGAGGTTATGTAACTTGGAACTTGAATGCTGGCTGTTTGACTCTAGAGTCTGTGCTTTTAACCCCTACTCTACAACTGCCTACAGAAAGAGGATTATTTGGGGCCAGCAGTTGCCACTGGAAAGGCCTTGTGTGCAGATAGGTTGCATTGAATTCTGTCCCCCTCCCTCAACCACAAATATTTTGTGAAGCCTTCCATGGGTCTAACTGCAAATGTGCTTGGGGTGGCCGTGCACAAGGCAGGCATGGTTCTGAGCTTTGTGGAGCTCACAGTCCACTTAATTTCCCCAGCCACATGTGTCTTCTTCCATAGAATGGGGAAAACAGCCCCAATTCACCCAGTGATGGAGAAAAATGAAACAATGTGAGAAGACTACTGAGCATTTCATTTCTATGCTAAGGGGAGCATGTATCATATTTCATGCTCTTGGTGACTTAGAGGATGTTTTATGTATAAAGAAACTGAGGCCACTTGCCCAAGATCACATAGCTACGAAGGCCAGTGCAGATACTCTGAATCAGGTCTGTCTGCTGCCAAAGAGCAGGTGAAGAGAGAGCAGTACACAGATGTGGGGCTTAATTCCAAACAAGGAGATATCACTTCCCAATGCACGTGTCACTTCCTGACACCATGCTAATGAATGGAAAGCAGCTGGCATGACACCAGGCCCATATTGTGGTTGATGCTCCATGAATTGTTAGCCTCTGTTCTCTTCCTCCCTTCCCTCTTTTCCTGCCTTCATGCCTTCCTTCTCATTGTCACTTTTAGGTGCTGTGATGGTTTGAAGCTGTATGGACCCCGAAAATCATGTTCTTAAAGCTAATTCAATCCTGTGGGTATAAACCTATTGTAAGTAGGACCTTTTGATTAGGTTACTTCATTTAGGGCATGGCCCAGGGTGGGTCTTAATCCTTTTACTGGAGTCCTTTATAAGAGAATGGAATTCAGACAAAAAAAGAGAAAGCCATGGATGCAAGAAGCTGGAAGCAACGAAACCCAGAAGAGAAAGGAGAGACCAGCACATGCCATCATGTGCCTTGCTATGTGACAGAGAAGCCAAGGATTGCTGGCAACCATTCTTCAGGAAGAAGGTATTGTCTTGATGATACCTTGATTTGGACATTTTCACAGCATCAGAACTGTAAGCTTGAAGGCTAATAAATACCCATTGTAAAAGCTAGCCCATTTCTGGTATATTGCTTTCAGCAGCCTAGCAGAATAGAACAGATGCCCAGACAGTGAGACACTGAAACAAAAGAGAGGAGGGGAAGAGAGAGAGAGAGAGAGAGAGAGAGAAAGCTGGAAAAGGGGCCAGAGACAGACATGGTGTACTTCACAGTTCTCCCCACAGAGGCCCTGCAGCCAGTACCTACATTCATTAAGTCTCCCTGTAATCAGGTGAGTTTCCCAAATTTCAGTAGTTAAGAAGATCCTGTAATTATATTTGTGAGTTTTAAGTGGTTTTAATCTCTTTTCTTTTTCTCAGTTTATGCTTTTTAAATTTGTTTCCTTGTCCCTCATTCTTTGTCTCTTATATGCACACACCCAGGCCCAAGATAATGAATGGACTCATACTAATTATAAGGCTGTGATTCCATCAAAGAACTTGGATGCTGCTTGGATGAAAAGCTCCCGGGGTTTATAGCTCATCAGTGTCTTGATAGAAATTTGGCCTGGCAATCAGATCTAATTGTTCTGGATGCTGTACACATGTTGCTCTAGAGAAAAACAACAACTTCAGAATCACTTGTCCTCTTTCAGTGATTACTGTTATTATGTCTCCCAAGTCTGGAATTATGATCCACAGGTAAGTTTGAAAAATGTCCTAGCAGCTTAGAATGAGAAAGATGTAAACATATAGGATGAAAAGGGAGCTCTTAGGGCCAAGAAATTATCTTTCATTGACCTTAATTGACTATTTCACAAGAATTCTGGCAACTGAATCAGTTGCCACAAAAGAAAGGACAGACATGAAGAGTCTAAGTCTTGGAAACTAAACACACTATTGGCAGATGCTGGGGTACCAGCACTGAACAAACATCTTAGTTACAATACAAAACTATTATCTAATCCTTGCAGGTATTATTAGCCCCGTTTTACAGATGTGAAAAATGAAGCCCAGAAAGATTAAAGTACCTTGCTTTAGACCTTGTGTCTAGGAGGTGGGATTCAGGCTAGGTCTGGGTGACTGCTATTCCACTACACTGTACGTAGAGGCTAAAAATACAACAACAGATGGTCTAGACAAGTCATTCACATTGGAGTGGAAGGAAGGGTCTGGTGAGTGATGACCCAAGTTGTTACAGTAGGTGGGTAGGGAATAATGATGGGAGATTTAGGAGCAGGTGTCCCAGGTAAGCACACTGAGAAGCTTTGGCTCTACCATCAGGGCAGGAGAGTGGAGGGAAGAGTCCAGTCACTGATGGTGAGAAGATCTGACAAGAGCAAGGTAGGGTGTTGGGGTCCTCAGCATGCCATGGAGACTGCTCCATGGACCAAAGAGGATAACCGTGGAATTCAGATTATGCAGAAGGGGAACTAAGAGATGACTTGGTCTTAGGCAGAAGACTAGTTGACAGCCCGATTAGCAAGAAGGCCACCAGTGGCTACAGAGGATTCAAAAAAATATAAGACCCATAGTTCTGGTCCTTTAGGAATTCACAATGTGATGGGGGGAAAGTACTTGTGCACTGAAAAAGATAGCAATGTAAGGTCACGTGGGAGAAGTATCAAATGACTCGTAAATACAGTTTGTTCCCTCTTTCCACCCCATTGTTCCAAGGATAGGGACAAGCACTTCAAAAGGGCTCCCAGGTCCTTCATGATCTGCCTCATTGCCTTCTTCTGCAGGTTCCCTCTCACCTTCACATCCTCTCTCCCTCCCTACTGCAGCCAAAGTAAAGCCCTTGCAGTCTCCCTTATGCTGTCCAGAACTTGGTGCATGCCAATCCCCCTCCTAGAACATTTTTTGCCTGGCTACTCCCATAGTCCTCATTTCCAGGAAGCTTTCCCTGACATCCACCTTGTCAGCTGGGGCAGGTCCTCCTGACCATGGGCTCTGTCCATTATAGCACTCTGTGCTCCTAGGTATAATATAAACTCTGTAAGGGCTTGGGGCCAGGTATATTTTGTTTCCTGTTGTATTCCTACACCTGGCATGGTGACTGGCACAGAATTGGTGCTTGTCTTAGTTTGTCAGGGTTGGTATGACAAACATTACCTGCTGGCTGGCTTAAACAACAGGAATTTATTGACTCATAGTCAATAAATAACCCAAAATCAAGGTATCTGCAGGCCATGCTTTCTCCCAGATTCTGGAGCATTCTGGTGCTGGCTTGCCAGCAATCCTTGGGATTTCTTGGCTTGTAGAGGCATCTCTGCCTCTGTCACATGGAGATCTCTCTCTCCTTCTCTAGCATATACTTCTGTGTCCAATTTCCTTTGCTTATAAGGACTTCAGCCATATTAGATGAGGGCCTACTCTAATTCAGTTTGGACACACCCTAACTGAAAGCATCCTCCAAGGTCCTATTACAAATGGGTTCACACCACATCCCGGCTCACCTTAACTAATAACATCTTCAAAGATCCTATTTATAAACGGGGGGTTCACACTCTCAGGACTGGAGGTTAGGAATTGGAATCACTCCACTAATAGGAGATTTGGTCACTTGTGAACTGGTCAGAGGAGACAGGACGGGTTAAGGTAACCCTCTGCTCTTCACAGTCATTCTGTTCCTGGTTCCTGCAGAAACAAACATTCCCACAAATGCACTGAGGCTACCTTCAGACCTAATACTTCACTGCTCTCTTGATGCCACGGTAAGAAAATGTTTGCCTAGGGAGCCCACATAAATTGGGCTCCCTAGCAATTTGTGCTGCTTGACTGTTTGGTGAGGTTGAGCTAGTCCAACCCACACTTAGCACCCTGCCCGTGTCCCTTGGCAATTGCCTCTACGTTCTGAAGGTTGCTTACTGCAAGTGCCTGTGACTCTGGCTATAGGAGCACACACGGCCTTGAGGAGAGCAAGCCAGAAATGCTAGACAGTTCATGCCCCTGGAAACAGCCCTCAACCAACAACAGATGAGCAGTCGGTGGATAAATATCCCAGCTTCTCCTTCCCCAGTGGGGCAACTCTGGGGCATATTCTATACTGCCTCCTAGAGTTCTCCAGAGAGGTTGGCCACTTGCTTGACAACACACTCCTTATTAGCTTCCTGTTCTTCCCTGTTTCCCCTCCTTACTTCCCTACTGGTGTTCCCTGGGACTACCTCCCAATTGAATACTTGCCCTGGAATGTTTTAGGGCCTGCTTCTGGTGAAACCCAAGCTAAGACAGTTAGGCCCTGAGCATAAAGAGACAATTAAGGGAGCGGATGAAGCTCAAGTGGTTGAGCACCTGCTTCCCATGTATGAAGTCCTAGGTTCAATCCCTGGGTACAGCCTAAAAAAAAAACAAAAAACAAAAATCATTAAGATAGCCCCTGCCTCCAAGATGTTCAAAATTTACAGGATGAGTGTGATAAAGCAAGTCCATGATTATGAAAGTGTGGAAAATGCTATAATAAAGGCATGCATAGAGAATTATGGAATATAGAGAAGACTCACAGAAGACTCATGCCGGGGAAGAGGGATGGGTGGTATGTGGGTGGTGTAGAGCAATCATCAGAGAGGGCTTCCAGGAGTTGGCAAGGTTCTAGGTGCATAATGCAGGTGGGTTCTTTGTTTGCTTCAGTGATAAGTATCATGCTATAAATTAGTTTAATATTTACATCTCCATAGAATAAATGATCCATAAAATGACTCTGTGTGTCAATACACTTACAGAGATACTATAAAATGAAATTTTCATTGTCAGGCTTTTAGATCCCTTAATGATTTGTATTCTGAGAAAATACGACAATATATGTGTGCTGGGTTTATATCTGGGTTCTTGTACATGCACACCTCCCCACACTCAATCTGGCCTGTGGTCACTGATGGTTGAAAGTCCTTTGTAGGTGACCCTTTCCCAGTGCATTGTCATTATTTGTTTATATATTGCTCCCCAAGCCTCACCATATGTTGTGCTCCCATTGTTTTCCTTTGCTGGCATAAAAACAATTTTTTTATTGTATGCTTATCTGTGCCGACTTTTTCAAGGTGTGCCACTAGACTCTAAGCTCAACGAGGGCAGGGAGCGTTCTGTTTTGTTCACTATTGAATATCCACTGCAGCTCAGTGCCTGGCATTTAATGGGTGCCAGGAGTGTTGAATGAATGAATGGATTGTTGAATGATTAAATGACTAAAAGTACTGTGGAGAAAGGCCAGGTCTTATGAATCATTGTATTACTGTTTCACAGACATGGCCTGGCATTCAGTATACATTTAATTGAAGTTTATCAACTAAATTTTAAATAAAACAAAAACCCTATGCTAAAGAATATCCCATGTTAGTGACAGAAGGGAATTGGGGGCAGAATGTTTAGTACCCTTCAGATTTTTTTACTTTTCATGCTTGCCCCTTTTCCTCACATAGAATATTATTTCCATAATTGTAGTGGTCATCACAGAGCTTCTAAGTCAGTCATCCTTTCTACTCCTTTGGCTGTCTCGGGGCAGATTCCAGAAGCTCTTTTAGTCTCATCATCAGAGCCTCAGAAGAGGGTTGGGACTAGAAGCCAAGTTGATGTTGAGTAAAGCAACCACTGCCAATGTAATTACCCAAATGAGAGCCTGGCTAGGCTGCCAAGGGTGAGCGTCTCAATTCCTCTTACAAGTCCAGTTTTGACAGGTGGTCAGGTTACTTTCAAAAAGGAGATAATCTTTCTTCACAGAGTGAGCTGCTAAATATCCAAAAGAGAAGCCACACAAGGCAAGTTCCCAGAACTCTCAGAAGCAGCACACCTGCAGCCACCCCAACTCCAAATCAGGTCCTCTCCTGGCAGACTCCCATGATAGGAGAACCTTTCTGAAGAAGTGTTTTGCTCTGCCTTAAGAATATCTGTGCTGCTTTAAGATCACAAACCTTGGGCATGAGCTAGAAGCTCCTTTATTCCAACCCCTACCTCCCAGCTGATCCTTAAGTAAACTCTCTAGGAACAGTCGTAGATTTTGACATTCAATTTTAAGCCTACCTTGATAGTGAAATAATAATGACAACACCAACAATAACAATAATCACTATTTACTGAGGAAGATGTGCATTATCCCATTTAATCTACAAAGCATCCCCATGAGGTAGGTACTGCTATTATTCCCATTTTACAGGTCAGGAAACTGAAGCTTAAAGAGATTAGGTATCCATATGGCTAGTAAATGGTGGAACCAGGATTTAAAACCTGACACTTGTTTCCAGAGGCCCCTGCTTCTGGGGCCACAAATAGGCAAAATTCTGTGGAAGATTAGAAAACCATACTCTTTTGCAACTTGAGTCTCCAAAGGACCTAGATTCATGTAGGTGCCTCCTTGCCAACAGATTTGGTATGGAAATGAAAGATGCAACACTGCAAAGGTGGATGAGCAAGTAAAATCCTAACTGCTTATATGGCTTGTAAGCAAACCATTAATACATTTTATAAACAGATGGTGGATAAATGCAACATCCTGGAAGAACAGAAACTGGAAGTGAAGTCTCTTGACCCTCTTACAACAGGTCACCCTTGGGCTCCAAGTGGCAGAACCAATAACCTCTAGTTTTTTCTTATATTAGCCATGTTAGGCTACATTGCTACATTGTGCTGCAACAACAACAAACCCAAAATCTTAGTGGCATGAAACAATGAAGATTCATTTCTTATTCATGCTGCCCATCATTCATATGTCTTCTCGTCCTGTCTCACTCAGATGCAGGCTGATGGAGCCTCCCTCACCTGGAGAGCTGATGGCCATTAGGTGTAGGGGAAGGGAACTTAGCAAATCACTCACTGGCTTTTAAAGGCTCCTATCTTCAAGTATCACTTTTCACTTTTGCTCACAATTCATTTATTATTATTATTATTTTATTTATTTATTTTTTTACCGGGAGGTCCCGGGGATCGAACCCAGGTCCCTCCATATGGGAGATGGACGCCCAACCATTTGAGCCACATCTGCCCCCAACAATTCAGTTTTTAAAGTAAATTACATGGTTCCAGCTAACCTTAAGGCAATGGAAAATTTGCTTAGTGCCTTAGTTTGCCAGGGCTGCAATGATAAACACCGCACAATGGGCTGGCTTAAACAGGAGTTTATTGCCTCATGGTTTTGAAGGCTCAGAAGTCCAACATCAAAGTATTGGCAGGCTGGCTTTCTCCCAGGGTCTGGAGGGTTCTGGCGATCTTCCATCACATGGAGCTCTCTCTTTCCTTGTGTCTGACTCTCTGATTTCTGCTGACTTCTGACTTCCTCTGACTGACCACATCTGCATTTCCTTTGCTTATTAGGACTTCAATCATATGGATTAAGGCCCACCCTGTTCAATATGGCCTTATCTAAATAATATCTTTGACGATCCCATTCTCAAATGGGTTCACATCCACATTCTGACTCACTTTGATATAGTCAAAGATTCTATTTACAAATGGAACAGGAGTTAAGACTTGAGCATGTCTTTGGTGGGGCATGTGATTCAATCCCAACACCTAGAATGAAGAGAAATTGAAATATTGGTAAACAGCATTAACGGCTTCCACATCAAATCCTCACTCAAATGCAAATATGCATAATGAATAACAGACAAAATTGTGTAGTTAATGAAATAAACCATGATTATTTCAAGAAGGCAATCACATAATCCACCAAAAGATTTACTTTGGCCCTTGTTTGTCTACTTGTCAGTCTCTCTCACATGAGCAGGGAGTAGTCTTATTTGTCTTTGGTTACTTGGTGCCTGGCACAGTGTTAGGAACTTTCAGTGTTTGTCAAATGAATGAATAGGTGAATGAAAGAGTCCAATCACTGACCAGCTCCTGAGGGCATGACATTTTTTCCTTTTTCCCCTCCCCACTGGTGAGGCTCTCTCTTATACTTTCTCCAGTTGTGAGGCCCACTCATCCTTCAAGATTGAACTAGCACATTGCTGTCTTGAGAAAACCTTTCTGATCTATACACCCTCCTATACTCTCCCAAGCCTGAACTAGTCACTTCCTCTTCTCTTCTCCTAGAATAATTGATACTTCCCTCTGTAAGTGTGCTGATCACATATAATTATAATTTTTTACACACTAGACCAAATCCTGCACTGGTCAGCGAATCCCTACAGAGAGGAACCAGTAGGTGTGAGGTTCCTAGCACCAGCCATGGGGCCTAACAAATGGTAGGTGCTCAAAATGTGTTTGTCAAATAAGTAGAGTAAGGCATCTTCTAGATCATATCCCTTATTGACATGTTAGTCTCCTGCTATGTGTGTGTATGTGGTAACTCTTATATCTAACATGCAATTTACCCATAAGACTGGGGCTGTCCATGACAGCAAAAGGATCAGCACAGCTGCCATGTTTGCCATTAAAACAGTCAAACTCATCACATGGCAACCGGTTTTGTCGGTCATTGTACATCTTTGATTTGTTCTCAGCTAAGACGCCCCTCTGGCACCTGCAGGCTTGCTGTGGTCTCTTCAGAATCTGAGCAATCCTCTAGGATGACAGGGAACATCCCTGTTCACCACATATATCCCCAGGCCCAGCACCAGACATGGCCCATAGTAAGTGCCTAAGATTTGTTGAATGATTGAATTAATCCACCAAGATCCCAGACAGACATGTCTCAGAGCATCATTTAAAGAGATTCTAGGACTTTGAAGAGGAAAAGAGAACGGTGTCACAGGAGCCTCAACTTAGAAGACACCCACATCGCATACACTTGGCCCCCATCCAATCTGCTTGATTGCAAAATGTTTGAGGAGATGTGACTATTTTTCTGACTTATGAAGATCTCAGGGAATGGACAGTCCATAATATTTTGGCCTGTAGTAGTATCACTGGTGCAAGCATGGGCTTTGCGGTGAGAGAGACCTGGGTTTGAATCCCTCTCTTATTAGCTGTGTGATCATAAGTAAGACACTTCAACTTGCAGAGCCTCAATTTCCTCATTTGAAGAGTGAGCAATAAGGATGCCGACTTCATCATTGTGTAGGAATTAAATAAGATCATGTAAACTCAGAGTAAGTACTCTGTCAAAAAGCTACTTTTATTAGTTAATTACTCTACTTTTGGGTAAGGCTGGTATAAAGTATGCATTCCTTTATTCACTTGTTCATCCAAAAACTATTTATTGAGGGACTGTCTGTGCCAGAAAAATATATTCAAGGGAAGCATATTTGTTTTTTAAAATAGCAAAGTCCAGAATCCACTTTAGTCAGCATAGCCTGGCGACTCAAAACATCCCAACATCTTGCCTAAGCTCCTCCTAATACATGGAAAACACCTTCCTCTATGGCAACCACGTAAATCTTCCCCCATCCCTTGGCACCAGCTTTCCTCTCTGTGCGCCCCCTTCCCCAGCTACTCCATCCACATTCATCCATCTTCTCACTCACTCATTCACTCATCAATTTTTTTTGAGAGCCTACAATATACCAGACACTGTGCTAGGTGCTGGGAATACACAGTCATAAGACTGGGCCTGCCCTCAAAGGGCACACAGACTTGTGAGTGCCAGAGATAAATGGACCATTACAATGTAGGATAATGAAGGCTGTGAGGAGGGTGAGTGGAGGGTGCAATGGACATACAGAAGCAGGTCATCTAACTAATCGAGGTCCAGGCAGGGAAGGAGGAGGGAAAACTGTCACAGAGGGCTTCTCTAAGGAGGTGAGTTGAAGCAACCTGAGTCTTGCTTGATGGATGAGAATAGGTTCGGCTGGAAACGCAGGAGGTGGAGAAAAGGTGTGATGGGTGGAGGGAAGGGCATGAACGAAGACCTCAGGATGGCAAATGTGTTATTTTCAGTTGACCAATGAAATATCTGCTATTCAACTCTTTTCGACCTACAAAAATGGCAATTTCTAATGGTATGCCCTAAGAGTTCAGTCTCACTGAAATGTATGCATGTATAGTGTGTGGAATGCACATATTTGTGAATGTACACAAATGGCCACAAGTGTGGGCAGTGGGGGAGGGAGGAGGCCATTAAGGCAGGCAGCGTATTTAACCTAAATGCAGTGGAAGCCACTAAAGGCTTTTTAAAAATATATAATATTTATTTTTCTTTTGGTTCTTTGATCCTCATAATAGAATTTTAGAAAGTCAGTAAATGTCATTTTCCAAAATATCAATTAAAAACGAAATGGAATAAAATTAAAGAAAGGAATCTTGCTTATTCCTAAAAAGGAAGAGAGCAGAAATATCTAACTTCAAATCCAAAATTAAAAAAACAAACAAATTGATGATCTTTTTTTTTCAGTTAGGTCAGTAATTTATTAAGAAATGGTGAGAAGAGAAATGGGAGAAAATAACATATCACGGGTCCCTGGTAGAGAGTAAGGGGCTGAAGAATGATAAAGAGGGCTGATTTACAGACTACAATTCCCCATTATAGATTATAAATGCCCAGGTTTTACTTTTGTGTTGTTCCAGGCGGGGGGTGAAGAAGGCCAGAATGGTGGTGGGGGGGTGGGGGAAGGCAAGAGCATGGGTCAAAAGGCAAGAAAGTGATCACTTTTATTACTGCTCTAAGGCATCAAACTCTAGATACAGTGATGTCATTTTTTAATTTTTTTTTTTTAGGTAGGGGCCCGGGATTGAACCCAGGATCCTGTATGTGAGAAGCCGGAGCTCAATCACTGAGCCACGTTGGCTCTCTTGAGTAAGTTTTTTCATTTGTTAGCTTGTTGGTTTTTGTTTGTTTGTTTGTTTGTTTGTTTTAGGAGGCACAGAGGACCAAACCTGGGACCTCCCTTATAGGAAGGAAGTGCTCATCTGTCTGAGTGAGCCACGTCCATTTCCATGATGTCATCTTAATACCCAGAATTAGATCTATTGTACCTTTGAGTTGAGGTGAGCACCATTCAGTAAGCTTCAGTGGTAGTGGGCTTTACATACAGGCACAAGAAACACTGACTGACATTGACACCATGAAAGCAATCACAACAAACTTTCTAACAGATAGTCTCAAAGAATAATTCAAAGAATCATGGGAAATTAGTGTTTGTTCCAGAGTTCTTTCATTGGATGTTCAGGAGAGCCTACTTTTTAACAGCTGTATCTATTGTAGCAGTTTGATACAGTTATGAATTCCAAAAATAGATATTGGATTATGTTTGTAAATTGTCTGTCTGAAGTTTCACATTTACTTAATTAAATTATGAGTAGGGCTTTGATTGGGCCACGTCAGTAGGACGTTGAGTCTCTGCCCCCTTGGTGGGTGGGGACTCAAAGATAAAACTACTCGGCAGAAGAGAGGAAGTAGTTTGAGATTTTTTGATGTTGGAGTTCTGATGCTGAGTTTTAATGCCGGAGCCAGGGGAAGTAAGCACACAGAGAAGCTTGGTCGTGAGGAAGGAGAGATGGTCCTGGGAAGAGACAAGCAGTTCACCTGATAGTCTACAGCTGGCCTATGTCAGCAGCCATCTTGCCCCAACACGTGGCAACAGACTTTGGTGAGGGAAGTAACTTATGCTTTATGGCCTGGCAACTGTGGGCTTCTACCCCAAATAAACACTCTTTATAAAAGCCAACAGATTTCTGGTACTTTGCATCAGCACTCCTTTGGCTGACTAATATATTGAAAGACTTTTTTTCATTTAAAAATTTTATTGAAGTATATGCATAAACAGTAAATATATAGTAAAAGTTGTGAACTTACAAAACAAACATGTATAGCATACAGGACTCCCATACATCACCCCATCACCTATACCTTGCATTGTTGTGGAACATTTGTCACAGATGAAAGAGTATCATCAAAATATTACTACTAATGTAAGATATGTAAGTCCATATTTTACATTTGGTGTACTTTTCCCCAAACCCATCCTATTATTAACAAAAGTGTAAAAAATATGGTGATACATGGGAAAATTACAACTAATGTAATTTTGTATGATATTAACAGTAATATCATAATATTCTTGCAAAATGGCAAAGAAGATACTATATCAATTCTAAGGATCAACAATATGTGGGTATAAGAGGGTATGGGATTTTTCCTTTTGGAGTAATAGAACCGTTCTAAAATTGAGGTGATGACAGTGCAACTCTGTAATGAAAATGAGAGCCATTGAATGTACACTTTGAATGGATTGTACAAAAGTATACAACAGTGAATCCTGTGGTGGAAGATGGTTTGCGGTTACCAAATATAAGAACATTTTCATATGAAATATAACAAATATATAATATCAATACAGGGTGATTAAGCTGCAAAGCTTTTGAGCAGCAGAGTGACCTGGGACTCTCTAAACTTGGGGTAGATGACTCTGGCTTCATGCCCTCCCCACCTCACCATGCCCCTAGGGGGGGTTAGTTTCTGTTGGCTGAACCGCTCCAGGCTGCCAGTATGACCTCTGCCTTTGTGCCCACCGAGGCTCACTGTCCCTGACCCCTGTCCCTCCACTTCCCTGGTCCTCAAGTGAGACAAAAGGACCCTGCATCCAACCAGTGAATTGTCTCTGAATTGTCCACATAAATAGACCAGTCTCTACCGCTAAGGGCCTAAAGGAAATTCTCATTTGGAGTTCCTAAGCAGAGGAAAATATGCATACCTTGGAATTTTGTTTGTACTGAGAATCTCATCCTCAGATAACACTTTCTTTGTGAAAGGGTTGATGCAATGCTTCACAGATGTTGGCAGAATGTACCCTCTGAATCTCTGTTGGAAAGAGTAGAAGGGGGAAATGAATTTTATTCCCTTCATAAGATCCAACTCCAATGTCCCTCATCCATAAAACTACTTCTATTTACTGAATTAACCACTTTCTTTTTTGTGCCCCCACAGCACCAAGTAGTTGCCTCTTTCATGCTCTGTATTGTAATTACTTGTTTACAAGAATACACCCCCTTTTTAACTTTTAAACTTTTTAAGGGCAAGACCTGGATCTTTCCTCTCTGCATCTGGCAGGGAATAGTGCCCAATTCCTTATCAAAGGAATGCAGGTGTGGCTGTGGAGATGGTGTGCCCTTACCTTTGTCTAGAAAGCATTATGGACAGAACAAATTCCTAGTGTAGTATAAGCTCAATAAATACTGGTGGGATGGAATGAAATCATGATGAAAGCTCTAAAGCATGTGTGCAGGTAGATGTGTCCTATATGGGAAGCAGGAGTCAGGAAAGGCGGTGGGGCAGCCATGGCAAAGGCTTTCCATATCTGCCTGTGCAAACCCGCTCTAATTACCTCGCCTCCACCAGCAGGCCCTTGGCAGAGGGAGCGCGCGTTTGGTCTGCGCAGTCCTGGCAGCCGCAGTGTGGAGGGTGAACCCGATGGCCTCTTCAGTCTATTTAGCAGGCTCTGAAATGTGTAAGTACATTATCTGCAAGGCTGGTAAAGAGCGCTTGGGGAGGATTTGTGGGTCTGTGGGAAGGACAAAGAAAAATGTTTTCTAATAAATTATTCACCATCTCACAATCCCTTTTGGGCAGATTGTTGCTCCGTTTGCCCCACGCTACTCGGCGCCTCTTCCCCCCGCATTCGGATGCTCAGTTTCTCACCTCCAGAGAGCAGCAGAGATCTCGGGCAGGCTGCTGCGGCTAATGGTGGCAATTAATAACTTGTCATAATCGCGAGGATGAAAGGAAAGGCGCCCCATCAGCAGGCGGGTCATGGCGCTGCTCGGAAGCAAATGAGGTGCAGGTGTGACCTCCGCGAAGCCCTGCTCCAGACACTCGGCGCGCCGCCGTGCCAAGCCCAGACCCTGCTCGCCCGCGGCCGGGGACCGCAGCCTGCGCTGCCGAGCTCCAGGGGCGCGCACCGTCCCCGGCCCGGCCCCGCCCGACTCCCCCCACCCGCACATTGTTCACCGGGCTGGAGAGAAATCCCCGGAACGTACCAATAAATCAGACCTCACGGCACGGAACCTTCCAAACACTTAATTGCCCTCTGGGAACATGGTTAACTCTGACAGGCCCCCATCCCCAGCCCGCCCCCACCCCCAGACTTGGTAAGAATTGCACACTTCAAACCCTCCCCTCCACGCAGCTTGTCCTTCCCCCCTCCCCCGGGGTCAATACGCCCCCGCCCCGGGTACTCCAAGCACTGCAACCTTTTAAAAGTGAACGGGGTAAATAAACAGCTGCGTGCTGCGCCCGATCTGGTTTGCCTCCAGTTCCCTTGAGGAGCTGGAGGACACGAAATCCTCGTTAGGGTTTTGCGAAACAGCAAAACACAGAATCACTTATTTTCCGACAGCTCCAGTCCAGTTGCCTTTTCTCTTGTTTCCATTCCTGTGGGTCAGTTCTGCTTGAAATGAACCAAGTTTACAAATCTCTTCTGGTTTGTACACTCCTATTATGCATACGAGGTGATGCATTTGTAACTGTCACACAAGTCAGGGTGATACAGCACTCTCATCTGACCCTATTCATTTAAATGGGTGCGTCTTGATGACATTGATTCATGTTATAAGTTATATCCATGCATTATAATCTTTATGTGTCACCCTACTGGTTATTTCTACTACAATGCTGGGGGGCGGGGCGGTGTGTGCAGGGGGTGCCAGCAAATGATGGTGAGTAGGATTTGAGAGTGCTTTGAGCAATATCAAGTCCATATAAACTCCAAAGCTTCCTAGAGAAGTTTATTATGTGTCCCTATCTTGAAAGAAGGAAATTTACATGCAGAATGGTTGTGGGCTCCCTGTCTTTTGCTGTAGATATCCAGCTGACTAACTTATTAATATTTGGAGAATGTGTGCTTCAAATGCATATCACACCAAACTAAAGGGGTAAGTAAACATGATTATGCATGCATGTAAGTCTTTATCAAGGTGGTGTTAATAATGTTTTAAAGCAGACTATTTTTCATGAAAATAGCTGCTCTTAATAGCCTCTGTCTCTTTATTGTGCTTCTTACTGAAACATAAATCACTAATATGTTTTCAGCGGCAAAGTACTCTCTTTTTCCATTGTATTCACAGATTTAGTGGCATTTCAAATAGATAAACACAAGCAACATCTATCAACACTACAAAAAGGGCGCCTTAATCAAAGCTCCAGGTCCCGGGTCTCAGCATCTCCATTTACCTTGAGATAAATCCATTGGTGTGACCACCACTGCACAGGGTGACAAATCACCCCAGCCGGCCGAGCAGCGCAAGGGCTTATTGGCCTTCCTTTAAGTGGTCTTACCCTTCAATGAAAAGGATGGGGCTTGTCAAGCAGGACCAGATTAAAGTTAGACAAAAAGAAATGATCTGTTATTAGAAAACTCCGATTGAGAATCACAAAACAGGAAAGAAATATGAATAAAAATTTCCACGGGGAAGACCATCTGATCCCAACAGAAATTAACTCCCATTATGGGTATGAGGTAATAGATGGTCCACAGTTGGAGCTAATGTGGGTTTCAGATGAAGGAGGTGTGGGGGCTGGGGGCGCTAGCAGCTGCTCTGGGTATTCAAGTGCAAAGTTCAGAAATGGCCTGGGCTCCTGGCTTCCGGGGTGGGGTGGTGACGCTCAGGTATGGATGGAAATTATAAGCTCTTGGAAGGGGGGACTCACTCGTGACTGCCTGGTTATTAGCAGAATGTAAAAACTGGCAGGAACTTCGGAGGGCAGGTTGAACTCCCCATATTTGAGAGAAAGGGAAACTGAAGGCCAAATGGGGAGAGTGACTTGTCCAAAGCAAGCTCATGGTAGGGCTGAAGCTAGAACTGAGGTGGCCTGCCTGCTTCTCATTCCTTGGGAAGTCCATTACATGGCCTGTTCCTGGGAGATGACCTTGTTCTGTCTCTGGATTTATAGATCTTGATTGTCTTCCCAGTTAACTGGAGGGAGAGGGAGAGAATGAGGCCCCATGGCTAGTGAGCCTCCTTAGTGTAGTCTTGAGTGAAAGCCTAATGCTTGTACAAAACAACAGTAGCCAATGCTTCCAGGTTCTTATGAGGTACTGTCTATGCATTACCTCATTTAATCCACAGATTGCTACCATCATCATTATCCTTGTTTTATAAATGAAAAAACTGAAACTTAAAGCACTTCAGGAACTTGCTCAAGGTTGAATAACTAATATATGGAGTGGGCGGGGAGGGGAGGCTGAGCCCAAGCAATCTGCCTTGAGAGCTTAAATTTATAACCACTGTGCTACACTGCTAAGGCAAAGACTTGTATTTTTAGTGAAAAACTTTGTGTGGACATATAAGATTTAATAAGTAAAATATATGTGCTAACATATACATGAAAGGAGTGAAAACTTGAATGCTAAGGGAAAAGCATGATATTTCACTGTCCAGATCCCTGACATAAATAAATAATATACCTTCTGATTTTTTCCCAGAACTCCTGAGTCTCCCCCTCAAGAAAAGGATTAGAAAATCAGGCTACCAAAGGTTAGATGGCCAGCTTCATGTTTTTAACAACAGAAGAATCTATAGTTTATAGCAGGGGTTCTTAACAAGGGGTCCGTAAGCTTGGATTGAAATTCAAAAAAAACATTATTCTTGTAGGGACGTGTTGGTGCGAGTGTGATATATTTGTTAAATAATACACAGTATAGTGTGGACTTTGTAAGGGGTCTGTGGTTTTCACCTGACTGGCAAAGGGGTCCGCGGAACAAAAAAGGTTAAGAACCCCTGGTCTATAGGAAGATGTTTAGCATAAATATTCGTATAGAATGTAGTACAACATAGTACAGAGGGTATTTGGAAGCTTATGGTCCTGGGTTCAAATTCTAACTCTGCCATTTCTAGAGCAAGCAATTTCCTCCCTTTCCCATTTTAGTTCCTGTATCTGAATCTTGAGTAAGTTACAAAACTGTTCCATGCCTCAGTTTCCTCATTTGTTAAACAAGGATAATAATTTCCACCTCACTGGGGGCTTATGAGGATTGAAAGAGATGATGGACATTAAGAGCTCAGCACAATTCCTGAGAGGAGTAATTTGATAACTGGATGTGGAACCAGTCTATAGAGGGCTAAGATGAACCCCCTGAAACAGTCCCCACTTGTTCCTTGAGTAGCATCATGTGCCCCTCAGTGAAGATGCTGATCTCAGAAATGCAGAATGGACCGTGGTCTTGTCCATATTCTGCCCAACATCCAGGGAATGCATAAAAATGCAGTTAAACTTCTGGGTGTATGGAGATACAGATAAACATTTAGATATTTGGAAATTCCAGGCTTTTCACTGCATTATTTCAGGCCTTATGTTGTTGGCTTTGGGCAGGGATTTCTCATTTATGAAAGAAGGCAAGACATCTATATCACAAGGGAGAAGGAAATGGTAGAGACACAGGTAAGCAAATAAACAAGGGCTCCCAATCCCCATCTTTGAGAAAGCCAGATCAATGTTTGCCTATCAAGTGGGTTAATAGGTCCATTGGATCTAGTGATGCTATGAGTTGCAAGTATCAACCAAATCCATTGCATTTCCCCAGGGCTAAATCTGGGAAGAGCTTAAGGTATCAAGTTGATCATTGCTATATTTGATTTGTTGATATGTCCTATTTATGATAGCCTTTATGAAGGCCATTGTGTCAAGAGCTTGTTTTCTCTAATTATTTACTCAAAGACTCAGACTGGATAAGGGAATGCTTTACATTCACTTTAACCTCAGAAAATTTCTAGCTAATAATATCAGGGGAAATACTATATGCCAATTACTAGTGCCTCCATTTATCAGTACAGCAGTAAGTGTATGTTCTCTATGTTTAACTGTATAACTCAATCTAGTTTAAAAGGAAAAATAAAATATCTGTACAAATGTTTCTAAAATGGCCCAAGCATGTACTGTTTCATTTTTATTTAAAGGCACTAGAATGTGCAAAGCAACAGTGATAGATAATTACAGGCATTGTATTGATATATTTTGCATTTGTATTTTTGTCTAAATACTTCCTGCCTTCTTGATAAACTTCAATTAATATGCTTTCGAGTACTCAGAATGTAATTTTCTGATTAAACACATAACGAGACTCACCACCAACTCATTAATTTCACATAGATTGAATTTTAGTGTTTGTTATGCAGTTAAATGTGAAAAGCTGGAATCCAATAATCATTTTGTGTTTAATATGAACAGATATATATTTTTTGATTCCATCTAAACCAAATCCTTAGGACATAAATGAGATGGAGGCTGAATTTTGTGGCTTCAGAATTTGCACATTTAATGGGAAACAATTTCAAAGCCTCTGCCAGTCATTGGAAAGGCCGTTCCATTCTGCTTTTTCCACAGAGCAAAATCTTTCTGAGAACAATGCTTATTATTGATAGGTTTAAAGCACCTGAGGTGCTTGCCCATTGTGTGTATTGCTGTCACTCTGCCTTCTGAGCAGTGGGGAAGCAATGATGGATAACACAGAGAATAATACATGATTCCTGATTGAATGCAAAGCTATATTTCAGTCTTGGGGTTTTTTTGACGTCACAGTGCGTGAGAACACAGTGCAAAGAGGCTTTTAAAAAATCAGGCAGTCCTTATACTCAGGTATGGAGCCAGTGAATCAGGACACACACCCCAGTCCTCCGTGAATGGGTTTCAATAGGGAAAAAGCACCTGGGGGTGTAATCTCCTAGGTTAAGATCAGTTGTGCCCCCAGGTGGGCAACTGCAGAAATTCGTGCAAAGCCTGCGGCTGGCTCCAACCCAGTTAGCGCCATGCTTTCTTTTGTAATAGGCAAAGGAAAACTCTCAGATGTGGAGAATCGAAACCTCTCGTCTGTCCTACAAGATGTCCTCTAGCCCTGGGTTTTCTGATGAGAAGTATTTCCTGAGGTCCTCTTAAAAAATATAGCCCCCCAGAACTTTCTTCCCGGGAGATTCAGATTCAGTGTGTCTGGGGCAGGGCCTGAGAAAAAGGTATATTTAACAAGTGGTTCCAAATTGATTCATTAGGAAAGTTTGCTAAAACTCTGTCCAATCTCTCTTGGTGTCTCTCTGCAGACTTTTTCCTGCAGTTGCAGACTGCTTGATGCAAATTAGAAATCAATACAATACTAGAGTATGATACCTCCCAGATAAATGAGAATGTTTTTGCAAAGGACTTAACACATAGTAGGTCTCAATAAATGAAAACGTTCTTCCCTTCTTCTCTTAGTTGCCTTGTCTTCCAGAGCCTTGTCATCCCAATCTCAATGTTAACAAGAGTGAAAAACAGCCTGCATGTATTTCTTCCTCATACCTTAAAGTATGAAAGTAAGTGTTCAAAGATGAGTGAATTGAAGCTGCCAAAGGTAGGATGTCCTGAGATCTGCAGATCTTTTTCTGTTCATGTGTCATTTGAAGGTGGAACCTGCTGTTACACTTCAAAGTGGTAGCAAGGAGTGCTCTCCCATGATGCCTTGAGCTTTCCCCAAATCAATAGTAATAGTAATAAAATAAAATAAGAAGAAAGAGGAGGAGAAGAAGGCGGGAGGAGCACTTTGGTAGTGCTTAAAATGTGCCAGGTGCTTTTCTCAGTATTTTAAACATAGTAATTCATTTAATCCTCCCAATATCCTTATAAGATAGAGTCTATTACTATTATCTCTTTTTACAGATGAGGAAACTGAGTCACAGTTTTGTTTTGTTTTGTTTTGTTTTAATTGCGTACAGACACAGCTAATAAGTAGCATGGCTAGGATTTAAACCTGGATAATCTGACTCCACAGTCTGAGCCTTTAAACACTCTGCTACACTGCCTTTGCTAGGGACATGGTAAATTACTCAGTCTTAAACTGTTACAACTCCTTAGCCATAATCTAATCTAACTTCCTCGTTTTACAAATAAGAAGACTGAGGCCAGGGAGGGCAGTGGCTGGTACAAAGTAACCCAGCTGGATGGCCCTTTTACCCCTGACCTTGACATCACCCTCCCGTGTGTGGTCATATCAGGGTCTGGAACATCTCTGCTGGAGCCTGGTCCTAGTGCAGCCCTCTTGTTGAAAACACACACGAGTCTGGATGCAGAATATATAAACAGAGAGCTGAGCTTGAAAGAAAGAAAGGGAATCTCCGCATGCCAGATGCAAAGAAGTAGTCTGAAACAAGAGTAAGAAACTCAACTCCCAAGCAGATACCAAGGTGGCTGAGGCCCAGTTGGAGGCCTGGGGAATAGGGAGTGAAGTCGATGTTGGTGTTACTGTGACAGATAATACAGCTACAAGATTCAAAAGTTACAAAAAGTACTTATTGAAAACTAAGGCTCTCTCTTGCCCCTGGCTTCCAGCATTTTATTTATTTTTTGCGACATAGTCTATGCTGATGCAATTACATGCAGTTATAAATAATTTTGTTGTTGTTGATTGCACAAATGGTAGCATAATATACAGATTGCCCTGTGCGTTTTTTCACTACACAATGAATCTTGGAGATAGTTCCACATCAGTACCTATAGAGCTGCCTCATTCTTTTTACAATTCCATAATATTCCATTTTATGGGCATACCAATGTTTAACCAGTTCTTTATCAGTGGACATTAACTTGTTTGCATGTATATTATTTATTTTTTTTGTGACTGCATTTGTGGGGTAACTATCTAGAAGCAGAATTGCTGGGTCATAAGACAATGCACAGGGGAGCAGGTGTAGCTCAGTTGGTTGAGCACCTGCTTCCCATGTATGAGGTCCCAGGTTCAAACCCCAGTACCTCCTAAAAAAAAAAAAAAAGACAATGCACTTAAAATTTTGGTCAGCGAATGTTGTATTAAGTCACATTCCCTCCAGCAACCTTTGATCCTACATTACCAGATATCCTCAACAAGCCAGTGTTTTATCCCAATTTTTGTCTTTTGCCAATCGCATATATATTTTCATTTATATTTCTTTTATTATTATGGAGTTGAACACTTTTTCATATGTTTAAAAGCCATTCATTTTTCCCTTTTCTTTAAAGTGGCTATCCATATCCTTTGCCCATTTTTCACTAGTGGGTCTTTTTAAAATAGTGCAGCTAATACACTTTATTTATTAAGGAAATTAGTCATTTGTCTGCAATATGTAAGGCAAGACTGTTTTTCCAGTTTATTTGTTTTTTGAATTTGCTTAAGGTGAGTTTTTCTAAAGAGAATCTTTAAAAGTTTTTGTGAGTTTAAAGTTATCAATATTTTCTTTTATGGCTTCTGGATTTTGTGTCTTATGTAGAAAGTCCTACCCAATGTAAGATAATATCAAAACAAATTCTCTAATGTTTCTTCTACAATTTTTACAAATTCTTCAAAATAATCTTTGATCCATCTGAAATTTATTTTAGGGCAAGATGTACAATGGATCCAACTCATTTTTTTAGAACCATTATCCCAACACCATTTGTTAAACTATCTGGATTCCATGTATATTATTCTACTACTGATGTACTCAAAAACCAGAAAAATGGTGACCACTATGGAAGAGAGAAAGATGGAAGGAGGGAGGCAAGGAGGTAGAGAGTGAGGGAGGGAAAAAGAGAGAAAGAGATTTAGCCAGGAATCCAAATTTAGTCTGGAAAGTTGGAATACAAATATAGTAGCCTTGCAATGAGCCAATCCTGCTTGACTCAGCTCAGAGTGGTACCTGTTCCTCCTTTGACAACCAGATTCTACAATCTGAAAAGAAAAAAAAATACCGCTTGATAGGTCTGGGGGTGGAATATTTTCATGTATTAACTGATGAATGTTTTGTCTTAGCACCCTGTGGCACCCTGTCCCTCATTCAACTAGATAGCCAAGTAAGGTTGGCTATAGAAGAAAAGGAGGAAAAAGGTTTTTTTGTTGTTTTTGTTTGTTTGTTTTGTTTTTAATTTTAAAAGTTTAGTCTTTGGAGTAGCAAGGGGAGAGTATGTGATCAGGATCATTAGAATACAGCTAAGTGCGATAGACTGGATGGACGAGAAGAGGGGAGACAGTCAAGGAGGGGAGGTAAGAGCATTCAACAGGGATGTTTGACGAAGGGAAGGGGCCTCTGCTGGCCACCCTCCTCTAGGCAGAAACTCAGGAAAGGGAAGGGAGGGAGGGACAGGAGAAAACCCAGATATATTTTGAGGGGATTCAAGAGCAGAAATGACCTTTGTTTAATTTGCCAGTAGGATCTATGGAGAGGCCAAATCCCAGGGTTCTCCCCGTGGCCAAAAGGGCATCTAGGTGGACGGATAGGAAGAACCCTAGGGTGCCATACAACAGAGCAGTGAGGAGTAGTGGAATGCTCTCTGCATACACGAGAGATTCAGCAAGACAAGGGGGACACTGCAGGGATCTGGGCAGACAGTTGACCCTACAAGGCAATGACATTTCAGGGGATGCCAGCACAGAGAGGTGACTGCTGAGGCCATGACAGCCCCCTTCCCAGCCCCATGGCCTTTCCCACCTAAACGCCTGGAACAAGGATACAGCCTCAAGGAAATGTGAGAGGGAATCCTGTGCTGTCCAAGGTTAAGAGTTTGACCCCCATCAGATGGGGGCTTATAATAGAAATAAACTTTAATAACAAAAACATAAAGGACTCTTCTTGTACATTTGAGTTTGGCAGCTAAGATTTGTTTCTCCTAGAGGTAAAATATTGAAGTCCTTGCCACAAACTGGAGAAGCATTAGACCCCAAGTCCAAGAGACGAATTAGAGGATAAACCCTAATGAAGTGGTTCAAGGAACAGCAAAAGTGAGTTAATAATGAGGATGATGTTCCCCCATTTTAATGCACTTTACATTTCAAGGCACTTTTGATTTGTCACCTGATTTGATTATCAACTTTGTGAAATGATAGAAAGAGGCTGGTATTATTATCCCTATTATACAAACAACGACACACTGAAGACCAAAAACTAGCTATGATTTGTCCAAAACCATTCAATAAACTAAAGCAGGGTTTCTCAGTCTCCACACTATTGACATTTTGGGCCAGAGAATTCTTTGCTTTTGGGGGCTGTTTTGTGCATTGTGGGACATTTAGCAGCATCCCTGGCCTCTGCCTGATAAGTGTCAATAGCAGCCCTACGGTGACAACCAAAAGTGTCTCTTGACATTTCCAAATGTCCACTGAAGGGGCAAAATCTGCCCTAGGGAGAGCCACTGAACCCTAGGAAGGGTGAGGACTAGACTCAGGTGTCCTGACTCCAGGTACGGAGCGCACAGAAGAAACCCATACTCGCCTCCACCTCAAAGCCAGCTTGCCATCCTGCCAAGGCTGAAACCTCTTTCAAACATTTTCTAGCATTTTATCACTGAAAGCGACTTTACATTCACCTCTAACCCTTTCCATTTACATGTGAAAAAAACGAGCTTCACAAAGTTTCGGCTATTTGTCCAAGAGTACACAGTTGGGGTGTGGGGAAGCTAGTACTTGAACTTGGGTCTCCGATCTCACATTCCAGGTTTGACCTGCTACCTCATCAATACCTAGAGCTGACATTGGGTCAGAAATGCTCTGAAGCAGCCATGTGAAGAAAAGCAGGACATTTCCTGGCTAGCTGTCCCTCCGTAAAGGGATATTTTTAGCAAAATGGGGGGGAATCAGCATTCAGCTCAATTGAAAATATGTCTGGCATTAATTCACTGTTAATTGACCAGGATGAGTAAAAAGATGGCTACTTCCAAGGCCTCTCTAATGGAACTATTAGTGAATTTTCAGGTCAACTAACTCCTGTCACTGCCTGACAAGGGAAATGGCAATCATTTGCCAGTGTTAGCAAGGCTCTTGCTGCTCTTGAAAACTGGAATCAGTCACCCTGGGCTGACAGGTTCTGTGTCTCTACCCTGTGGTATAATTCCCCAGCCCACCCCCCACCCCACCCCGAGAACCTTAACTTCATCTGAGTGGCCTCAGGTTGGCCCTGCATGTGCATATTTTTTTGCCATTTCTAAAGAGGTTTTATAGAAATCTGGTTTGATCTTTCACATAATGCTATGGGTTGGAAAATGTTACTATCACTCATGTTTACCAGTGTGGAAACTGAAGCCAGGTTGCTGCTTGACTTGTAAATATTTCCACAGATGTTAAATGGTGAGGCAAGGTTTCAAACCCAGTGCCCAGCGACAAGTCCCATGTCATTTCTTGTGACTTTGCTCTACGTCCTTTTAGTCTTCCTTCTCTCCCCTTGCTTTGATGGCTTTTCTCTCTTTCCTGATGGCCCTTCTTTTCTCTTACATATTTCTCTTTTATGTCAAAGTCTAAAGAGATGGAGAGTTAGGGGTAGTTGGATAAATGAGAAACCATTTCAGATACTATAACTGAGCATACTTTTCTCACTCAGCAAAGACTTAGGGCAGGTCTGCTATGTTCCAAGAACTCTTCTAGGTGCTAGGGATACATGATCCATAAGCCAGAGCCCCAATCCTCAGCATGACTTTCTAGGCCCACCATAATTTGGTTTTAACCTACTTTTCAACCTCATTTTGAGTCATTTCTGGTCATATAACCTACACATCAACCACATTAAAATAGTCACTCTTCAAATATGCCAGATTTGTCATGCACTCACACACTTTCTCTTTCCTTTGCATGTCCTATTTCTACTATCTGGCGAACTCCTATTTTTACATTTAAACCCTCTCAGGTGTCACCTCCTCTTACTGACCCTTTCCTGCTTCCCACAGCAAAGCTGTCAGTCATGCCTTGTTTTGCCATGATGCCTTGTTCATACTTCTCTTGTAAGGTGTTCATACTGTACTGTAATTGGTTATGTTCATGCCTGAGTTCCAGGTTCAAACGACAAACCTATAGTTATTAGTTCCCATTAGACACCATGACTCAAATTTGCATTTGGTTGGCAAACACATCTTATTTTTACTTAACATGCCCTTTAGAACCACTGCTTCTGTGATTCTATGATTGTATTAAGTGGATTCCAGGGAAGGAGAAGACAATAGATGATAGTAACAATCGCACCTATCCCATCATTGCCAACCTTCAGCCAAGTCCCCACTGCCAAAGTAAAGCAGGGCATGAAAGCCATTCTCCAGGTACCCCAATAAAGGTGGATATATTATCAGTAGTAGCAAGTGTTTGTGGAGTACTTGTCTAATAACTTCAACATTATATAGCAATTTTCAAGGCACTTTTATAAATGCTATTCCCTCAAAATCATGAAAGGACAGTATTATTATCCTCATTTTTCAGATGGGAAAACAGATGCTCAGAAATTTATTAAAAGTTACTAAGCTAATAAGTAGTAGAATCATGATCCAAGACACAAGTCTTTTGACTCCAAATCCCATGCTTTTCTTTGAGGGCAAAAAATGTAATTTGCTTATTTTTATATCTTGGACAGCACCCAGAAGAGTGCACATTGTAAGGAATCAATATGCTTATTGAATGAATGGATTTTGATATGCACGGTTTAAAAATTCCTTTTTCCTGTCTATATTTAATTTATTCATTCATCTATCCACTTTTATATATCCCATTCATATCAAATTTATTGGGTTCCTGCAATTGCCTGCCACTGGGTTCAGCACTAAAAATTCATAGAGAATAAGACACAGTTATCTTTCTGTCTCCAGCACCATTCACAGTACCTGGCACATAGTGAGCGCGTAACAAATCCTTTTGCCTAAATAAATTATCCTCAGAAATCTCAGGATCTAGTATACATGACTAAAGTAATATCAAACTGTATATTCTTTCTTTCATCTAATCTTCATATCAATCAATTATCCATATTTTTACATATGGGAAACTGAGGTTCAGTTTCCTCTGCCACAGCAGTGCTTGGATTGACACCCCGGGCTTTATTTTTTAAAAATACTACGTCAATGCACCTTTTCGAGGCAACTGGCTGTAGTGTGAAGTGTCCAGATCTGGAGTTAAAAGACGTGGATTTGAATCCCAACCCTGCCACATAACTAACCATGTAGCCTTGGAGCAATCACTGACCCTTTCTCTCTAGCGCTCAGCATTCTTGAAATAAAATGAGAATAATAATTCCTACTCTGTGGACCACACAGGGGTTATTGTAAGGATCAAGTTAATAAGTGTACAAGAAGGCATTGACTCAGGCCTCCTTCGAAAGATCTGCAGCTTACCTGGCCTGCCACTTCTGAGTACCAGGACAGTGCCTGCTGGAATCACCTGGAACCATCCAATTTAGACCCTTCTTAGTAACAACTGATTCTTTCATTTAAGACCTTAGAAAAATAGTAAAAGTCAATGGATAATTATTGACACCACATGTTAGAACATGCCAATTACGTTTTATTCAACTTTAGGAACTGTGTACAGATGAAGTGTATATATACTTGTGGGTACTATAAGGGTGCAGTAGAAAGAGCATGACTTTGGAGGTCAGACAGAACTGCATTTAAATCCCAGTTTGGCTTCTACATTCCTTAGCTGTGTGACTTTGGACAAGTTACTAAATCACACTAAACTTCCATTTCCTCATCTGTAAGATGCAGATAATAGGTTGTTATGAGAATGCAATAAGACAATGCTTCTAGCATGACCCTAGCTTATAGAAAGTACTCAAAAAATAGTAGCTTTTGTTAACAATATTATTATCTACAATTAATATGCATTCTGATTCTAATATTGACTCTGATCCCTCAATAGGCAACTGTCCTGTTTAGAATCTCTCTTTGTCATCATGGTTATACATTCTCTTCAAACTCTCTTTTCTGTTTTATATGTCAGATTTGAAAATATCCTCTCCTGAGTGCCAAATCTTTATACTTATTTTAAACAATTTTCAGGCTGCAATTTTTATAAGTTCAGAGTTTGAATCCTTAACAATTGTGGTCTGTAATTTGAATTGTTGCAGTTCTCAGTTTAATTGTCTCTGACTTTTGTTGTTAAGGGAAAGCTCCTAGACTAAAACTTCTTACCTCAAAAGAGTATACTCTACTACCCCAAAGTATCAACTCTAAATTATTTCCTTGTGGCTCTGTTAGACAACTCCCCATGGCTAGAGCATCCTGGGATTTTATTCTTTAACAACCACTATTTATGGGCTATTCAATATTTCATTAACTGTAAAGAGCTATACAAAAGTTAGCTTTTTAGTATATAATGATTTACTAAGATATGGACAAAAACCAGGAAAGCTGATTTTTTAAAAAATCATCAAGGTCCCTTATCCTCATCAAAGTTTAAATAGACTTGTTCACAGATAAAATAGAAAAAAAGAACATTCAAGATATCCATTCCATCTTGCCCATCACTACCAGATTAATCTTTCTTTCATCTTATCTTCTTACTATTCAAAAAAATGCTCAGTTGTATTCCATTGCCTTGGGATTACCCAAATTCATTATTCTGGAAGAGCTTTCACAACTTTTTCCAGTATTCCTTCCCAACCCTATTTCCTACTGCCCTTTCCTCTCCTCCTCTCAGCCTATGTGAACCTTTTGATCTAACAAACTGCTATCCTCACTGTCCATAAATTATTCCATGCACATATCTGCTTCCTTGCCCCTGATTATCCATTTCCCCAGCTTTTCATGTCCTCTTCACCCCCCTAATATCCAACTCTAGGCCTCTTTAAAGTCAAGCTTAATATATACTTCTCCAGAGAGATCACTCTTGCTTCTCGATTCTTAAATTACCAATGATCACCACCACTCATTTGACAATTGATTGTATAGTCATAGCAGTTTGCCAGTGGCTTCACAAAGGTTTTCTTACCTAATAATAATGATAGCTACCTCTTATGGGACACAAGAAATCATGGGCTAGGCACTCTGTTGAGTGCTTTATGAATATGATGTTTAGTCTTTACAATCTTTCTATGTAGGAGGTATTACTGAACCTCTTTCTCACAGTTGAAGAAATGGAAGCATAGAATGGTTATGTAAATTGCCCAAAGCCACAGAGCTGATAAATGGTGGCAGAACTGAGGTTCCCAACCATGTCTGACTCCAAGGCCCAATCTCTTATCTACCAGACATACTGTCTGCATTTTACTGCATAGCATAGAGAGAGAGGTCAAATGATGTGCCCAAAGCTGGTAAGTGAGCACCAGTTCTCCAGACCAGCTGAGTTAATGTCCAGAGAGTTTTCTAATACACTAAATATATTATATCACCCATTACTCTGTTTAAAATTTCCTTTATTATTTAACCTAACATATAGGGTTGTCTACACAGCTTAAAGTTTCTGAAAACAATGATTAAGGAACAGAGGAGTGGAGCATCAGCTGAATGACGTGCAGTTAATTCACCAGCTTTGACATTGATGATGTGGATACTGGCTGGAGGTGGGAGGAGATGTAATTATCACCTCCTTAGTCAACCTGGGAAAAAAATTCATGGACTTCTCTTTGTAGAGTGATTACCTAGGGATTGGAAAGTCCTGCTTTTGATTGTTTGTCTGATTGTTAAAAGAAAAGGCAGTCTTTACATGACTTTTTTTGTTGTTCAGCTGATACCAAGGTGACTCTGTCTAGCCTCCGGAACTGGCCTGGGGACAGTGGGAAGAAAGCCAGGGAGAGCCAGTGATGGTTCAAGTAAAAAACTGGAGTTCCAGAGAAAACATCAACATGCTCCTATTCTTTTCAACACAAGACCAGATGCTCAGCAGCAAGTATACGTAGAATGAAAGCAATGACAGTATAGCAGTCATAAACATTTTACGTGCCTGCAGCTACTGTAACAGGAAAACTGAATGTAAATGGTTTGTAGTGCCCATGTGGGTGTGTTGCGGCTATGCCTTTCCCAGGTGCCTTGCATATGGCGCCCATAAATACAGTATAAAAGATGGAAATACAATAATATCTCTTCTTTTCCACTTTGCTGGGGGACTGGTGTGGGGAAATGTTGCAAATAGTGGATCTGTGTAAATTGAGGGAAATTTGTAAATGACTTTGCACATAGTTTGCTGTAATATAGTCATCTTAATAATAGTCAAGCATGGTGCCTGCACAGAATAAAGTGGTCATTGTGCAGTTTCCATCTTAGTAATAACACCTTACAATTTTATGGAACTTTATATATATATAAATACATATATATATATATATTATATATATATAATAGCATCAGCAGAGTCTCTCTTCCATGTTAGCCTATACCAGTCCACCTGCTAAACTTCAGCTCAAAGTCTAGTTCTGGGTTATAGTATATAGAAGCTCAGTGTTGACACACCTATCCTGTATTCTCCAATAACTTTTATCTGCAACAAAGCTAACATTCTGATCTCTATCTGCCTGACTCCTTTGTCTAGGGTAAGTAGAAGAGGGATGTGATTGATTGGGGTGAAGTAAAGACAATGTGTGCTCAGCACCTGGCACATAGTAGGTGATCAGTAAAGGAGAGCTGTTCCTAACTAAGAGTGATTTGGGGTAGAACAGACTTGCTTCCATGTTCATCCTTAAAGGTGGTGCTAAGAGGACCCAGCAGGTTTTCCAAGCAAGTCAGAAAAGCCAGAGGCTCCAGGAATCCATAGAAACTTTTGGAAGAGAACCAGCTTGAGCTAAGGACTATCACTAAGAGCCACAAAAAAATATGTCCATGGGAATTGTTGTGATGCTGGCTTTTAGGTGGAAAGCTCAAAAACAGAGAAAATGTTCAAGCCAATTATAGACTCCCTGAATCAGTGTTTTTGAACTCTCACTGTGCATCCGAGCCATAAAGGGAGCTTTAAAAAGATATAAAGTATGGAGGCCGCATTCCTAGAGATTCTAATTTAATTGGGATGGGGCCCAGGAGTTAGCATTTTTTAATTTCCCCAGGTGAAGCCAATGTACAACCAGGTTGAGAACCACAGCCCTAAGTAATAACATAAAAATTGGGGGAAGTATCACCCAGTCTCTGGAACTGGAGTGCCTTGTTCAGATCCCAGCTCTGCCACTTTTTAGCTCATGACCTTGAGAAAAGTAATTAACCTTTCTGCATTTATGTTGTTTTATCTGTAAAATTAGGATGAAAATAGTACCTCCTTCCTAGGATAGACATGAGGATTAAATGAGTTAATATATATACAGGACTTAGAACCTAACACATAGTAAGGCTCACTAAATATTAGCTATTTTCATGGTATTTAGATTTATAACCTGGAAATTGTCACCTGGGAAAAGTAGTTGAGACATACAGACTTCTGAAAACCTTATTTGTGCATCTAATTTTTTTCAGCTAAGATTTAGAAAGAGTCCCATGGCCAGAACTTTGTATAATTTACTTACAATCAACTACCAAAACCCCATTTTATGAATGGGGTTTGTTTTCCTATGAAATATTTACAAATGAATAATTGTGTTCATTCATTCATTCACTTATCTACTAACTCACTCACTTATATACACAATCACTATTCACCCACTTAGTCTTTGGATAAGGGCTGGGGATTCTGGAGACAGATTGCCTGAGTTTGAATCCTGGCTCTTCCACCTACAGCAGTGTGACCTTGGGCAAGTTACTTAACTTTTCTGTGCTTTGGTTTTCTTATCTGAAAACAGAGGGCACAGAAGTAGCACCCTCATATGTTACTGAGAGGCCTAAAGGAGTTGGTTTATATCTAGTGCTTAGAACAACATCTGGCACATAGTAAATGCTCACTAAATATTAGTTCTTACCGTTGTTCTTCTATTCCCCAACGTACATGTCCCCGTACTTCAGGGGAGTGTGTAGGACCACACACCACACTCCATGAGAGCAGCAAGGCTGTTGGTCTTGTTCAACACTGTATTCCCAGAGTCTAAAACTGTGTCAGAAGCATATAAAGCATCCAGAGAGTGTGGTTGTTGAATTTATTGTCCTTGACTCATTTATTCTGCAAATGTTTATTGAGTGCTTATAATGTGTGAGGCACCATACTTGGGCTTTCTCTGTGTGGTGAGTTGGAAAGAGTCCAGGGTTCTGAAACTGCCCCTGCTTTATGACCCATGGCCAATCAATGTACCTTTCTGGGCCTCATTTCCCTTCCCATAGAATGAGGGACTTGGCCTGCATGAGCTCCTCTGTCTCTTCCATGACCAGCATTTTCCTGGTGATGGAGCCTGACTCTCCATGGCTGCAGGAAAGCAATGCAGGTCTTCAGTGAACTCTTGGGCCTGTGAGGTTGGTGGCAAGGAGGCTATTTGTTTAGACAATGATGTTTGGTAAACTTACACCATGGAGAACTTTCTCCTAGACCATGACTAGTGAAGCCTGGCTCTATACTTCGAAGATTTATTTAACCTTTCAGAACTTTAAGCCTCTCTGGAGTTTGAGAAAATGTTGTTTCTTCAACATGTTGGAGTGGCTCCAAGGCCCAGTAGGCATATGTTTTTATTTAATTATTTATCCAGAACGTTGTGCTTTGGAATTGCCATGGGAGTAGGCAATACCAATCAACAGAAAGCTTAATGGGAGCCTGGCTAAGCTGCTCCTCCATGAGTCTTCCTGGCTTAGTTAAAAATAAATAAATAAATAAATAAGACGGCCATTTGCCAAGTGTTTCTAAACCTCTTCAAGCTTTTTGCAAAGTTAGAGGTGGGTGGCCCTCAAATATTTGATGAGAAAATCAACCATAAATGCAGAAGGCAAAAATAAAAGGTAATTTGAGAAAGAAGCCATCCCCTCCCTTCTTCACTGAAATATCCTTTTCTAAAGAAGAAAAACAGTCATTTGTCCCTGGGTCCCAAGGTGTGATGTGACCCCAGGAACCTGTGTCACAGGGGTAAACTCACCCTAGGCCTTTGAGCTGTGTCTGGTCACAGTCCAACCTGGTCCCTGCTAGTTCTAGGCTTTCCAGGAGCTGATGATGGGTCCTTGAGCAAGTTGTTTTTTCTCTCTGGTCCAAAATCTTCTCTCCTGAAGCTGAAGGGGTTGGTCCAGGGAACCCTTCCATTTCTAACAGTTCATGTGTCTGAGATTCAGCATCACATTTCTGACTCTTGAGAAGTCCACAACTCCAGATCTTGTCCACGTAGCTCTCCCTGGATTTGATCCTCTTCCTGCCTTTGACCTAAAATAGGAGTGGGCAAACTTTTCTGTGAAGGCACAGATAGTGAATATTTTAGGTTTGTGGTCATCTGATATAACTATTCAACTCTGCCATAGAGCCAAGAGCAGCCATAGACAACCTATAAATGAATGGATGTGGTTGTGTTCCAACCAGACTTTATTTACAAAAACAAGTGACTGGTCTGTGGACAGTAGGTTGCAAACCCCCAGCCTAAAATATCTTCATGAAACTCCCACCCTCCCCACACCCACAGGCCCTAGTACCTGCTGATAGCATAATGATAAAATAAGTTCTAGATGGTGGTTATTTGTCCCCTTTTCAACATGCATCAGCCAAAATGCATTAATTTGTTTTGGTTTGGTTTTTTTTGAAGGAGAACTTTTATTTTTATGTACAGAAAAGTCATCTGTGTACATTTAACCCAGTTTAGTGGCAAGTTCTTTAGCCTTTGCCTTCTCGAGCTTGGCAATGCAAGTCACAAATTTGGGACCCAGGATATTGCCTCCCCAGTGACGGCGGATCTCATCATATATGTCATTATAATTGGTCCTAATAGCTTCCACCAGCTTAGCTAGTGCTCCTCTGTCTTCTGACGTGACCTGTGTGAAGGCGACTGTGGTGCAGGTCTTTCTGTGGACAAGCCGTCCCAGCCTGGCCTTTCCCTTGATGATGCAGTAGGGGACCCCCGTTTTATGACCCAAGGCAGGCAGGAAGACAACCAGCTCGATTGGGTCCATGCCATGTGCAATCACCACCAGCTGGGCCTTCTTGTTTTCCACCAAGGTGGTAACAGTGTTGCCCCCTGCTCAAAGCAGGTGGGAATGTCCCCTTTATGGCAGCTTTCTTCTCAGCCCAGGCCAGCAGCCTCCACTTCTACTTTGTCTCTGGTCTGTACTTTTGGGCCAGCTTGAGCAGCTGCATGGCTGTTTGGTGGTCCAAGGCCTGGGTGAACTGGTTGATGGTGTGGGGCACCTTCAGCCACTTGTAGAGGATGGCCCTTTGCCACTGTAGCCAGATGTAGCAGGACCATTTGACAAAGCAAGTGAGGTCCCTTTTTGGCTGGCTGTCCTGTCCAATGCCACAGTTCTTGGGCCTTTTCTCAAACAGAGAATTTACCACGTAATTGGCCTCCTACTTCTTCATGACAGCAGGGGCCGGTGCCACCTTTTTCCCCTTGGCCTTCTTTCCTTTCAGCGTCTTGGGCAGTGCAGCGAGAGTTAATTTGGTTTTGTTTATTTACCTAGTTATCTATCTGCAGTGGGTGGAATTGCATCCCCCCAAAAGATCCACCAATCCTGTAAATGTGACCTCACTTGGAAATAGGGTCTTTTCAGATGTAATCAAGTTAATATGGGGTCATACTGGATTAGGGCAAGTTCTAAATCCAATGATGGGTAGTCTTTAAAAGAGAAAGAAGTGGGAGATTTGGAATATAAACAATGAAGACACAGGAAAGATGTCCATGGGAGGATGGCAGCAGAGATGGGAGTGCTGCAGCTGTAAGCCGAGCAAATCCAAGGATTGCCAGCAAACACCAGAAGCCACAAGCGAGGTATGAGATAGTTTCCCCCACAGAGAGAGCCCCCAGAAGGAACCAACTCTGCTGGCACCTTGATTTCAGACTTCTGGCCTCCAGAACTGTGAGATAATAAATTTCTGTTTTTTAAGCCACGCAGTTTGTGATATTTTGTTATGGTAGTCCTTGGAAACCATCTATCTTTTCTTCCATCCATTCCACTCAACACACACTTACTAATCATCTACTATAGGACAGATAGCCCCTCAGTTCTGGAAATACAAGGAGGAGACTTTGCCCACAGACTGGTGGAGAACCCACCTCAGTAGCTCTGGAGAACCTGGGTACCCCTTATGAGAGCTGTCCACGGCCTAGTCAACTTGCTGTCCTTTTACTCCCTTTTCAATATCTTTATTCAATTTGTAAGTATGGCAGCCCTCTCTATCTCCCTCCTAATTCTTTTAATTTGAAGAGATATTTTTGCTTGTTAGTGAAATGAGACTTGATCATATTTTCTATCTGTCCAAAGACAACATTAACCAAAAACAGAAGAAAGGGGCTTCTCAGACTCTGAACAGAAGTAAACTACCATTGGGATAGCATTGCCAGCAAGGAGAGCACATCATTCTTAGCATGTCTGTATGCTCATTCAGAGTTCCAGCTGAACCATGGGGGCTGGAGAAGGGAATGCCACAATAGCCAGGTTAGCTGAGTCACACCTTTAGCAAGATTTCACTAGCAGAGAAAAATCAATATTCCTTTGTCTGGGCTAGGGAAAGTGCTAAAGCTACTGAGGTCATTAAAGAGCAATGGATACAAATAAAAACCAATATCTCTCATCATTAGTAGTAAAGTTGCTGTTGAGTTTTATATCTCTCATCAGGAGATACACATAAATTTTCAGATGTGGCAAACATGGAGTATAAAGTGACCCTCAAATCTGAAACACAGAAAATTGAGAAGAAAATGTTCTAATTTGAAATTACACACTTGCTAACAACAGATATATTTTGTTATTTATTTAGGAGAAAACAATTCTTTGAGTGATAATGGATGATGGTGATGATGATCGCAACCATGATTTCTTCCAGAAAATGAATTATTGAGAAATATGTTACCAATTTCAGACAACTGGAATTCCACTCACTCCATAATACATATCCAAGTGAATAAGTGTGTCTACAATTTTCCATTTTTCTTTCTTCCTCCTTTCCTTTCTCCAGTGAGCCACCCATGATGTTTTTTGCACTGAACTAGGTATTGGGAATACAATGAGAGATGACACCATCGTCCATCTGCTTAACTGTCCACTGCTTTTAGGATAAAGATAAATATAATCTGTCCCTGCCCACTTCTCCAGCTACATCTCTTTCTACCTCCCTCTTTCTCTTAGTGCTGCTGTCAAATCAGCTTTTCCGTTTCTCCCTAAATCCCTCCTCCCATCAGAGTTTTGTAGGCACAAGAATATGCCTAGCTTCCCTCCATCAAACCCCACCCCACAACCTGAAAATATACCTTCCCCTGCCCAAAACTCCTCATCCTTAAAGTTTTCAGATTAAATTCATTCTTTAGGGAAAGCATTGCTGACCCCACAGACTTGGTTTGATCCCCTTGTTGCATGCCTTCAAGGCATTCATCAAAATCCAATCAATTAGCTATGTAACTACCATAATTACTTGTTTAATGCCTTACTTCCTATTTAGATAGCAGACTTCTTGAGGGCAGGGACTGGTTCACTGTGGAGGGAGTTGCTATGTGGTACGTTGTGGGAACACAGGCTCAGGTACAACAAAGACTCTCAGCAAGTGACCACTTTATTACTCACACAGCACAAAGGATCCAAAAAAGCAGAGAACCCATCATGACTGGTCTTCTAGGGCAGCCACCTGCTCAGGTCAGGGTTGTGGACGTCCGTGTTGGACTGGACAGACAAATTTGTGCTGCTGGAGGGAGGGGTTGTGTTTAAACAACTCAAGGAGGAAGGGGCCCAGCTACTGACAGTTCCTGCCCTGATGAGCAACTGGACTGTTTTCTGCCTGCTTTAAGGTATGGTTAGGTCATCGCATTAGACTAACAGCACCCCTGGGCTGCAGAATGGAAATATATCGAAACATCTGCACATAATAGAAAAGGGGAGGGGGGTAGGCGAGGGCTATGAGATGCCCTCTAGGTGTATCGTGACTTCCCCAGCAGCCACCACTATCCCGTGGATTAAAACCCTGTGCTGAGTATGTGGAGGAGAAAGTCCCAGCATCCTGGCATGGAGAATGGGAACTCAAACTGGAACTTGAGAAACCTTAAGGATAAACTTGATCCAGTTTCACAACTCAAGAAAACGGTGCTTATACACAATACACATACTTTAAATTAGAAATCTTGACATTTTCTTGATCAAACTCTCATAGTGTCTGGATTCTTACAGCTTTCTCTGGTTCTCCTACTCCAGGGTTAGGAAAAGATTTCAGAGTCTTCTTTTCGTTCACATATTTTGTGGCAGAGTTAACTTTTATAATTTATCAAGCCATGGGAAGCTTTGTCTTTTACACCCAGAGGACCAAACTCTAGGCTGTTACTTTGTGCCAATAACACCTAAAGACAAGTTTCCCAAAATTCCTGAGACCGTATATTATAAGCAGCTTGCCTGTAACATATAGCATTTAAACTGAATTACAGTTTCACCTTAGCCTTAGCCATGAAATAAAACTCAACAATGACAAAAATAAAGCCTATGAAAGGGGCACGAGAGATCCCACACAAGCTGTATCTTTAAGAAACTAATAATCAATCTGTTAGGAAAATAATGACTGAATAATTAGGGACAGCATGCTAACTCAGGGTCTGCCTCCCAGCCAGGGACCAATCTCTTCACTCAGGGTGTGCAGAATCAGTTTCAAGTTCCAATCAGGTTATAAGTTTTGGAAATACTGACTTCCAACTGCAAATATTTTTTTTCTATCATCTTTTTGCCCCATCAGTCTTACTGCATTCACATTTATGGGTTGTAGAAGCATATATAAATATTTTGTCTCATTTTGACTGACTTTAGCTTGGCAATCACTTAAAAAAAAAACAAAAAAAAAAAAACTTGATACCATTTTATTGCTATTTTCAGTTTGTTTTCACAGATTAGATTCTTAACCCAATTGTGTATATCTTTCTTACATGAACAGCTTTAAAGTAGAATATGGTGAAGTAACGGTTTCTCTGGTGATAACCTTTCTAAGTTTCTGTTTCCTTCTCAGTTAAATAGAAAAATAATCATCTTTACCTCAGGGGTGTGGTGAGGTTGAGTGAGATAATGCAGGCATTTAGTATTATTTCCTGGAAAGTAGCAAGAGTTCCCTGTGTTGGTGGTGATGGCAGTGAAGATGCGATCTTGAATCCTGTTTGACTTCGTACAAAAATACCTGAATCACACCTGAATATGAATCATGTCTCCCATAAAGGCATGTTCAGGTCCTAAGTCCCGGTCCATTTATAAGCAGAATCCACTTGTTAAGGTGTGGACTTCTTTGTGAATAGGATCTTCCAAGATTCTGTTCAGATGAGGCTGAACTGAATCAGGGCAGGCGCTTTAATCCATATGACAGAAGTCCTTATAAGCAAAGGAAATTGAACACCAAAAACAGAAGCCAGAATCAGCAGAAACCACCCTGTGACCCAGGATTGCCGGAACACCGCGGCTTTGGAGAAAGCATGACCCTGCTGACACTATGATGTTGGATTTCTTGTCTCCAAAACTGTGAGCCTATAAATTTCTGTTGTTAAAGCCAACCCAGTGTGTGGGATTTGTCATAGCAGTCCTGACAAATGAAGACACCTTGGTAGAGTATTATTCCTATGTTCCCAGTACAGTTGGAGCTGCAACAGGTGTGTAGGCTGCTAAATGGGAATGACTTATGCAGGTTGAGACCCACTACACCCCAGAGCTCTCTCTCCAAGGCATGTTTTTCTAAGTGAGTCAGGGTGACAAAGGAGCTTCTCGCTGTGACTGTGGCTTAACAGGTGACAAGAGTGGACTCGGGTCAGTGAAATCAAATATTTGAAATTAGAACTGTCTGAGGATATCTGGGTTTATGGTTTCAGCATTTAACTCCTCCCACAGGACTCTTTTTTATTTTCTAATTATAGTAGTAATACATGCTCATGGAAATTACAGAAAGAAAAAAATAAATAAAATTACCATCACACAAAATCTCACACCTCAGAATAGACATTTAAAATTGTGATGACTTTCATCCTAGTCTTATTTGTGTGTGTGAAAGTCTATGTGTGGAGAGAGAGAAATGACTTATTTTACCCCCTTTCCCTCTTCTTTAGGTTTCATGTATATTGCACATTACAGTACTTACCCAGAAGCTGTTCTCCCCTTCATTCCCACTAATAGAACCTGGATTTTTTTTTTTTTCATGTGACCAATGGAGATCCCTTGTGCTCAGGAAAAGATGGAGTTGGCTCCTGATGGACAGGTGGCCATGTGATCCAGTGTTGGCCAATTAAATGAAAAGGGAATTGCCAGGAGATTTTGTCTCCTTCCAAAGGGGAAGGAAGAAAAGAGCAAATTTTTGGTCAGAAGATGAATTCTTTAAGGTCTCTGTGACCCTTCCTAGTAGGTAATAGTTCCAAGACTCTTGGTCCTTCAGGATGTCTGGGAAATGTTCATCATTTCTAAATGGCTCCTTGGACTTACTTATTTCATCACTATTTATTCCTTCTACAAACACTTAGGGTGTAAAAAAAAGTTTACAACCCAGTGGGGGAGGCAGAATGAAGTAAGGTCCTTTCTAAAGACTCAACCTAAGTTCTGAGGTTGTAGATGGAGAGGACAGAGGAGATCAGTCTAATGGGGGCAGGGCGCTATGATGGAGTTTGGGGCATATGATTGGGATTCTGATAGGCAGGGGTGATTGGGGGTCAGAGGACATTCTCAACTGAGGAAATAGCTTGAAGAGCCATAAGGGGTATGACAGCAAAGGGCATGCTTTTCAGATGACCACATCACCGTCATCAGGGTGACAGCTCCCATTTGTTAAGAACTTACTTGTATTATGCTCTGTTAAATGCTGCCGACTAATCCTCCTGATCTCTGAGGTAGGTACATGGGGGGCATCTGAGGCTCAGTGGGTATAAATGATCTGTACAAGTTCACATGGTGAGGAAGTGTTTTCTCTTCCAAAGGCTGACCCTGGACTAGTCTATTACTGTTCAAAGCCTGCGCTCTTAAGGGTCATAATTCATAATGGGAGCTGGTGGGTGCCTGAGGGGAGATTGGGGCTCTCAGATTTGGTTCATCCTAATGGCTCAACCTGGGCACAGTGGCAGGTGTTTGAAGAGGAGGGCTGAAAGATTCTTCAGACGTCCAGTCAAAAGACCCAGCCACGTGGCTTGCTTTCTTTTTGGAATTTCCACCTAAATTTTACAACTCTAGTTTTCGCTGATTACAGAATGCATGGAAGAGGAGAGAGATTTGTAACGGATAAGGGGAGGGAGGAAGAAAATGGTGACACCAGAAGCAAAATTAAGAGAGATTAGAAAACTAAAATAATGTTGACATGAGATAGGTAACACACCAAGGAACTGAAAGATGCACAGATCCCTACTCCTGTAGTGTTAGCTTACACCCAAGCCCTCAAACCTAGACAGAGTCCAGGGGAACAATTGAGCCATCCATTTAGCATAACTTATTTTAGCTCCTGGCTTGAGGCCAGGCTTGTACCTCAGTACTCACAGTGTATACTCACAGTGCAGTGAAACTGCTCCACATCCAGGATAACAAAGCAACTGTTAATGGGAGTAATTAAGAGCCTTGGGGGTGATTTATACCTTTTGTTACTCTTCAAGTTGAAGTTACCAAAGACAACAATTATTAGTAAAACAGGTGATCCTTAACCCATGCAGGGAAGGCTGTGAACCTAGCTCCAGCTCTTTCTTCCACAGCCCTGGAGTTCACAGAAATAGAATCAAGTGGGATTCACAGTCAAGAAAATTGGGAGCCAGTACAGACTGGGTTGGCGCCGCTTGGGTGATGAGAAAATCTTTAGCCTCTTTAATGAAGGTAAAGTATTGACAGACTCTGGGGAGGAGGGCATGACAGCACTCCAGGGCTGATTTTCCTGAGAAACACCTAAGTTTATCGGCTAAATTTTAGAATAAAATCTTTAAAATCTCTATTTCTATTAGTAATAAAAAGATAATTACAAAGTGAAAAAAAAAAAAAAAAGGGACCATTACAGAGGGAAGCATTGTGTAAGGCAACATCAATGGCCGGTTGGTACCTTAGGTAAAAAGAGACCCAAGTGAGGCCAGGTGCTGAGCTTCATCTTCAGGAAGTCAAGAGGGACCGTCAGAGCTTGTGGGGAAACTTTGTTACAGAACTTAGAGCTTGTCTAAGTTAACCACCCTCCCTCATTCTCCCGTCTACCACTTTACCTATATACCATTGCTCTGGGCTTTTCAGGTGGCCACACAGCTCGCCGCTGCTCTGGGCTCTGGCTGGTTGGGACTGCAGCTTCCAGGACAAGGGTGCCCACCAAGTTGATCTGATTGGGGTGTGGTCCAGCTGGGATTGACACATTACCCGAGAGTCATTTTTTGTTTTTTCTTTCTTTGCGATATCATTCATCATAAAATTCACCATTTTAGAATTATAATTTGGTGGTTTTTAGTTTATTCACAAGGTTGTGCAATCATTACTACTACCTAATTCCGGAGCATTTTCATCACTCTGAAATGAAACCCAGTCTCTACCCATTTGCCTGTTCTGGACCTTTCCTATGAATGGGATCATACAATACGTGGCCTTTTGTGTCTGTCTTCTTTCACATAGAATAATGTTTTCAAGGTTTGCCCATGTTGTAGCATGTATCAGTACTTGGTTCCTTTATATGGCCAATATTACCTTGTGTGGATATACCACATTTTGTTTATCCATTTATCAGTTGGAGGACATTTGGGCTGTTGCCACAATTTGGTTATTATGAGTAATGTTACGATGAATATTCATGTACAAGTTTTGGGGTGAACATATGTTTTTAATTTTCTTTGGGATACACCTAAGAGTGGCATTGATGGGTCATTTGGTATCTATGCTTAACATTTTGAGGAACCACCAAACTGTTTTCTACAGCGGCTGCACTATTTTACACTCCGACCAGCACTGTGCAAGTGTTCCAATCTTTTCCACATCCTCATCAACATTTGTTATTGTCTGTCTTTTTTATTTTATTTTTTTAAGGTACTGGGGCTGAGGATTGAACCTGGGACCTTGTATGTGGGAAGCTGACACTCAACCACTGAGCCACATCTGCTCCCCTGAGTTTGTATTTGTTTGTATGCTTGTTTTTTTTTTTTTTTTTTTAGGAGGCACCATGAACCGAACCTGAGACCTCCCATGTGGGAAACAGGTGCTCAACCACTTGAGCCACATCCACTCTCCTATTGTCTGTCTTTTTTATTATAGCCATCCTAGTGGATGTGAAGTGGTATCTCACTGTAGTTTCATTTGTATTCCCTAATGAGAAATAATATTGAACATCTTTTCAAGCACATATTGTCCATTTGCATATCTTCTTTGGAGAAATGTCTATTTAACTCCTTTGCCCATTTTTAAATTGGACTGTTGTCTTTTTAAAATTTTATTAGAGCAGTTGTAGATTTACAGAAAAATCATGCACAAAGTACAGAGTTCCCATATATTCCCTGCCCATACACATACAGTTTTCCCTATTATTAACATTTTGCGTTAGCGTGGTACCTTTTTCTTTTTATTGTTTAGTTGTAAGAGTTCTTTATATATTCCAGATCCTTATAGATATATGATTTGCAAATATTTTCTTCCATTCTGTGAGTTTTCTTTTCATTTATTAATACTTAATAGTATCCTTTGACTTATGAAAGTTTTTCATTTTGATGAAGGCTAATCTATTTTTTCTTTGATTGGTTGTGTTTTTGGTATCATATTTAAGAAACCATTGCCTAGCCTGAGGTAAAAAAAGATTTAAACTTATGTTTCTTTCTGAGAGTTTTGTAGTTTTAGCTCTTCCTTTGAGGTCGTTGATCCATTTTGAGTTAATTTTTGTATATGGTGTAAGGTAAGGGTACAACTTCATTCTTTTGCATATGGATATACAGTTGTCCCAAAACCATTTGTTGAAAAGACTAGTCTCTCCCCATTGAATGGTCTTCGTACCTTTCTTGAAAATCAATTGACTATAGAGGTATAGGCTTATTTCTGGACTCTTAATTCTATTCCATTGATCTATATGTCTTTTTTTTTTTTTTTTTAATATGCATATATGTGTATTTGCTTACAAAAATGTTATTTATATATATATATATATATATACATATATTTTAAGAGGTGCTTAGATTACCTAAAATATTACACGGAACCCACTGGGATTCCCATGTTGCCCACCTCCCACACCTCCCACCACATCCAACACAAACATCTCCCACAGTGTGGCCCACCAACCTCAATGAACTTACACATCCTGGAGCCTTGCCACCAACCATAGACCACAGTTCACACTGTAGACCACACTCTCTCCCACTCAGTTCTGAGTGGTGTGTGCTGATTTAAAATGGCCTACATCCATTGCCACAACAGTACTCAGGACAACCTCCAACTCCCAAAGAAGCCCCTGTATTTCAACTGCTCATCCCCTCCCTACCCAAAAACTGTCAAGTGGCCACTGGCTCCACCTCATTGTTATAATTTCTTGCATTGCAAGAATCACCATATGTGAGCAAGAGAATACCATCAAGTCCACTCTAGTCCATAGTTCTTCCCCCAATCCAGAGGCGACTGGGATGGTGATGTCCACTCCAACTCCAAGTGAGAGAGGGCTTATATCCCATGGATATGGTGGATGTCTTTTCTTATGCCAGCACCATACTGTCTTTGTAGTAAAATTTGAAATCAGCCAGTATGAGTCCTTCAACTTTTTTTTTTTTGTTTTTAAAGATTGTTTTGGCTCTTCTGGGTCCCTTGTATTTCTCTATGAATTTTAAGATAAGCTTGTCTGTTTCTCCAAAAAGATTTGAGAGTGCATTGAATCTGTAGCAAACTTGGAGAGTATTGCCACTTAACAATATGAGTCTTCCAATCCACAAAAATGAATTATCTTTCCATTTATTTAGATGTTCTTTAATTTTTTCAATAATATTTTATAGTTTTCCAGGTATAAGTCTTATACTTCTTTTGTTAAATTTATTCTTAAATATTTTGTTCTATTTAGTGCTATTGTGAATGGAATTGTTTTCTTAATTTTAATGTTCTGATTGTTCGTTTCTGTATTTTGTTCTATTTAGTGCTATTGTGAATGGAATTGTTTTCTTAATTTTAATTTTCTGATTGTTCGTTTCTGTGTACAGAAATACAACTGACTTTTGCATATTCACATTGCATTCTGAACCTTGCTGAACTCATTTATTAGCCCTAATATTTTTATGTGTGTGGATTCTTTAGGATTTTCTATAAAAAGATCATGTGATCTGCAATAGAAATAGTTTTACTTCTTCCTTCCCATTCTGGATGCCTTTTATTTCATTTTATTGCTTAATTACCCTCCGTAGACCCTCTAGTAAAATGTTGAGTAAAAATGGTAAGAGTAGACATCCTTATCTTCTTCCTGATCTTAAGGGGAAAACCTTCAGTCTCTCACCATTAAGTGTGATGTTAGTTGTGGGTTTTTTGCAGATGTCCTTTATCAAGTTGAGGAAATTCCCTTCTATTTCTAGCTTGTTGAGTGCTTTTATCATAAAAAGGATATTGCATTTTGTCAAATGCTTTTTCTACATCTATGGAGATGATCATGTGGTTACGAGACTCATTCTTGTATAAAAAGGTATATGAAGAAAGGAATAATGGCTTTCTTAAACAGAAAAACAAAAGCAAAGCAAACAAAACCCTTCCTTGGCGACACTGTCTTTTCCATACAAACAACAGCATATTTTCAAGTGCAATATACAACCACAGCAACAACAGTGCAGGTGTGGTTGAAAAGAAGCACCTTTGCAACTACTTTCTTTTCCTCAAACACTAATAGTCAGTGGACAAAAATGATACTATTAGCTCTATTTTATATATTGTACATTCATGCTTCTTTTGACCTCATGTCTGTAACTGTTCTCCAAAGGTAAATGCTGATTGATTCATTCAGAAGGCACTCAAATATACATTTTGTTTGTTATCTAATTTTTTTAAGATTTTGGGTTTTATTTCCATTTTCAGTACTCCATGTCTTTTCAGAGTATATGTATGAAATTAAAGGAGAGCAATCCTCTTTAATTACACCAGTCAAAAAAATCACCTTTGCTATTTTGGTGTATAACCAAAATTCCTATTTCTTATGTTAATGTGTGTATATGTATGCATATATATATATGTAGAGAAGGTATGTATGTAAATGGAACCCTACTGTTCTTGTTCTGCAATCTCCTTTTTTCTTTTTACCAAAGAAAGTAATAGCTTTTTAAACATTCCTCTAAATTATCATCTTTTAATGTGCTATGCAGTATTTCATGGTATTCACGTATAATAGTTTTTTAGCCATTCTCCTGCTATTGGACATTCTAGGTTATTTCCATTTTTTCTGTTATCAAGAACTCTGCAATATCCTCATATACATTATTACAGTATCTTTATGTAAATATTTTTAAGCGCATCCTATTCTTCCCTTGGGTAAATCTTGGAAAGAAAATTATTTGATCCAAGAGTAAGAGAGTTTTTAAGGTTCTTGGCACATACTACTAAATTGCTATAAAAGGATTGTTAGAATTTACACTTCTAGCAGTACCAAACTTACTGCATTCCCACCAACCTTGGTTATTATAATTTTCTTTAATCTTCGACATTCTGTTGGGTAAAATATGATTATTAGTCTTTTTACCTGCATTCTCCACCCCTGGGAAGTTGAACTTTTTACACATCTATTTGAAAATTTCTTTTTCTATGTCCATACCTCCTGTGTTAGTGTTCTTTCATCTGCCATAATCTTTACTTGTCACATTAATAACACTGATTTTGAGATGAAGGAATCTTCTAATGGTTAGCAACATTTGAACTGCCCTTTAAAGTTTCCCTTTCCCCCAATTATTAGAAATTATAAAATACAGAAAATTTTATATAGAAAACATTAAAAAATATCCCAAATCTTACCGTTCTGAGGTCATTAATCCTCCAGAAATGAGAATTACCATTTTCTAGGTCAAAAGGTACAAGAATATTGAGGCTTTTGACACATATTTACTGCCAGAAAAGGTTGTGGCAACTTGTGGATCATTAGCAGTTAAGAGAATGCAGAAAGAAAAGGTGATTTGGGGAAGGGGATGTGGCCAAGTGGTTGGGCACCCGTCTACCATATGGGAGGGCCTGAGTTCAGTTCCCGGGGCCTTCTGGTGAGAGCAAGCTGGCCCATGCCCACAAAGAGCTGACGGCCAGCACCCGCAGAGAGCTCATGGCCAGTGCCCATGGAAAGCTGGCACAGCAAGATGACACAACAAAGAGAGGCAAGCAGACACAGAGGAAACGCACAGCAAGTGGACACAGAGAGCAGACAGCGAGCACAAGTTGCAAGGGGGAGAGGGAAATAAATAAATAAAAATAAATAAATCTTAAAAAAAAAAAAAAAAAAGAAAGAAAGAATTAAAAAAAAAAAAAGGTGATTTGATAGAAACCAGGAGCTCAGTTTTAGAGATCATTACTGTTGAGTCCATTTTGAGTGTACAAACTTAATTTGAGGCAGGGTAAGATGTCTGGGTTAGCAAATCCAAACATTTAAGACATTTTTAGGCTCTAGACAGTCTTACTTTTGGAGGTTCTGTCCACATCATACCAAACATATTACAATGGACTCACATCCAAAAATCACTTACAATGTTTTACCACACAAAATTTGAAAGAACATTTATAATAGATATTTTGTTTAAAATTATTCAGATTTTCTTGTGACTTAAATTTATATAGATAAATATAATAATAGACTTAATAATAATTATATTTTATACACATTTAATTAAACATGTACTAATTTTTATTTTGCAATATTCTTTTTTCCCTCCTCATTTTAAAAAATGGAGATAACTGTAGATTCACATGAAGTTTTCAGAAATAATACAGAGACTTCTCGTACACTTTGCCCAGTTTCCCCAATGATAACATTTTGCAAAACTGTGGAATAATATTATAACCAGGATATTGGCATTGATACCATCTACCATCTTATTCAGATTTTCCCAGTGTTAATTGTACTCATTTGTGTGTGTATGTGTGCATTAAATTCCATACAATTTTATCATGTATAGAGGCTAGATACTGGGCAGTTCCAACCTCACAAGAATCCCTTGTGTGGCCCTTTTACAATGCTTTTAATATTTTGAAGAGAGCAATTTTTTTTTTAGTTCTCAAATACTTATTCATAGGAAGCCATGGCTCCAAGCACTGTGACTTTAGTACCTAATGGATAAAACTGCCCTGCTGTGGAGGTAGGCTTGGTGATCATTTGCTTATGGGTAGAAATGATGGAAGCAGACGATCTCCAAGGGAATCAATTTCATATACTTAGAGATGGTATAATACAGTGGTAAATTCCAACCCTGGGATTGAGCTACCTGGGTTCAAAATCCCAACACCTATACCCCCCACCAAGATGGCTTCTTCGTCTGTCTGTTTGCCATGTCTGTTTGTTGTCTGCTTGTTGTGTCTGCTCGCTGTCTGTTCATCTTCTTTAGGAGGCACCAAGAACTGAACCCGGTACCTCCCATGTGGGAGGTGGGTGCCCAACTACTTGAGCCACATCCTCTCCCTGCTTGTTGTGTCTGTTCATTCATTAGCTTGTTGCATCAGCTCGCTGCATCTCCTCGTCTTCTTTAGGAAGCACTGCGAACCAAACCCAGGCACCCAACTGCTTGAGCCACATCTGCTCCTCCTATACTTCTTAATAGTGTGACTTTGCACCTTACTTAAGCTCCCTGAAGTGTCCATTTCCTCACCTGAGTAGGACTGACAATAATACCTATCATAAGGTGGTTGTGGGTTTGAATGAAATAATCTGCTTAGATCAGAGTTGGGCACATAGTAGGTACTCATTTTGTTAGGTGTTATTTGTGCTAGATTTCATGGGGGAATGAGGCTAGGGTAGAAGGCAGCAGAAGGGTCACAGGAGTGATTCAACAGGTCTGATAAAAATCAAGAGGTAGGGCAGGAGAATCCTCTGCAAAGCTGTAAGGAAAAAAAAAATTGAACTGAGTTTGATAGCCCTGGAGAAGAGTATTGCTAACTCCAAATAGCCACTGCTCTGTTCATGAAAAGAACTGGACTGGCACTGGGAGGAACTCTTAACAGACAAAGAGCACATTAAAAACTTGCCTTGATGCTATTAAATCTCTGGGAGCTGGAACAGTTCATTTTGTACCCTGAGAGAGTAGCTCGGGGTAAGGAAGGGGGTCCCTGCTGAGGTCCGTATTAATGCTACAGCAGGAAATGTTCTGAAGAGATCCCTCAATAAAACTGAAAACGGATGGGGTCATAGCCAGAGCTCATTTTGCAGCGATGACAGGATCAGTAGAGTTTTAGGATTGCCAACAGGTTCTGAGTGAAACGCTGAAGTCTATTGAAACCTGATTAACAGCTACTCTGGGGGTTGAAATAAGCCACCAGACTGACTGGTGGAGAAAAATCCCTTCCTATATCAGCCTAGTGCTCTATATAATATGGGGCCATGGACAAGTTGAAAAAATGAGTTAACAACTTTGAACTTGCTGTAAAACTCTTATCGAAGCATCCATGGAGCATATTACGAGGTGAATTTGCACAGTATTTTAGAGGTAATTCTCCTGGTATGATATTATTCAATTCAATGAGTATTTATTGGGCAACTAACAGACCTGGACCTGGGTTCAGGCCCTGGCTCTGCCACCAATGGGGAGTGCAGCCTGGACAAGTCCCTCTGACTGTGTGGGCTTCAGTTTCCTCAACGAGAAAGTGAAAGGATTGGGCTCGATGACCACTAAGGTCCCTTCAAGCTCTGAAAACACAATGAATTTGTAACTGTTGTCCTCAACAGCGTGCTGGGCACTGAGGACATCTGCAATCTTTGGTGAGCTATATATATATGAAAGGGGCGGGGGGAAGGGGCAATGGAGAGGGAGAGGGAGAGGGAAAGGCAAAGACCTAAATAGGATAATAGAAATTGTTGTATATGTCAGTAGTTTTACTGACGACTTAACATGTTAAAAACACAGTGTACAACTATTTGCTTAACTTCTTTTGGAGATAATGTTAAAGTCTAAATTGAAGTTTTTCATAAATGTGAAACCTGAGAAAAATGATCTGATGGGATTTATGAAAATAGCACTGTGGAATTTATGAAAGAATTATAAGACACGAACCCCCTACTCTCAAGCACTTTTCTGACTCACTGGGAAGACAAAAATATATACACTTGGGACAGATAGCATTACAAGGCATGAGCTTATTTAATGTCAGAGGAACATCCAGGCAACAAGGTCTAGAGCCATTCCCTGGCCAGGAAAGTCAATGTGGATGAGTGGAGTCTGTGATGGCTGCTGGATGGAAGAGGGACTGGACCCAAGCCCTGTAGAAGGGGTGGTATTTTTTTAACTTTTATATGTTTCACTGTTAACTTCTGATTATGGAGATAATACAAATATGTCAAAAGTCTTTTTGTTTCAAGTTATGGAAACACTGCTTGAACAATAAAAGAGAATCTGTTGACTCTTGTAATTGAAAAGTCCAGAGAGAGAGTAGATGTAAGGTATGTTTTGATCCATAGAGTCAATGATATCAAGAAGGACAATATTTCTTTCTTTCTCTGCTCTTCCTTCCAAGGTATCAGTTTTAACTTACCAAGGTATCAGGCTTACCTTGTGGTCACAAGACGACTGTCTATAGCTCCCAAGACAATTGCTTCCTCCTTCATAGTAAGTGAGAGAGTGTGCACCATTGTCCCTGCATTCCATGCTGTATTAGTCAGTGTTCTCTAGGGAAATAGAATCAACAGGAGATATCTGCAAACAGTATGAGATTTTATAAAATTCTTTCATGTGACCATGGAGATGCACAAGTCCAGGTTCCTCAGGCAAGCGGCAAACCAGGAGCTCCAATGAAAATCCAATGAAGGTCCTTGATGAGTTTCCGGGAGACGTTGCCTGTCCAAAGACGAGCTGGGGAATTCTCTGTGAATGCTGAAATCACTTCCCCTTTTAAGGCATTCAACTGATTGGATAAAACGTCACTCATTGCTGACGGCAATCTCCATGGTTGATCATAGATGTAATCAATTACCTATGCAGTAAACTCACTGATGACTAAAGTCCATAAATGTCCTTGTATTACAATTAGCCCAGTACTTGCTTGACCAAACAACTGGGCACAATTACCTGGCCCAGTTGACACATTAACCTAACCATCACAGTCTACCCCTTGCCTAACCATTACACACACAAAAGCCCAAAGACTCACACTGGTTGGAACAGCTTACGTCACACATCCATCTCTGACAACCCCTGGGGCCACCAGGAACAAAACAAGCCGAGTGGATCAGTATCAGTTCTGCTACTGGTAGCACTGGTAGGGACATGGAGCCGGCTTCTCTGAAACCACATGATTCCAAGAGGAAATCAGCCTGTGGCAAACTAAAACAATGGGAACTCAGGCATTGTTTAGTTTGCAAAAAGCTGCCAAAGCAAAAATATCAAAGATGGATTGGCTTTTATAATGAGGATTTATTTGGGTAAAATCTTACAATTCTGAGGCTGTGAAATGTCCAAATCAAGGCATCATCAGAAAGGCTGTCTCACTAAAGGTCGGCTGCTGGTGATCCTGGACTCTTGCCACTTGGCAAGGCAAAATGGTGCCAGTCTCTGCCTACTCCTCCAGGCTCATGTTCTCATGTGCTCAGTTGTAGGACATCAGGAAAATGGCTCATCTCTCCCTGGGCCTTGTCACTTCAGCTTTGGGTGGCTCTGCTGATTCTAGCCTCCAGCCTCTTTCTCAGCTTCTCTGGGTTTCTTTGTCTTTCTATGGCTGTAGGTGATCCTGGAGTCCTCTCTCACATGACAGGGTAAAAGCTAATCTTTTTCTTTCTTGTGTGTCTCTGCTTTCAGTCCTCAGTTTATATAAGACTCCAGTAAAAGGATTAGGACCCACCCTGGGTCCCACAAATTAATCAAAGGTCCTTAACTGAAGTAATCTAATCAAAAGTCCCCATAATTGAATCTAACCAAAAGGTCCCACATATGATAGGTTTACATGCCACAGGAATGGGTTAGCTTAAGAACATAATCTTCTGGGGTCCACAAAAGACTCAGACCAGGACAGGCATGCATACTGCAAAAGCCATCATAAAATGTCCTTTATAATATGTTAATGGTAGAAATTTTAGGAAATACATGGAATTAAAAAGAAAATAAAAATCACCCATAACCCCAGCACTCATAGATACCGAGCATTAACATTTTGGCAGATTACCTTCCAGCCTTTTTTCTTGAAAGAGTAAACACTGTGCTAGACATTTTATATGCATCATGTCATTTACTCTTTTTTTGTGTGTGAAAGATTTATTTTTATTTATTTATTTATCCCCCCTTGCTGCTTGTGCTTGCTGTGTTCATTTGCTTTGCATTTTTCTGTGTCTGCTCATCCCCCTTTGTTGCATCATCTTGCTGCACCTGCTCACTGCAGCCTGCGCCGCAAGGGCTCACTGCCGAGTGGGCCGGCTTGCCTTCACCAGCAGGCCCCAGGTTTCAAACCCGGGGCCTCCCATATGGTAAACAGGAACCCAACCAATTGAGCCACAATTACTCTTAATATAGTAACTTACTCTTAATATAGTAACTTACTCTTAATATAGTAACCCGAGACGTAAGCATTATTATTGTCCCCATTTTATAGATGAAAAGCTCAAAGGAGTTATATAATTTCTTCAAGGTTACCCAGTTAGTAATTGCTGGAGCTTGTATTTGAACCGAGGTTTGTCTCTCTCCAGAATTCAGGCTTTTAATCAGTATGCTGTCCTCTTTTACTTAGAATTGGTATCATAGCACATACCTAGCTTTTTGCTATGTGTTTTTTTAATTCACGTTTATGTTGTGAGCTTACAGTCCTTAAATGATCATTTTAATCTAGTGACTTAGATCCGGTTTTCTAGGAAGCAGAAACTCCGATGGAGATTTGAGTGTAGGGGGCTTATTGGGGAGCGACATCTCTGAGGGAACAAGACAAGAAACAGAGGAAGAAGTTAAATTCAGCCAACACCCTGGTAACACAGCATCCACCAGGGGGCTTGCTGTTGGGTGGGTGGCTCTCCTCAGCTGAGGGCGGTTCCTGGAGAGGGACTCAGGAGCTGGGAGAATGCTTACGGCCTATTAAAAGGGGGAACCCAGAGAGGGGCACCTCGGCGCCCACTGTATCCAGGCAGTGTGGATAGGGGAAAGTACCCCCAGGAAGACAGGAATCATTTGAGTCCTCCTTTTTCTCTTTAGTATAACCCTTCTTATACAGCTGCTAGAAATATTTTTTTCTGACCGTCACTTCAAACATTTCCTCTTTCCCCAAATTAGGATGTGACTTCCTATTGCGTATCAAAGGGAGGACAGTATAGTGGCATAGGCCGTGTGCTCGGCATAGAGATAGAAGGTCTGAGTGTCAGTCCAGGCTCTGTCATTTACCAGCAGCATGAGTCAATAATTTGACTCAATAATAATATATATATCTAAACCTCAGTGCCGTCTTCTAGAGCAGTGTTTCTCCACAGCAGCACTACTGAAATTTGGGGCAGGGTAGTTCTCTGTCTAGGGGAGGAGGGCACTGTCCTGTGCATTGCAGGATGTTTGGTGGCATCCCTGGCCTCTCACACTAGATGCCACTAGCACTGCCTCTCCTTTCACTACCCCTAACCCAAGTCACAACAAACAAAAATGTCTCCAGACTTTGTCAATTGTCTCTTGGTGGGCAAAACTGCTCTCAGCTGAGAACCTCATTTCTAGACTCTAAGCCCTGGCTTCCTCTTAAATTTGTTGGAAAAATTAAACAAGATAATTATGAATATGCAAATTCCAAATCAATTGATGCATATACCCACACATCTCTCTAACCCATCCCTTGTCCTCATCACCACCCAGACATCAGGGTCAGCAAGAGCAGGTTTGAGCCCTGACGAATCATGCGTGGGCTGTTATTAATCTCTTACTCATGTCTTGCTCTTGGACTATTTTGTGGAGGTTTCCAGAGTGGTAGGGGGAATAGAAAGACCACGGACTTTGAAGTCAGACAGATCTGGGTGGACATTTCCTAACCATGCAAACTTTGACAATCAGTGTTACTTCCTGAGCCTCGGTCACCTCATACTGTGATTGTGAGAATTATCTGGCAGAGCACGTGTGAAGCACCTAGTAGGCTCTTTCTTGGCTTCCGAGTTGCAGTGTAAATTCATTCGGGGGAGAGGATATATACCCTACCTTTGTGCCAGCATTCTAGCGCACACAATGGGAACTTAATAAATTTGACTCAATAAAAGGGCAACTCACTTAAGGTCTCCTGCAGGCCAGAGACTTATTTCTTTCATACATGGAAGGAAGCAATAAGTTGTCTAGAGACCCACAGCCTGGGTCCGTATCCTGGTTTCGACTCTCACGATATATGCGATCTTAGGAAAATTACTTACCTCCGCTAGGAGTCCATTTTTATCAATTTTAAAATGGGAATAATAATAATAGTATTATTATTATACTATTATTATTATACCCCACAAGGTTTTACTGAATATTAAACATAAAATGCTTCACATAAAAAATTCAAAAGGTGTCTAGCCCATTTCAGTGCAAACCCAAAGCATGTGAAAAATATTGTTATTGTTGTTCATCAAACCTAAATGGATGCCTTCTATGTGCCAGGCAGTGTGCTGGGTGGTAGAGATACAGAGATGTATCAGATACAGTCCCTGACCCAAAGGGATATCCAATCTAGTGAAACCACAGACATAAATAAAGAATTACAATCCCGAGGGTCTTTACAGCTAGAGCTGTTTCCTAGCTCACTAAGCCATTTGTACATTCTAATGGCATCTGGGGTCAAAATAAATATCTTGGATGCCACAAGAGAATGAAGAAAGTTCATTGTTCAGAGAAAAGAAGTTTTCCTTTTTCCTGGCTCCTTTTATCTTTGGGGAAAAAATTTCTAAGTGTCATGGTCAAACACTACTCTGATTTCTTGTGCAAAGTTTAAGGTGACCTTTACCCTTCCTAATATATCATTTTGATGAAGCCAAAATTTTCCGAGATTCTCAAGACTGGCAGAAAAATAACTTCAGAAACTGGTCCCAAATTGGTAACTGAAGATAAGTTGGAGGGCAGTTCCTTCCTCAAGTGTTGCCGTATATCTTACTTCATTGCATGTTGATAGTGTATTAAAATTGAAATAAAAATAAAATATTATCTGTGCCATTAAACCTGACCAATTCTCACTTCACTAATCTCCAAACCCTGATTCTCGCTAAAAGATGGACAGTCTTAACCCACACTTGGCAAAGATGTACAGCGGAGGAGAGTCCTGAGAGGTGGAACCTTCATCTTTTTGGAAAAAATATCCTGTCATCATTTAATATTTATGGCACACGCACACTGTGTGAAGCAGTGCATCACAGGGTGTCCTTTGCTGCCAGAGAAGTCGTTGGTGACAGGGAAGACATTAAATAGACTAGGGGCTTCATGAGGACATGAGTTTTGGGGGGACGGTTCAGTCAGGACCCTGGTAATGGATGTCATCCACACACCAACCGCTTGACCCCTGGGAAGCACAGCTCCAACCACAGACTTCCTGCCTGAGACTTCTGCTTTGGTTGCCTCGGCACCGCAGAGTTCCTCCTTGAGGAGCATCCAAAAGTGAGATAAGATTCCGAATGGGGGAAAAGGCGGGGACCCAGAAGTAAAGCTGGGTGGGGTGGGGCAGAATGCCATGTCTAGATTTTGTAGGTTGTACCAGGGGTACAAACAAGAGAACGTTCCAGCTAGAGCCCTGTTCACCCAGCTGCCCATTGGGTGCCTCGTGCTCCTGCTCTGGCCGGGAAGAAAGGGGGTGCTATATCCAAATTAACGCCAAGCACCTTATAGGCTGGTAGTGCAGTTGGGCAGAGGAGCAAAACGGTGACCTGCAGCCAGAAAATCTACTTTTCCTTCTTAATTCTGCCACTCCCACCATAACTTTAGCAAGTCATGTGACTTTTCTGAGACTCAGTTTCCTCTTCTGTAAAATGGGGGTGGTAAGGTCTGCTCTGCCTCCCTTCAAATGATTGAGCTGAAGGTCAATATTTCAAATCAAATGAACAGAAAATCTCTTTGTAGTCTCTCAGGCATCTCACATCGTTATCTCATTGATGTCTCATCACCTACCCCCTGGACTGAGGAACAAGGGAACACGGTTCTGCTCTCGCTTCTCCATAGTCTCCCCTGGCATTGCTGGTGAAGTGTATTGTCCTATCTATAGTTGTGTCCTTCATTCATCCCTGCTCACCTGGATCCTATGTATGTTGGGTTTAGATCACTTGGACGCTCACTAGCCATCTTAATGGACAATTTACGCCCATTTTACAAGTTACTCTAGCAGTTTATGCTGGAAACTCTCAGTGGGTGCTCAGGCCTCGCCATTCTGAACCTGAGCCCATGCCTGCCGCTCCTGGGCTGGATACATGGGTCCTGGGTGCATGTGTGCCCAGGGAGTTTTTGATGAAGTGTGACTCAGTGTAAACGACCCGGATGACTGCTGTGGTAATAGTGGGAGAGACAGAGGAGGTCTGGAGGGCCAGGCAGGGGGTGGATGAGAAGCTCCCTGGCTAGAGAAGAGAGGGGAGCATTCCAAGCAGAAACAATGGTGCATACAAGGACGCAGAGAATGGGAAAGGATGTGGCATGTTCCAGAAATAACGCAAGGTTCCTTGTGACAGGGTAGACAGTGTGGCAGAAGGAATGCTGGGAGATGAGGCTGTGGGGGTTGGAGCCAGCCTGGGAAGAGTCTGGAATGCCGTGCAAAGGAGCCGGAGCTTGACTCCACAGGTGCTGAGGAACCGTCTCAGGTTTGTCAAGCAGGAAAAAGGCATGATGAGATTTGTTTCTAAAAACCATTCTGCTGCCTCTGTGGAGGGTAAAATTGGGGTGAGAAGGATGGGGGAGAACCTGGAAACAGAAAGAGGCTATTGGAATAGTTCAGCCAAAAAAGGCTAAGAGCTGGAGCCAAGCCACCTCAGGGGACAGCATGGAGGGAACTAAAGGGGGCTCTGCCCCCAGGTGTCCAGAGCAGAGGTTAAGAATGTGGGCTCTGGAGCCAGGCTGCCTGGGTTTGAATCTTGCCTTTACTGTTCACCAGTCTTGTGGCTTGGGGCAAATCACTTCCCTTCTCTATGCCTGAGTTTCCCCATCTATATGGGGAAGTTAATGGTACTCCACTTCACATGGCAGTTGAAAGAATTAAGTGCAATACTACATGCTAAGTCCCCAAAACAGCTCCTGGCACAGACTCAAGAACTTGAAAAATATTAGCTTGTATTAATAGGTAGAATGGACAGGATTTGGTGCCTGGTTAGAAGTGGGGAAAGAGAGGCTCCCCATTGCTCCCAATACTAATTCTCTCTTGCCCCTCTTCCTCCTTCTTTAGCTACTGAATGGATTCGGGCTACAGTTCAGGTCAGGAGCTTAGCCTTCTGCAATCAGACTCACTTGTTCTCTCTCTGACATTAGGCAAGTTCCTTATCCTCCTAAATTTCACATCAGTAGAATGGGAGGAAGACTAATACCTACCTCATAAGATTGAGGATTGAATGGGATAATCCATGTAATACCAGCACATTGCGAGTGTTCAGTGAGGTTATTAGTTCTTATTTGTGTTATTGTTCATCAAAGTGGAAAGTACGGAAGGAGAAGCAACATTGGATGGCAAGGAGGGAAGAAGTACCATTTGGTGTAGGATATGCAGGAAGCAGCCAGATAGGAGGGAAGGGAACCCAAGAGAGATGGTGGGGGTGAAGGGAACACCTTAATGGAGGAAACTCAAAATATTAGGCCTCCAATGAACCAAATCTCCCCTTGGGATTTGACTGAGATCCATTTAAGAGAAAGAAAAATTAACAGGGAAGTTCAGAGAAGTTGCTTTATTCTGACATAGCTGGAGAGTAAGCTATTCTAGGTAACTGATGGTTACTCGTTACAAATTTTAAACATTTTTGGTGGAGATTTTTCTAAAATGGGTAACTAACTTCCCAAATATCCACTTGATATTTGACCCATTCATTCATTTATCCACTTATTCTTCCAACACATATTTGTTGAGGGCTGGCTCTAGGCCAGCTCTTTGGGGGATACAGTTGTAAAGTAGATAAAGCCTCTGCCTTCCAGGTACTTAGAGCACAGGCTACTTCTGATTTTTCAGAATCATAAAGATTGAGCAGGAAATATGCTTATATAAAAACGTTTGGATAGTTACTGGATTATCTCCCTAAATTAAACCTGTAATGTGGGTTTCCTTCCTGAAAAAGGATATACTTTAAAAATTTTTGTTAAAGATTGCCAAATAATGGATCTGAAGTACTTTGTAAACTTTGTAACAATGTGCAAATGGCAGCTAATTTGGAATTTGAGGTTATTTGGGAGAAATATTACTGATATTTGAAAAAGGTACTTCAGAGAGGACAACCAGGTATTTCTTACCAATGAACATTTATTAATTAAATGAATAATTCACTAAGTAGATTTTTGGGCATATGATATGTATTAATTAATGTGAGTTAATGTGGCAATTTGGGAATCTTATTCAGCCACCCCATGCCATGTTCTAGGCACCCTATAAATGGCTTCTGTCTTCATTGAGAATTTCCCTTCAGATCTTATGTTCCATCTTCCCAGCCAATAGTTCAGTCAAGGGATGCTAAAAGCAGGAGCCAAGGCACAGCAGGGATGCAGCAAGGACGAAACAAAAGGGACTGTGTCTTCCCTTCAGCCATGATTTGGAATCTCTTGGGGTAACTATCTGTCCATTGAATCCAACTGTAAGACCTCCTATCTCAGCTCTGCCTGGTTTTCCCGGGGAACTTAGAATTAATAAAGAAAATGCGGCAATAATTTATGAAGGAAGAATAAAAATACATTAATGAACTGCTAAAAGGTGTGAGCTGATTCAAAAAATAAAAACTCAGGATGAAAACAAAATGCTTCCCCCCCACCCCCTCACCACACACCCCTGCACCATGTTTATAAATCAAGCTTTCATCTAACACAGCCATAACAGACTTCCTAAAGGAACATATCAAATTACATAAAAGGTCAGTGAATGTAAAATACTATACTGACTGTTATGGGATCATTTTTAATCTTCTTCATCACTTAAAACATTGAAGAAAAAAATATATATTTAAATAAAGTAGAGTAACTAATGAGAGGTTTTGGATTATACTGCTGAAGTCAGGAGATATTTTTTTTATCCTAAATACTTGACACTTGCTAGAAATTCCATCCAATTATCCAAGACATTTAGGGAATGAACAGCCATCCTGAATTTTTTATGGACAGCCAGCTTTAGAAGGGAGAAAAGAAATGAAACAAAATGTGAAAGTATTTGTAAAGTTGTGCTGACCAAAAAAAAAAAGAAAGAAAGAAAACGCAGGATGACTTTTTCTTTTCTTTCCATTCCTGCTTGACTTTCTCATCTCTTTTCTTTTATAAGTCACCACACCAGGCTGAGCCAGACACAAGTTGTCTAATCTAAGGCTACAGAGGCACTTAAGTAGATGTGACCCCTCACAGCCTGATGTGCCAAGTCCAGGAAATGCGACAGGATGAGAGATGTAGGTTTTTATTATTTATTTTTGAAGAGCAGAAAATGATTGCGGAAGGATCAGGTATACTTTTAAGAAATGAAAAGTCCAATTTAGTTAGACCACGGAACCAAGGATCACATGAGTCTGATGAGGACATCCTCAGGAACTGAAGGGACTGGGTGTCAGCTCAGCCCGGGGCTGAGCAAGGGAAATGGTTTGTTCTGCCTTCTGGGGGTGGCCCTCTTTCCTCCCTGCCTGATCTCAGGGCAGTAGGATGGGGAATGAGAATCACTTGAATGCCCAGCCTTGATGGGTAACCTACCATTGTGAGTGTTAGCTGCTCCGCGACCCCCAAAGTGCCACTCCTCTTTCTCCTCTCTTTCCCACCCCCTTCCAGTTTTTTCCTCTTGCTCCCTCATCTGCTCTTCTTTCTCTGCTTTTTCTCTTTCCTTTGCAACTCATCTCTCACTTATTTTTCCCCATTGCCTGAGTTACCCCTGTTTTTCCCTTAACCCTGACAGTTTAGCAAATATGAATCAAAGTTTTATTCTAGATGCCGGGGATAGTGAGCTGGAATAGGGTAAGCATGGTTCCTCTTCCTTCAGGACTTTAATGGGCTCTAGAAGCGGTGGTTCCACCCAAACTCCATGCTAGAACCAAAACTCTATGAGGTCAAGGATTTAGTCTGTCTGTTTATTGTCACATCTCAAGCTCCTAGAACAATGCTTGACACAGAGCAGGACATCAATACAAATTTGTAGAATGAAGGAGGAATGGAGAGAATTCACCCAGTCCTTTCCTTAACCATGGTGGATTCATCCTCAATCCTTTCCTATAGCCAGCTGACAAGTTCTCCTTTTCCTTCAGGTTCTCGGTTCAAGGCTGCCTCCTCTAGAAAGCCTTCCCTGACTGCAGATACTCCCACAACATCCTGCACACTTTCCCATTACACACTTCCATACCTTATTGTGGTATTATCTGTTGCCATGGCTGATGCCACCCTACTCCACAGTGAAACTCCATCCACAGAGACTAGACAGCTTCTAGGGTGCAGTGAGTACTCAATAAATGTTTATTGAATAAATAGGGTCTCATGTCGTTTGAATGATATTTAATAATCTTATACCACATTCCTGTCCCTCCCCACCTTCTGCCTACTCAGTTCATACCCATCCTTTTGACACAGACTATAATGATTCTCTGACATACTACCATTTTCAACTACCTAATTGGCAAAGACACACACATAAAAAAAGAATGAGAATTTTAAAAGTCTATTTTGGATGAGGATGTTGATGGGAACAAAAATTGGTAAAACATTTTTGAAGGGTGATTTGCCAGAGGATATCAAAATTCTTAAAATGTGCATAACTTTTGGTCCAATTCCATTTCTAGGAATTTGTTCTATGAGTATAATTTAAAATTTGCCCAAAGAGTTAGCCAAAAAGGTGTTCACTATAGTTGATGTTTATAATGTGAAGAAACTGGAAATCTACAGTAAACAATTAGTTGAGTGAATCCAGATAAAAATCTATAATGAAGCTTTTAAAAGCGATTTAAAAATAATTATTGACCCCCAAAATATTTGGTTGTTGCTGTTGAATGAATTAGCATATATACTATGGTTCATTTATATTAAAATTACAAAATTTTATTTGCATAGAAACACTCTGGAAAGGTATCTAACCAAGTAATAAGTGGATTTCTCAGGATGATGTGATTACAAGCTATTTTTATACTCTTTTTACTTATCTCTATTTTCCACTTGATTTTTTATGATAACCTTTATATTTAGAGTAGTTTTAAGTTTACAGAAAAATTGCACAGAAAGTACAGGTTTCCCATATAAGTCCCCACACACTTTTTACTTACCTGTATTTTTCCACTGGATTTTTCTACAATAAACATAAATTACTCATGTAATGATTTTTTTTTAAGTTATAAAAAAGTTGTATGAATGCCTTGCTCCTCTTCGGTGCTAAAAGTAAGCTATTTAAAGTCAAATAGACTTGAAAAAATAAAAATTCCCATACTGAGTAAGGAACATTTTAGATCTGAGATGTTCAAGGGAAAGCCTTTATCTGCCTAAGCCTCTGTAGCCATGTGTGAGTCTAATTTCCCAGTGCTCTGATATTGTGACAGAGAATCATTACCCTTGAAATGGGTTTGTGTAATATAAAAAATCAGGGTCTCCTCTCCACTTAGTGGCTGTGTTAACATTTGTGGGAGTTCCCCCTGCATGCTCTGAGGGGAGAGTCCTGTGACATCCTATCTGCATTGTATTGAACTCAATCACTTGTAGAAAATGTGTAATGAAATAGGGGTATTACACGGGGTGACATTATGGAAAATCCTAATTGGTACCAAAGTAATTCTTACTGGAGTGGACTATAAAACCTTCAGTGCCATTCTAACTAATCACCCCTGTGGCATTCTAAGCAAATGCAGGTTAATGGTGATGATCTTAATTTTTTTATTAATTAAATTAAGTGTATAATCTGATAGTATAAGCCCATTGTCAGCGTTCATCACGCTGATAATAAATGACTCGAGTACTCAGCACCTTTGGCTTCACCTGAGCTTTAAACTCTTCCATCCACCATTAATGATGTAAGAGAGATGTCCAAGTAGCTTATTCGTGTTCAGAGACAACAAATAATGAAGCTGTGAGCAAGGATGCTGGGGTGAGCAAAAGGCAGGGTGGTTTCATGGGCCTGGCAGAATCCTCCAATCTCACAGGCTGCAATTGCTCGAGCTTTTTCTCTCTTACCTCTACAACTTGGGTTCCTCTTTAGCATGTGATTTCACATCATACCTAAAGATAGGAAGGAGGGAGACTTCATACAGGTGAATGTGAAATATAAGATGCTCAGTGAAGACTAGATTGACACACATGCCAGGCTCTGAGCTCCTTGAGGTAAGGGCAGGGAACAGGTCTTTGCCATCACTGTTTTCCCCACACCTTGATCCATGCCTCATGTCTGATAAACTTGATAAATGTGGAATTAATGTAATTTACCAACACATGACATTTTTTAATTTATTTTTCCCAAAGTGTGTTCCTTGGAAGACTAACCCTGCCAGTTGCATTCTAAATTGGAATCTGTGGATAAATAAGTTTGAGAAACATTTCATCAGCATTTTGAAGACTCTGATAAGTTCTTCAGAAAAAATATTTTTAAATTGTTTAACCCAACAGTTATCAATCTTACTTGATTACAGAACTTTATTAAAATCCCACAATATGCTGCATTGGTTATCGGTTAGAATGCTTATTGGCCAGTGACCAGATAGAAAGATTAAGATGGAAATAACAACTCCTGAGTCTCCTTAAATCCTGGTATAATAGAGGTGAAAATCTCCCATGATTGTGACTAAATCCCTTAATAAAAATATGGAATGATAGCATTTTAGACTTGGAAATTCATGTATCTTAAAATTCATGTATCTTAACCCCTGGCTAATTGCAGGAATTTACTTTATAGCCTCTATGGTAGATGCCCAGCCATCTCTGCTGGACATCTTGATTGACAGGGAACTTGGCAACTCACAACTCAGCCCACTGAATTATGATCAAATGTCTTCTGTTGAGCTAAAAATCTGCTTTTCTGTAGGTTCTAGGTTCATCCTAGAATGATATAGCACAATACACTTGCTCCTGTTTCTACATACCAGTTCTTATATCACTTCACATCAAATTGTAATCAGAGTAAATAAGGAAAGTAGTCCTTGAATGGCTAGTAGGAAAAAATAAAAGGAGAATAATCTTACTAACTGAGTTCTAGAAATAAAATTATAGAAATCTCTTATTTGGGATCCCAAAATCCATTAAGTTCTAAAAAGAAAGATATCGTTGTAATTTTGGTGCAAACTCACTGGGTGACAAAACATGACCTGAACTGATGTGAAGCTATTTATAGCCCTTGTTTATTCCACTTAGTGTGAATATTTATAATTTGATTAAAGATATATTAACCTGCTTGATTACAGAATGCTTCCTCAGATCCACTGGGAGTATTATAAAATATATGTACCTGCCTCGTATTACCTTTCTGAAATCAAAGTCTGAGTTCCATAACACATCCGGCCTCGAGGATTTGGGATAACCGGCTGTGATAATGTCCTTTTCTTGAGTACTTGTGCTCAACGCTTCACATCTGTTGGTTTCTTTAATCCTCACAACTCTGTGAGGTAAAGTATTGCTTATCCCTACCTAACGGATGAGGAGAGTCACCCAGTTTTGCAGATATTTTTCTTCTCCTATTGCCTTATTTCCCTTACTGCCAGCTCTCCTTCCATAACAAATTAATTGACAACTAAAACATTAAGTTACAGGTTTCGATATGGAATATTGGTCAATGCCAGAACAGTCCTTGCCAGTAAAGGGAGACAGCAAGGGCTAGTGACATGAGAAGAGCCCCATAGGAACCCCTCCTGGGTCTCCCTTTGAAAGGTGGCTGATGAATTCACAATGCTCACAGCTTTCCAGCTGTTCCTTTCCCACCTAAACTTTCGGACAGTGTGCCTGGGAAAGCCATAGAAACCCTTTGCAGAAACAAGTATTATTCTGAGTTTTGAATTAAATGATGTCAGGCCTCTAGGTAGAAGTTTTTTACTGCCTATGGCACACTTCCCCCACAGTATAACCAAATATGATGAGCTATGAGAATTATCAAAAACCTCAGCCATCCAGAAGTCTACCCATTTATGCTTTCACTATGCTTGAAATTTCCGTGTCAGTAATTGCCTTTGTCAGGACACTGAAAGCAACTACCAAAATACAGGTATTCCAAATTACCTGTAAGTTTAAATAATCAGATCAGCTAGTCAGGCAAGAGGAACCTGGACATAGAACAAATCAAGTTTGATGGGGAATGAAAGGAAAGAAGCATGGGGAAGGTCTGAAGCATGGACACTCCCGGGGAAGACTTCTGTGGGGTGTTACAGTGGGTACTTGGGGCCCAGATCCTGGGTACTGGCTGAAGGAGGAAAGGAAAGAGGAGGAAGGAAGAAGGAGTATAGAATTTCCAAAGCTCAGCATTTCTAACATAAGCTGTTTTCATAAGGTTTGAGTCTATGACTGTAGAGTAGACCCTCTTAAAATAATTGAATCATAGAATTTTGTACCATTCATTAGACACCATCACTCACCAGCTGGAGTCTGGGGGCTGGAATGGATGCATGAGTGATAGAACCAGAGAAATATGGAAAGGAAATAAGAAATAACCTGTATTAAGAAACTTTGAGGGGAGCAGATGTAGCTCAAGTGGTTGAGTGCCTGCTTCCCATGTATGGGGCCCTAGTTTCAATCCCCAGTACTTCCTAAAAGTAAACAAACAAACAAATGAAAAAAACCAAATCATTGGGGAGCAGATGTAGCTCGGTGGCTGTGCGCCTGCTTCCCATGTACAAGGTCCTGGGTTCAATCCCTGGTACCTCCTAAAAAAACAAACAAACAAACAAAAGCCTTTGACCTTGGCCCACGCCAGTTTCTCCTTTGCTATCGTTGTTCCAGGTACACACTTGCACATGCTGTACTCTCAGCCAGGCAAGTTCTCCCCATCTATGTCAAGTGAACTCATACTCATCCCTGGGCTTAGATAGGCTTTCCCCTATCCACAGCAACCCCATCACTCTAAATTATATTCTACCTTTTTGTTACACTGTTTCTTTTTTTCCCTTCAGAGCACTCATCACAATTTGTAAGTATTTATTTTTGTTTATTTATTCATTTAATATCTGCATTCTCTCCTAGATTATAAATTCCATTAGTACCTGCTAAGAGCAGGTTCTTAACAAATATTTGTTCAATGTGTCATTGTCAGACTCCATGCACTGTACTTCAGAGATGGTAGCTCTTTTCATCTTCATAGTAACCCTCATCCCTCCACGGTGCTCTTTTTCGTAACTGCCCAGGCGTGTGCAGCAACCCTGCTCAGAAACTCCTTGTTCTGACCACTTAGGGACTGTGTTAGTCTCCAAAGGAAGAGCTTCTTTGCTCCGTGTCCCATCAGTGTGATGACAGTGTTTTGGAAGGGTTAAAAATGAACAGAAATGCAAATATTCTCGCTGACCTGATTTTGTGATAATCAGGGTAGGCTAAACATTCGCTATATTAGAAACCATGCATGTGTCCCCAGACCTAGTTTTTCTCCCTAGGTCTGGTTTTTAGAATGCTGGTGATAAACTAAGCCTGATTTATTATATGACCATCCTGTATGGGAAAAGACTGTAACTTTGGGTATCTTAGGTCAACCTTAAGAGATATAGCAGGGGGACGGATGTGGCTTGGGTGGTTGGGCATCCGTCTCCCATACGGAGGGACTTGGATTTCATCCCCGGAACCTCCTGGTAAAAATTTTAAAAAGAAAAATATAGAAGGCACATGGGCCACCAGGCTCCGTGCATGGGTGCACCTCCAGGCCCCATGAGCCATGCAGCAAGATAATGGCATAACAGGAGAGTGACATAAGTGAAAGCCAAGACGAGATGCACTGAAAAACCAGGAGCTAAGGTGGCACAGGCAGTAGGACGCCTCTCTCCCACATCGGAGATGCGGAGGATCAAATCCCAGTGAAGACAGGAGGAGAAGGATGAGAAGAGAGGGCAGGAAACGGACACAGAAAGTTGCCCAGTGAATGGATACAGAGACAGCAAAAACGGGGGCGGGGGTGTGTGTAAAAATGGATAAAAGTAAATAAATAAATAAATCCTTAAAAAATGAATAGGGGAGGAAGATATGGACTATAGTTACTGGTAATACTTTGACGATGCTCTTTTATGGTTTGATGGCAAATGTTTCACAACAATGTGGGGTGTTTGGGGGAGGGTGATGTGTGGGAGCCCTGTATGATGTTGTGCATGTTTGTTTTGTGAGTTCACAATGTTTACTGGACTTTTCTAGTTTGTGTATGTTCGTGTATGAATGATATACTTCAATAAATTGTTTAAAAAATAAAGTAGTGTCACGTGGAGGAAAAAAAATAAAGCAATTTGAGAAAGTTAAAAAAAAAAAAAAAAAAAAAAATGAACAGAAAGTCCCATTAGCCTCACCCATCACATCAGTCCTGGAACTAAATCCTGGTTCCTTGCAACCCACCCCCACCCCCAAGACTCTTGTGCTTGTACATGATGTTAATAATTAATTGATTGGTTAATCAGTTAACTAGCTCCTACAATGTTTTCCCTGTCCTCCTTTATCCCTGCATGTGTCCTGATCAGGGCCAGTGGGCCTGAGCTCACATGTGCATTATGTTGATCTGCAGAGGCTAAAGGAAGAACCATTTGGAAACATGTACATGATAAATGCTTTTTAATACCCTAAAATTTTATGTGGGGAAACCAGTCATTTTATCTCTGCAGAGAATAGTTGTTTTTTTTTTTTTAAGTACTCATTTAAAATGTATTGAGCATTGATTTGAAATATACAGTCATGCCTGTCTATACCGAAGTAACTAAAAGCAGACTCTGCCCTCAAGAAACTCCCAGTCAAGTGCTACAACAGAAGAGACAAGGAAGTCTTCTCGGAAAAGGAGGGTCATAGGGAAAGCAGGAATTGGGTAAGGAGAGAGAGGCATTGGAAAGTATCCTTGGCAGAGGGTGGGAGCCCGTGTGGAGGTCTTTGTGATTTCAGAGATGGGAATAAAAGCAGAAGGCCAGGTACTCCCTTTTACCTGGCTGCTTGTAGAAGAGCCTCCATGTTGTAATATTTTATAAGGTACTGCTGAAACACTTGATATTGAGAATTTTGACCTGAGATATGACCAACTTAGTCTTCTTGCTGCTTTGGTTCCACAGCCCTCAAGCCTAACCTTTACCCAACTCTAATGTAACCAATTTCTTTGCTAGATGCAGGGCAGAGCCAAGTTTTCCAGAAATGCCAAATATTCTGTTCTCATCAGGTTTTTAAAATGTCTTTTCCACTTCAACACATAAACACCAAATAGACTAGCTATAAAGCCTCCCAGCTTGCACCAGTGGTTTCCATCTCTGGCTACAGTACTTGTGGTACTTTTAAAAAATACTCATGCCCAATATACTAAACTTGAACTTACACATTTCCTAAACTCAACAAATCCACTCCGAGGCAAATATCCAATGGAACTGGAAAAATCTGCCAAAAGATGTATAAGATTTTATGGCAGCACTATCTGTTACACCTTCACTGGGAACCACCCAATTGCCCAGCAACAGCTGAATAGATAAATAAATGGTGATACATTCAAATTGTGGAATAGTATATAGCACTGAGAAGGAATGAATGACTGTTACATACATCATGGGTGAATCTCATAAACATAATGTGGAACAAAATAAGCCAGATGTAAAAGAATACATGCTGCATGATTCCAATGATATAGAATGTACCAGCAGGAAAAATTGATCTACATGTTGTATTTCAATAAACTATTTTAAAAATTCTGCCTGAATGTCATGTCTATATTTTCTAACTTGGTAGATTTAGAGTGAGCCCAGGTATCTGCATTTTTTTTAAACTCTCAAGACGATTCCAATGTACATCCAAGTTCAGGAACCGCTGGCTAGGGTCACCACTGGCCTAAATTTCCTCAACTTTATCTCTTTGTTGCATATTAAAAGAACCTAGTCATTGTTTTTGTTTTTATTCATTTTTTTCTCAAAATAGAAGTAAAACAAGAGCCACAGCAATCATGAGCAGCCAGTTGTCTCCACAGCATTGAAATAAATGGAGACTGGGAAGACATTCCTTAAGATTCTCAGTGTTAGCAGTTCATCAACAGAAATATTTGTACTCTGGGGCTTCAAGAATCCCTAACTGATTTTACACCTACAATAATAAAAGCTAACAATTGCAAGCTCTTATTAAGCACTTCCCTGGGCTAGGGATTATCATATGTCCTTTGCTTAAATTATTCACCTAAGCATAGTGAAGAGGTTAAGTGCACAGCCTCAGCAGCCAGGCTACTTGGGATTAAACCCCAACTTACAATGTACTCCATTGTGTGATCTTGGATGTGTTACTTTGCCTCTCTGTGACTCAGTTTCCACATGTGTAAATTGGGGCTAATAATAATACCTTATTCTTGAAGTTGTGATGAGGAGTAATGGTGTTTGGCACCTACTAAGTACCACTTATTATAGCAAGTGCTTCATATGCATTAGCTATTAATTTCCACAAGATTCCTATGAGATGACCACTTTAACAATGCTAATTTTATAGTTGAGAAACCAAGCTCAGAGAGGTTATGTAGCTTGTCCCAGGTAACACAGCCCAGTCAGGACTCCAAGCCAGGCTGCCTGACCCCAGAGCCTGGATACTTTGCCATCATGCTAGCTATCCTGAGCTAACATATTTATCTCTCTTGGTCTATGTTTTGGTGGATGCAGGGATTATATATCTGAAGAGAAGACTCTACTCGAAATGTCTTTCAAGAGCCTGGAGAGCAGGAATATTTCATGAACCAACTCCTGCTGCCAAGACCTGACCCCTCCAAGAGAGAAGGAAAGTTCTTCCCAATCACACTTCCTTTTTCAGAAGAGAATGAAATAGGTAACCTTTCTTGCTCTCTGAAGTTAAAAATACCTTTTAAAAATGAGTTTGTCGTGTTTTGGTGCATAACACTGAGCAGTATTTAGAGAACATGGAAATGAATATGAAAAGTTGTATTTAGATTCATGGCATCTTAGAAGTGGTGCTTTCATTAATAACTCTGACTTGAATTTTTCCACCCCAATGATTGGAATTTTTCCTAAACTTTAACAAAATCTTTTCCTGACTGGGCGCAGAGAATGGAGAGGTAGAAAGAGAGCTGAAGCACCTTTCTAAAGACACTAACACGATCAATTACTAAAAAAGCAATTACATGTATTCTGTGTGTCAGTCTGCGGGTTGGCCTCGTGTATCTGACAGTGTGGGGTATTTTGTCCTCTAATTTGAACACTGTCAATTAAAGAGGTAAACACTGTATTTTGCTTGAGTTCATTTTAAATAAAGGATTTTGTTGAAATAATATCTCAGCAAAAAAAAAAAAAAAAAAATAAGTACTAGCAATTACTAGGCAAATCAGTGTACCTAAGATTTTTATTATATTGATTCCAAAATAATTAGGTTGGCAAACCCATTATGAATATCTCTCCCCACATTAATACCAAGTGCTGCTATCATTCTGTTGGTTTTTAAAGGATGACTGCCTCTTACCATCAAATGTATTTCCAAGTTTTGCCAAGTATTAAGGTGATTGATTTTATTTCTTTTATTAGATACTTAAGGTTCCTTTTCTTTTTTATGTATTGCTGAAAAACAAATCTGCTTTTACAGGCCTCCTGCCACCTAAAGGGCTCCTTGTTCAGCACAGAGAAGATTTCTTGCTTATCAGATTTTCCCCATTCTTCTCTTTAAGCAAACACTGAGGCTTTCAGCAGCTGCCCAAGATATCACTTTAAAACCCTTAAGGCAGTTTGAAAGGCCTCCAAAAAAGCATGACATTCAATCAAAGTTCAGTAAGGAAAGTTTTAATGAATAAACTTAGTAAATTAGAAAGCACTGCGGCAGAGTGATTAACTCTCATTTGTGCATTAGTGTTGAAATTAATTAAAATGTTTAAGCCATAGGAGGCAGGCTACCTCGTCAGGACCCGGCTCTGCCCTCAGAGTCAGTCTGGATCCAGGAGTGATTCATCTTACACAGATGAGAGGGGGATAAAAAGAAAAGAACAGTCAGGACAAATGTGTTTTCAATGGTGCTTAGCAGCAGGGAGACCATTGAGACTTCAGAGCAGTGCTGTTGGAGTGTGACATCATAATACGGTATGTACCTTGTAGAGTAGAGAGAAAAGGACTTTGCAGACATCCCTTCCCTCTTTTGGAATGGATGCCATGTATATTAATTTTTCCACCAGGCAGAATGCTGCAATCTGCTCTCTTCACAACCACTCAGAAATTAGCTCTGTTTCTTGGACTCTTTTAAAACCTGTTTGCCACCGTCAGCATTCATCCCTGGACGTTCCACGCGGTGCAGTGACGGGAAAAGGTGGGCTTGGTGCCCTGGTGTATTTCCCTAAGATCAACTCCCTAGGATGTATGGAAATATAATTGCCTCAAACAGACTACTCAGACACACAACAATGGATTTATTGTTAAATTCCCTTGACAACGTGCAGGACAGAAACCATCTTTTCAAAAAACCCCAAATATTCCATTCCCATTAGGTTTTCAAATATCTCATAAGTGCAATTTCTTTCTGCAACTATGGGTCTGTGGATCTTCTTCTAGAAACCCATTACCATGTGGCTGTTTAACAAATCTGTGCCTGCTTAAAATTATAAATGACAGCCCATTTCATAAAGAGAAAAGTCCTCTTTGACAGGAAAACAATCTCAGTTGGTTCTCCTTGGATAACAAATGGGTTCATGTCAGGCCCAGCACCAAAGCTGTTTCCAGAAGAGTACAGCAACGGGCTGCCATTCCCATTTTGGTAGTCAAAATTAAGAGGCTGGCAGACCAGCAAGTCTGAAATATTTCCACCTGGAGAAAATTACCATGATTTGCTACAGATCTACATTCATAACTTTAAAAACTCTCCGTCTTCCTTATTTTTTGCTCTATAGATTTCTTGTCAGCCACAATGTCAGAGGTCACTGTCAGAGTGTCCCTTTGGTACCCATTAACTATAACCAGCAAACTTGTTCACTATTGATCCACAATGTCTAAGTATCTATTATGGTGGATAGAAAAGGTGGCTTCACATCTTTCTAAACAGATAATTCATAAAGGCCAAGGGGTCATGGCTTGTGATATATTATTCTTTCTCTGTATCTGTGACTGAATGAAAAGAGAAAGAGGGGAAGAGAAGAGGGTGCGAAGGGTCATGAGTGTTAGACTAGAGAGTTAGATAGTTGTGTGTCAATTGGACACATTAACATCCATATAAATAATAAAAGGCATTAATAATATTTGTTCGTGACCTCATTATTGATTCATTCTACTAAGAAGCAGAGGCTCCCAGACTGAATGAAGATGGAATATATATTTCACCACCAAAGTTCACTTGAGATTGAACTCTAAAATGGAAGTCAACTAAAGACAGTAAAATATATTCTGGTAGTCACATATTGGGTCCAGATAATGCAGTATCTGGGGCACAGGAACCGTTTAGGGAACAGAAGCCAGAATATGAAGGGTTAAGGATCTGCTAGGTCCTGAGAGCTCAGCATATCACCACTTTCCTTTGGGATTGTTTGAGTCTTCATGTTACTTAACCTCCATTCATTTATATTGAACATTCAGCAATACACTGCAGAGGCCATTGCTAATGTACCACACGTTCCCATCCTAACATAAAGCATCTCATTAGGAGCACAATAAGGATCTAATGAGTGAGCCTTGCTCACAAGTTAGCTGACATTGGGCTCATTTAATGCCATTTATGGTCTTCTACCCACTGGAGAACCCAGAGATGGTGCACTTTCTCAAGACTCCAGTTGGAGGAAAGTAAATTGAGATGAATCATGGTGAGATGAGATAGTTAAAATGTCATGCTCCGTAAGTTTGAATGCATCCTTCACTTTCTGAACAGTAAAATGCAACTGAACACTGAAATAAGGGAAACAAAGAAATATCATATAACTAACAATATAAATTCTCCATCTTCGACAAGAATGCTTCCTGGGGGGCAAATCAAGCAGCACCTTTCTGGAGCCATCTCTGGGCACATGCCTGGGTGTGAACACACACATCCACACTCCCTTCCAGTTGTAGTTTCCTTTTGTCACTGAACTTCATTACAGCCTTTTTTAAAAAAAAGTCTGTCATGGCTAAGGGGATGCATGGTTTCAGAGAGAAACGAACTAGTAGCTTTATTTCTGTTTATAAATGTTAGCTGAGGGAAAGTCCCTCGACTGGGTGGTTAAATTTCAACTTGTCCTCAGCAAATGCCGGCCTAGTGATGACGTGTTTTTAGAGTCAGGATGGGTCTTTTTCAAGCAAGGAGAAGGAGTCTTCAAAAGGCATGGGGCAGCTGGGTGGCTGTGGGAGCTGGGAGGTTGCTTTACCTATTTCTCCTTACAGAGCCCTGTTCATTTCCAGGATCTGCTAACTCTATAACTCTTTAAGTTAAAGCATCCTAAGAGAACCCCAGGAATGACCTATTTCCTGGAAGCGACCAATCTAAGTAAAGAATCTGACTCTGGGCATAGTTTTTCTTCTTATGTGAGAAGCCCTGGTTATTGGAAAACCAAGGTCTGGAGGGAATATCCCTCCCAATGTCCATGGTTCTTTACTTTTCTGTGGATCAAGAACCCTTCTGAGTACATAATAAAAACCATGATCCCTCTCTTGAGAAAAATGTTGACACATGCAAAATTTTGCACATATTTTACGGATTCATAGAATCCCTGAGTTTGCCTCAGCTTAAGAACCCCTCTTCTAAATAAAGATTTATTTCTTTAACAGATGAGCTTTGATAGAATCTGCCCTTTCTTCTTCAATTCAAAAAAAAAAAAAAAAAAAAAAAAAAATGAAGCTTGGAGATGAGCTAGCCATTATAACTTTCAGATCCCAAATAATACTGTCCTTAAAAATAATATTCAAGTGTCATGTTAGTGGTCTCCATTGGCATCTCTATTCTTCATAATAATTTTTATTTTTATTTAATGTTTGGAAATGTTGTAAAAAGTGACTACTGTTTCAAAATGTGACCTCTGTGAGGTTTAAAACCTACTGAATCAGATGAGATATGAAAGCGTTCAATATAATGTATGACTTAAAGCTATGTTTTTTAAACTTTAATAAGAAGTGTCTGACTCTAGATCACTGTTTCTAAAGTCTGCCAGATAGAAACATGTCTCTTTAAAAGGTCTAATTTATATACCAAACCCAGCCACTAGAAATGATGCTTTTCCTCTCTACCCCCACCCAAGCCTGAACCTTTACTGTGTTTTGAATAAACCTCAACTCCAGCATCAAACGTCTCTCAGGCATTGTGCTAGATAGTGGGACAAGATAAGCAAATCACAGTCCTTGTCCTCAGGAGGCTTATAGCTTATGGGAGGATAGTTGTGTGTACCCATCCAGCCCTCCGCTGGGGTGGCTTAGCCAGCATCCACTCCCTTTTTCCTCCTGCCTGGAAGAGCTCCATTGTTATTCAGCTATCCACCCCTACTCTACAGAAGCTGTGAGACTGAGCGGAAGCTGATCCTGACTGGGCTAAACCAATCATGGTATCATGGTAACCCCATACACACCTTTGCCTGTGGTTGGTTCAGGAATCCTGGTTTCAGCCAATTTTTGCTTAGCATTCCTTTGGTGAAGTTTACTGGCCCAGAGATGAGCATGTGACCTAAATTGGCCTATTCACACCAAAGGGATGGATGGTTGGGGAAAGACTCTCTCTCTTCCCCTTTACATGTGTTGCCCTGATTATTTTTGACAGCTGTCTTGCTGCCATGGGCGAAGTTAGCCTGAGGACAAAGCTAAGACATCTGGGGGGAGTGGGGGGGAAGCTGAGAAAATTATAGAAAAGTGAATGTGAAATCTTGATTCTACCACATCTGAAGCCCATTCTTACTCCAAATGGCCTCTTTGAGATAGTAAATTTCCTTTTTGTTTAGTCTGATTTGAGTAGGGGTTTCTGTTCCAAGCAGCCCTAAAATCTTCCTGACTCTCACCTACATCATTATATCCCGGGGTGATAGAGTCTCCTGGTATGCTGTGGGAATCTTCAGAAGGAGCACAGATAATGGACAATTAATCATCCTAATGGGAACTTTCCAGAGGAGGGGATGCTTGAGCTGAGTTTTAAAGGTTGAATAGTAGTTAGCTGGGCAGGTATGGAAGGGAAAGCAGTTCTAAAGAGAAGAACAAGTGAACAGAAGTGTGCCAGTACCTTCAAGTGTGTTGGGAGAGTTATGTGTCCGGAGTGAAGAGCACGTGGGGAGATGTTTTGGGACCTGAGGCAGGGGAGGTGGGCAAGGGCCGATCACAAAGAGTTTTTATGCTCCATATATATGTGGACTGTCTATTGAAAGTAATATGGAGCCACTGGAGACGTTAGGCTCTGAAGTGGTATGATCATTTTTTTTGTTGTTTGTTTTGTTTTGTTTTTTATTAGGTACTGGGGGCTGAACCCGGGACCCTGTACATGGGAAGCAGGCGCACAACCACTGAGGTACATCCGCTCCCTGGTGTGATCAGCTTTGCATTGTAGATACATCACTGACAGCCAGTGTGGAAAGTGAATTGGAGAGGAGAATTCTGGAGGCAAGGAGATCAGCTCAAAAGTCTCCATTTTGCCAAAACTCTCAGTTGTCCTTTCCCAACCTGAGGCTGCATTTGGGATAGTATAGGGAAGGTATATGTGAAGAGCAGAATGTGTCACTGTTAACCAAAATCTGTAACAATATCCACATTAGTGAACATTTTCTGAGTGCTCATGGCTCAGAAAATTGAACAGGATCATGGGATGAGCCCCTTACTTGTGACCTTGAGCTAGCTACTTAACCTCTTTGAGATTCTACTTCCTTACCTGTAAGATAGGGATCCTAATGCTACCATACCCTGTTGTGGCAGGTAGAATAAGACAGGTAAAGCATTTAACGCAGGGCCCAACAGATAAATGAGACTAGATTAATAGTTGTCAACTCACTGACTGAGTAGATGATATGAATGAATAATTTTCTGAATGTAGACTAAATATGTGATAATAGATTTGAAAACGTTGGTCCAATACATTGGAAGATGTTGCCACCAAAGAAACAAGTCAGTCCTTCTAAGGAGGTAAGTTTAATTCTTGTGGAATTTTTCAAAAATGAGGGCACATCTGCCCACAGGAATTGTAGAAGCTTCTACTCAGTCATTAATTGAAACAACATGCTTTGTAGCCCTGCGAATGAACAGCTCTCTACTCTTAGGGCTCAAAAGGAAGCAATGTTGTATATTGCTTTGGAATGAATTGATTTGGAGTTTTTCACGTGGCACTCACGAGGGGCTTGAGGGATTAGGTTTTGGCCCTAGTGCATGGATGCTGCCCCAGCTGGTTTGTACATCCTACAGACAGGGGGACTGAAAGAGGTGCTTGTCTCTGCTCCTTCCCAGGAGATTTTGGCATGTGTTAAAAACTGAGCTGGATCCTTGGGTCTTCCAAGTTGACTATGCCCATTCAGGGGTAGTAGGGCAGAGGAAGGGCTGGGATGGGGCAACGGGAAGCCTATACCAACATGCAGATGCTTTCACTTCTCTAGAAATTTTGGGAGGCACAGCATGAAGTGATTGAGAGCTTTGCCATCAGAGGCATCTGGGTTTGAGTTCTGGCTTGCTCACTTACTTACTGTGTGACCTTGCGCAAGTTACCTAACCTCTCTGAGCTTTCATGTTTTTTTTTTTTTTTTCATTTGTTAAAATGAGATATACCTACCCCTTTACTATAAAGTAGGATTATACTTACTCCTAGAATTGGTACGAGGATTAAATAAAACATATGTGTAAAGCATGTACACAGCATAGTATATGGTACCTGGTTAATAAACATAAGTTTTTATTATTTATAATGGGCATCTGTAATTTGGGAGCTGTCCATCAAACAGTTTCCCTTCCTACAACACCCTGATTGCCTTTGGGGAATTACCTTTCCTGATTAGGTGTATTCTTGGTGCCCTCTAGTGAGCTGACTGTCCACCATAGAAGCTGTAGGGGTCTTTGGGTGCTCTGCCTATCAGATCTTTTTTTTCACCATCTAGTACAGTCATGGGGTGAGCATATGACCTGAGCTTGCCCAAAATGGATCTCTCTCCTGGGACCTTGAATCAGATGCAGAGATGGAAGTGAAGCAAGGTTGGAAAAGACAGTGTGGTGTTTCCTGAAGAAGACAGCCTTCCCTTCACTTCTGTGGGTGTCCCTAAGTATTCCTAGAAAGTTTCCTTTTGCTTAAGCTGGCCAGAGTCCATTTCTGTTGCTTGCAACCAAAGTGAAACATTATTCTCTGCTGGTAGGAAACAAGTATTTCCCTTGCCAGTCTGCTTCTCTGCTCTCTTCCTTTTCACCCCAAAGTGCACCCTCACCATTGTCTTACAGTCTCCTGAAACACAGTCTAAATTTTTATAGCTCCATGCACTTCTTCAAGATGTCCGTTATGCTTAGATGCCTGTATCCCTACCCCATTCTCCAATAGTAAGTTCTAACTCATTCTTGAAGCCACAACTCAAATGTTATCTGATCTGGTAAGCCTTCAATGACTGTCCCTGCCCAAACAGTACAAAACAAAGTAAGCTCCACCTTTTTCATGCTTGCTTTGAAGCTCTTATAGTACTTGCCACGTTGTGTTAGTTTACTTGCTGCAATCCAGATTGTGTGCTCTTTGGGACTGGGGATGAAGTCTTGTTCAGTTTTGCATCCCCAATATCTAGTCCAGAGCAAGAACACAAAATAATTTTGTTGAATGAATGAGTGAATGAACGATACTTCTTATAAATATACGAGTTGCACAATTTTGTGGGCAAGTATTTATATTTGGGGCATGTCCAGGTAATTGGGGAGCAGTAGGCTAATTCTACAGGTCATCCAGTTCTCCCAGTAGTGGTGAGAAAACCTGTCCTTGTCTCAGTTATCCAAACTGACAATCTGGATTGATCCAAAAACGTTAAGATCATTGGCTCAGCCTCAACTCGGAGAGTAACACAAGGAATAACAACAGTAACAAAGTCTTATAGATCTCTGACCCCATACTAAGCACCTAATATATATTAATTACTTTTTTTTTTTTTTAAAGATTTTGTTTATTTATTCATTTATCCCCCCCTTGCTGCTCGCGCTCGCTGGGTCAGCTAACCACGCCGTGTGGGCGGGCTTGCCTTCACCAGGAGGCCCCGGGTTCGGTTCCATATGGTAAACAGGAGCCCTACTGATTGAGCCACAGCCGCTTCCCTATATTAATTACTTAACCCTCATAATATCCCTGTGAAGTAGAGGCTGCTATTTTTTCCATGTCACAAATGAAACTGAGGCACCATGAGGTTGACTCACCTGCTCAGTTATATGGCTAACAAGTGGAAAGCTGGGATTCCTACTTAGGCTGTCCTCTTCCACACGAAGCTGGTCCCACTGGAGTCCCTGAGCAATGGGACAACTCTAGTTCATTCCATCAGCACTCAGGGCTGTTTTGGGACTTGGGGGTGAAAGCAGGATGGTGGTAGTTTTGTGTGGAGATCCATCTACCTTGTAAGAAGCATTCACAATGAGCTCAGAGCACAGACATGATGGAGCTGCCTTTTAAGCTAATCTGAGATAAAGTAGTGATGAAGAAAGAGGGGATTTATTCTATGATATTTGAAAACTCTGAGCTGTTGAGATTCCCAGAAATTGCCCTTGAGCCAGTAGTGTTCACATTATTAACTTGGCTAAATGCACCACACTGGATTTGGTGGGCAGTAGAGGATAGTGGTTCAAAGATCAGGGTAAGTTATATACTTACACTGGCTCTGCTGCCTGCTACTGTGTGTGTGTGACCTTGGACAAATTTAATGGTTTTGTGACTCAGTTTCCTCACCTGTAAAATGGGGATGCTAAAAGTCTCCATGTCATAGGGTAGTTATGAGAATTAAATGAGATAATATGTAGAAATTACTTGGTACCATGTCTGGCACCTACTAAGTGCTTAAAGTATACAATTATTAGTATAAAAATTTGTGCTAGGTATGGGAGTCTTAGTAACCAGTGGCACTTTAGGTCTTTTAGGGAACAGTGGGAGGGAAAAGGAAAGAGGTGAGAAGAGAGGGTCCCATCCCCTTCACCAGTGAGAGCACAGCCATTAAGAATCAACACTGAGGCTGGAAGTCCTGCAGGCCACTCACTTTTGCCCAGGGTTGCATTCGGTGTGAGCACAGACAGGGTGGTTCCCACGTCCAATTATCAGAGCTGATGACTGCAGGATTGTTCTGGGCAAGCTAACCCAGTGTTCTTTTTACTACTCTTTTGCCTTTCAAAGCTCCAATTTAAAAACACAAATCTTCAATGAGGAGTTTAGTCAAAGGGCTTATTGTATTACTAAGGCTTTTTTCCAAAGAGCTAATGATAATTCTCACAAATCCTGAGCATTGCATTGGCGAAGACAGCCAGTTCTCGGGGCAGTTAGCAACAACCCTGTCCTCAAGGATAAGAAGCAAAGTGAGGGCACAATTTGCCCAGGGTCCATCAGAACACACACTTCCTGAGCCTGGGGTGGGGGAAAGGGGCTTCAATCCACCATCCATGTAAGCTTCTAACTCTACAGATGCTTCCTCTAGAAACCAGCCCTCAGCATAAAGTCATGAAGCTCTCCATCAGCTGCAAAACAAACAAACATATACAAATAAAATAAGGCACATTTCTAAATTTGAGAGCTATATGCTATTCTCTTGATACATCTGTCTCAGTGTTTCATTATAACAGTTTACATGACTCACAATTTGGACCCATTCTCCAAGGGATCTTTGGTTTGAAAACTGGGGTGGCAGTGAGTGTAAGCATATGAAGGTGTTACTGAATTCCAGCCGTCTTGTCTCCTGGGCTGCTGAGTCCCAAGCACATTTAAAACATGTTAATAAGTCCTTTCCACGTAGGATTCGATAGGATGAAAATAAATCTATTGCCATCCACTGGTTTCTCTTCTACTGGTGCCCAACTTTGTGACCTGAGAATGATGGACTAAATATCATTTTCAAAAAGCAAATCCTACAGAATGTGAAGCCCCCTGGGGCTGTGTATAGGTGTTGTCACCTCCATGGCTTGCTTCAATGTGAACTCCCACCTCTGGGATATGGAACAATTTGTAATGGAAATATTGACTGAGGTATGTACTCACAGGGGAGCTGGTAACCCCGGAATCACCAGAAGGAACAGCACCCCTCCTTGTACAGTACCCTATGGGGTTCTGAAGCAATGCAAATGGCTAAGGGATACTTAAGGTGTCTTGAAAAGCACTCTCTTCTCCCTTTATGTTATTTGAGATTGGAAGCAAAAATGACCCTTTCTCCTCCACCCAGCTTTTGAGCTGCACTGACAGGATGAGCTGTATATCTCTAAAATGTAAGAACCCAGAGTGCTTGCCAGCTTCACCACAGGTGAACATAATTCGGTAGATTCTAATTAGGAAAACGTTCCACGGGTCCTTCTCCTGAGGGTGCAAAGGGAGACGAGGGGCATTACAAAGCTGCATTTTGCATAGCCTGGAAGACTGTAAAACTCCCTACTTGCCACCCCCCACCAACCCCAAAAAACCCATCAGCTTAAATACCAACCCCCTACCTCAGTCCTCATACACTTTCATCTTATTCCCAGGATCCACTAAAGTAAATAAGATGTCCACCCAGATAATAGAAACCCCACCAGCTCTCAGTTAGTGCCTTTTCATGCCAATTAAACACATTTTATACAGTCACTGTAGCTGCATCGCTGACTACAGTCAGAGACGCCAATAGGGCTGCAGCAGACATCAGCCTAGCAAATGAAATGTATTTCATGTGAGTTTTCTTTCTGTCTTATTCTAACCACTTGGCAACGGTCTCAATTGAAAACATTGATTCAGAAAGATATATATGGATACATAAACTGATTAACCAGCTTATTTGCTGCTGATTACTTTACTAATAAAGATCTCAGAGTGCTTAATTTAAACGAATACTCCCTTCATTAGTGAAAATCCAGCTTAGACCATAAAAAAGAATCTCGACAGATACATTTATTGCACAAACATACATTTAATCTACGACAAGCCAATTGAACACACTCATATTTAGTTGGAGTTATAATTGATAATGATTCTACAATTATTACTTCGGTTAGGTATGTGTTGTTCACCAGGCTTATTCCGATAGGTTTTCTCACGTTGGAGACTATGAAGAGCCAGTGGGAAACACAGGAAAATTCAGAACATGTGGTCACATTTTAGGTAAGGAGTAAGATACTCTTGCCTCCCCTCTCCCCAACCCCCAATCCTCTTCTGCCTCAAACATAAAAGGAGGGGTGGCTGACTTTCCAGTGTAGTAAAAATTGAAAAGGGGACAAAAGGTGTCAAACGTTAAGACCCAGAGATTAAACAAAATTGGGTTATTGATTAATCAGTGTGTTGGCAACCTGATGTTTGTGGCAGCCAAATACCAGAGCCTCTTGGAGTTTATGGGCCTGTTTCTCCCATGAAGTGTGAACTAGCTGTGCCGCGGGCGGACTCTCCAGCCCAGAGTGTCAGCTACTCCGCGTCTGGAAGCCCCACTGGGTTGTGAAATGAACAAGGTCCTCTGTGCCCCTGATCAGACCCATGAGAGCCCCTGGGCTCCGGGAACGAGCATCTCCAGCTCCTAAAGAGCTGACATATATCCTGCCTTTAAGACAAGACTACAATTGCAAATCCGGGAATATAAATTACACTTTCATCTTTCTTGGGTTTTCTTTCTTTTGCTTCAGTTTTCATTCCAGGATAAACTTTCCTGTCAAAGGGACATTTCTGATGTGTCAAATTCACCACGGTAATGAACAGGTTGACAAATGTGGAAGGTGAGCAGACATTTGGGTCTGCCGCAGCTGCCTGCAGCCAGAGGAAACCGTGACTTTCACAAGGATAACGAGGCTTTGAAAGATGGCGAAAATGTCGCCATCAACCTGCCCTTCTGCTACTTTGTAATTAGATAATTAGTCAGGCCCTAATTATGGGATCAGGGTGCAGGAAAACAATTAGCTGAAAGAATTACTACATAAAACCGAAACCGAGATCCCTGAAAACAATACTTAATTTTATGGTATTAATATTTGCAGGAATAATGTGAGTCCTTTACTGATGCCAACCGTGTGTCGTCCCTTCCTCTGGGCATCAGAAAGGCAACTTGAGTATTCAAGTTCCGAGAGCTGGATACCCACATAGTCCACGCAAATGAATCCTATGATACCCTCTCCATTCAGGCACCCAGGTGTGTCCAGGCAGGAACTTTGTAGCTGTTGACACACATGTCTGAGCCTCATAAAATTTCCTACAAACTCCCAATTACTTCCCCAGGCCCTGAGAAGCTACCAAATATGTCTCCAGCTGCAAAGAAAAATGGGGGCATATCATAAATTCTTCTTGCATATGGTAAGAGAGAGTAAACAGGTAAACAAGTTTTCAAATACCTTCCTCTGGCCTGGAATTATTAACACATTGTCTTGTTATCATGATTAAAATTAAATGATGTTCCAGGCTGTTTGACAAATGAATTTGGAATGGTTACAGTAATGGCATTACTTTAAATTATGAAACTGAGGAGAAAAAAAAGAGAGACAAAGAGAGAAAATTGAGCCTAACAGCCTGATCCTTAACTATTATTTACCTATT
>JAKSZT010053883.1:59897514-59996086 GCA_026826555.1 Tolypeutes matacus | reverse complement strand
TTCTTTCTTTCTTTCTTTCTTTCTTTCTTTCTTTCTTTCTTTCTTTCTTTCTTTCTTTCTTTCTTTCTTTCTTTCTTTTCTTTCTTTCTCTCTCTCTTTCTCTTTTTCTTTCTCCCTCTTTCTCTACCTCCCTCTCTCTCCCTCCCTCTCTTCCTCCCTCTCTCACTCCCTCATTCCTTCCTGCCTACCTGATTTACCTGCCTTTCTCTTTCATTTTCCATTCCACTTTTAAAAGAGAAGTAGTTAGTTGTCTATGTGGTTACTTTTTTTAGTGAAATCAGAATTAGAACCGCCAAATTGCATGACTCATTCATTAATTCCATGCATACTTTAAACAGATAAGAATTAAGCATCTATTTTGTGATAGATACTATAAAGGGTATACAAATTTAGTGATAATCATTAATTCACTCATTCAACAAATATTTATTGAGCATCTATAAATTCAAGCACTGTGCTGAAGCACAACAGTTAACAGAACTTAGTCACTGAGAACAAATAAGTAAATAAATAAGATAATTGCAAAGTGTGACTAGCAACTTCCATGTACAAAACAGGGTATTCTGCACTAAAGACTTTGAGGCTCCCTAAAAATAACTGGCTTTGTATTTATGCAGAAGATGATGGCCTCACATTTTCTAGAGGGACAAGTATATTGGAAGTTGGGAGGGATTTGTTAAAATGGAACATGGTAGCGTAGACTTGTGGCTGTGGACTGAGCCAGAATCTTAGCCGTACTGGGTGAACTCTAGCAAATTGTGAAATATCTCTCTGGCTTTGTTCCTTCAGACATGAAGAGAGGTCAATAGTACCTACCTCACAGGATTATTTTAAGGACTAGATATAATAGCACAGGAAAGTGCTTAACATCATATCTGGCTAAGTGGTCAGTAAAGGGTAGCTCTTCATGTCAAAGAAAACAGTTCAAAATCATGAAGAGGATGTCTGCTTGGGTCCTGGGCTCGGATTCCGAGCCGTACCAGGCCTCGGGTGGGACCCTGTCGAGCCTGCCCACTTCTCACTGGCTAGAGGACAGTCCACATCAGAGAGCATTGCAGGGGAAGCGTGCTCCCATATATATTAATGAGATGAAGGAACATCAAGACCCCAACATAACCTGTTTATGCATTATACATTTCTCGTTATTATTCAGCATTGATTGAGCACCCCAATCCAGTTAGCTTTTCATAGAAAGTCCCCAAAACTCTCGACTACCTGCAGTCTGGAGGAGTAGGTATGGCAAGAAATAAATGAAAGCAGAGAAATGGCCTATAGTCCATATCAAGGCCTTTTTTTTTTTTTTTTTTTTAGGTACCAGAGCCAGGGAATGAACCCAGGACCTTGTACATGGGAAGCTGGTGCTCAACCACTGAGCCACATCCGCTCCCCTTAAGACCTTTTTTTAGCTGAGCTATTGACAAGGAACAAGAAGAGATACCTGGGGGCTAGGCTTTCAGTTCCTTAAGGGCAAGAACTGTGTCAGTCGGTTCATGGCTGCTTTACAAGTAAAGTTTTTATCATGTGCCCAGTCCCTAAACATCTGTTGAATGAAGGAAAGAAGGAACAAGTCATATTAAAAATAGCACACTCTTTTTTCACACTTACTATGTGCCAGGAACTTTACAGATATTAATTTTATTTAATTGTCACAACAATCTTATGAAGTGAGGTAGGTACTATGATTAACTCCATTTTTTCAGAGGAAGAAACTAAAGTACAGAAAGGTTAAGTAATTTGCCCCAGGTAGCATAGCTGGTAAAGGCAGAGCCAAGAGTCCGACCCAACCAGTGTGGCTTCAGACTCAATGCTCCGAAGGGCTCTCTCCACTGGGAAGAAGTTGGTGGGGTCTGGATGCCTGCCTCTAGTCACCAGAACACTCTTTAGCTGAAAAGTCTGGTTTCTTCATTAATCACTGACAGCCCAGAGCTCAGGCTGACCCTTGAACTCTTTCCAAACTTGCTTGCAGGTAACTGGGTATCTACTTTACTTGTCTGTGCTCCTGCCTGACCAGACACCCAACTTCTGCTTCTCCTTCCCCCTTACGAGATGGTGATACCCCACTTCAACCCTCCCCTTCATCCGATTTATTATCCATGCTCGATTTTAGGCTTCTCTGCTCCCCCAAAATGGAGACTACTCAAGAGCTATCATACCAATAGTTCTTTGCATGCCGGGCCCTGAGCTGCTGTTGATGGTCTCTTCCTCACCGGAACTTAGCAAGAGGGGTATTCTAGCCCCATTTTATAGATGCCTGTGATTATGCCACCTATCTGAAGTCAGTGCTGGTGTGTGGTAGAGTCTGGGTTCGGAGCCAGGGGGCCCAGTTTTAAGGTCCATGTTTTTTCCTTTATACCATACAGGTGACCGCTCTTCTGTGTTTGCTGTGAAAAGCCCCAAAACAGTGAGACAGCTAAGCCCTGGGGAGTGGGGTTGGGTGTAGTGGAAGAGCAAATCAAAGGGCCTCCGTGTTCCCCAGCTGGGGTCAGTCAGGGAACACCTGGGGAAAGCTATCTCCTAGGTCTGAAGTCAGCCACAAGGGCAAAGACTTAGGACAGGTGAACAATCTGATCTGAACCCTGATATTAAAAGGAGGCAGTAAGAACAGAGTGATCACTCAGAGCCTGTATATTAAATGCATTTTCCCTTTGTAAAAAAAAAAAAAAAAATCCCCGCAAAAGTTATGTTTCAACATAAAGGCAGCCTGTGTTTCATAGCTATTCTAATTTATGGGCCGTACATTCCTGTGATTGTCTTGAACTGAATAGCCAAGTAAATAATCATCGAGAGCCACAGGTAAATCACTTGGAGGTGAACTGAGCTTGTCCAGGGCCTCCAGAAATGGCACAAACATTATTGCCTAATTTTGCAGATTTCTTCATCTGAGCCCAGAAAACGCCTTCTCTTGTTGGCTTTGAAGTTGGATACTTTTTTTAACTCACATCCTGGAGAGACGGTGGCAAGGTGAAACGTGAGAAGATTCAAAGATTCGCCTTCTAATTTTCCTCCTCAGTTCCAAGGAAATAATGCCATCCACTTCAATTCCACAAGTATTTATCCCGCACTACCAAGTGAGTAGGAAATGGTAGTAGTGGGGGGAGGAGCCCAGAGAAGTGCAGGACTTGGGTCACACCTTCACGCAGCCTGTGACCTGGTTGATTTTAAGCATAAGAATGTTGAACCAGTGGAAATACTAGTTCTCAAGTGAGTCAACCAGAGGGGCAAATGCACATTTGTGTTCACCTGTGGTTGTTTTAAGGAAATTCAAGACTAAACTGCAGCAATAAATCCAAGGCATTTATTGAACTAATAATGCTCCCTGGAGGGCCCCATGGGGGTGAATGAATCAGCCCATATTAGATGACTCTTTCATTAATGCCATGCATACATTGAACAAATGAGAATTGATCACCTATTTTGTGGTAGATACAATAAAGGGTAGACAAATTTAGTGATATTCATTCACTCATTCGACAAATATTTATTGAACATCTATTTTGTGTCAAGCACAGTGCTGAGGCACAACAGTTAACAAAACTTAGTCATTGAGGACAAACAAGTAAATAAATAATTGTATTGTGTAACCAGCAATTTCCATGTATGAAACAGGGTATTCTGCACTAAAGGCTATCAGGATCCCTAAAAATACCTGGCTATGTATATATGCAGAAGATGATTGCCTCACATTTTCTAGAGGAACAAGAATATTGGAAGTTGGGAGAGAATTGTTTAAACGGGGTCTTCTTCTCAAGGAGCTTAGATCCAGCACAGGAGACAAAGGGTGCAGATCATATCCAGATGTTGAGTGATAAGTAACTTCACAATACAAATGATGAAGTACATAGGAGTTTAAGGCAAGAGTTCATTTCAGACAGAGGTGAGTGGGTAAGTGGTGGGTTTTAGTTGGCCCTCGAAGGATTGGTAGAATTTAGATGAACAAAAGGAATAAGACCAGAGAGAGAAAACATTCCAGACTAGCAAGGAGTGCAAGCAGACTGTGTCTGTCTCGCTCACTGTTGTACTCCCAATGCCTACTACAACAACAGTTGTTTGTTGCATGAATGAATGAATGCAGAGCCCAGAGGTGGGAAAACCCAAGGTGAGTTTGGGTAACAGTGAGTAGACAGACTGGCTTACAGAGGGGGTCCCTGTAGATTAGTTAGAGCTAAAAAACAAACAAAAATGTTGATAGCAATCGGAAGGTAGAAAACTTTGGCTGTCAGATGAAGAAGCTAGGACTTTATCCTGAGGGAAATAGGGAGGCATTAAAGGTGGTTGACCAGGTGAATTCATAGTGGCTACCCCACTCTTTCTAGTGATAAGTGACACCAGAGCACAAACACCCCCTGAGAAGCTTAAAGGGTCAATTACTGGGTGAACATTAATGGAATATAGGAGTCCTCCTTGGGCTCGTGCAGACTGGGCAATGCCACAATAAGAAGTATCATTTTCTGGAAGCATTTTAAACTGACAGAAGGTGGAGAAAGCTGGCAGCTAAGAGGACAGTAAGGACAGCATTCCAGTCATCAAATATGAAACTGACAATTTAGCTACTGAGATGAAGAGGAAAAAGCAGACCTTGAGGCCATGGCAGGAGAGAGGACTACCAAGTCTGGGATTAACTTGAAATTCCCAGAGGAGAATCAGGAGGCAGAGACGATGATAAAAAGTCAGGCCTAAGTGACTGGCCAGAAAGGGACGTTTTATAGGAAAAGAAGAGAATTAAGTTGTTTGCCTTATAGACCATGGGGGTTGAGATGAGATGTTGGGCTTCCATATTCGACAGAGAAGCCCAGATTCAGGATTAAATAGCTGGGAGATTTGATTTGCAGCAAGACAGATGAGGAACGTCTCAATTAAGGTGAAGTAGTTCTGAAGGTCACGAGAACAAGAGCATTGTGGGGAGAAGAGGGGAGACTGATTTTGTTTGCATTTAATCGAAACTCACTCCAAGTGGTTTAAACCAAAAAAGGACACTCGTAAGGTCACAGGGATATCTCATGGAACCCAGGAGGGCAGGAGGGCAGCAAAGATTGAAAGAAGGATGAAACGAGGAACTGGAGAGTACTCTCTGCATCTCTTTGCCTCCCCATGGCCACCTCTGCCTCTCTCTGCCCTGCTTTATTCTTTGCTCTCTCCTCTTTGAAGGTAGCTGCCCCACAGCCACCAGGACTACATTTCCCCAGTTAAATAGAGCAACAGAAACTGATCTATGACCTATTCAGTGAATCCCAATTCCAAATTTCTGGGGGAAGAAATACAATGGCGACTTAGTCCAGGGTTCTCCCCTGGTCCAATAAGCTACAGGCCAGGGTGCAGAACCACACAGTGGAAAGTATGGCTCTGGGCGCCTCCTCTGCAGCTGGGAGGGCAGCTGGGAAGAAGCAGGGTGTCCGGCTGGGCAGAAATTGCAGAAGTTAAGGACAAATCAGAATTAGTCAGGAGGCTAGAAATCCTGTCAACTAAGAAAGGACTGAAGAAACTGTGGCTCTTCTCATCTAGAGAAGGTAGGACCCCACAACCGTGAAAGCGATCTTCCATTAGCTGAAGAGGGCTTGGGAAGAAGGAGCAGACTTGTGCATGGCTCTGTAGGTGACAAGGTAGGTGGTTTCCAGTAGAAAAGGAAAAGCATTCTGCCAGTGAGAGTTGTCAATTATGCAATGGGCCGCTCAGAGCCAGGAGGCTCCTGGAGCTGCAAGTGATTGAGCAGAATCCAATATTTATCTCCTGAGTAGAAGGTATTTTGGAGCAGGGACTTTAGCAATAGGACAGACTACATTATTAGATGACCTCATAGGCTTCCTCCAATGCTAAAATTCTGTGATATTTCCTCTGAATCACTCCAATGCCAGCTCTGCCTCCTGCTTGTTTTAATTTATTCTAGTCCCAATCTAAGTAAGGGATTCTTATTCAGGCCAGGCTTCAGGAAGTCCAGAGATATTTTAAGTCTATGTGAAATGGGGGGGAGGGGGACTTATATGTAGGTTTTCCTAGAAGAAAGATTAATCAAGGGTTCCATAATCAGAAGAAGATGAAAAACAATTATTTAAAGAAAAGTGATTTGAGCAGCTTAAATAACAGTGAAAGAAATAGAAATGGAAGTAGGAAAGAGAACTAGAAAAAGAAGAAATCAAATCTACTTAAACACTAGTAGTGTCTACACAACTGCTATGATTAAACTTCAAATTTGATGATGAGCTTCCTGGCAGCTGGAGAAACCTATCATTCATATAGTTTGTACACCTATATAAAGCAGCGGTTCCTCGAGAGAAACAAAGCTATTTCTGACACTGATTTCTAAAACAAACATCTCAATAAGCAAACATCTTACAATACTAATAAAAGTAGTAACAGTAATTACTGTTGATTCAAAATTACTTTGTGGCAGGTGCCATGGTTGGCTATACATGCTATTTCATTTGATCCTGACAATAATCCATTGGTAGTTATTCTTATTGAGCTCAAGTTACTGCTGAAGAAAGTGAGGCTTTGAGAGGTTGGGAAATTTGCCCACATTCTCTGAGTAGCAAAGATAGCACTCACTGTGCCTGCCAGACCCCATATCATGATCTTGGCCATGATAGATAATACAATTCTTAAAAAAGAAAAAAGGGGGAATTGAGAAGTGAATACAGAAAAATGTCAACTATGGCCCGTACCCTCAAGAATTTAAAAATAAGATGCATCATCCTGGATAACACAGTTCAGGAGGGAGGGACTGGAGATGGGAGACTGTGGTAATGATCTAGCTCTTCATTTCTTCAACCAGGCAAAAGCCATTTATTGAACCTCTATGTGCTTACAATGGTGTTAGGAACCAGAGCTCCAAAATGAATGGGATATAGCCCACCTTTGAGGAACTCACAGCCTACTAGGAGGGAGAGAATGCCATGCATATTGGAGAGTGGGTTGTGATGAAGGTCTGGAATAGAGTTGCAAAAGTGTGAAGTTTTTAAAAAAGAGATTATATGAGTAAAAATACAATGGAAAAACTGGCAGAACTGGGTATCTGAGGAATGAAGGAAACGGAGAAAAGCCCCATTGGTTATAAATCATATGAGATAGGGAAGTTGGTTGCAGAAGTTGTTTTGACTTGGGGCATCTTGAGCCTGAGGTTGTGGCAAGATGTCTATTTCGAAAATATCTAATTGGCAACTACATGGACTGGCACTGGTGTGTGAGGAAAGTAAAGGAGTTCTAAATTTAGGAATAAGGAGTAGTGATATCTCATAATTTTATACCCAAAAAGAATTGAAAGAAGGGACTCAAACAAATACCAATATTCATGGAAGCATTATTCACAAGAGCCAAAAGGTTGAAACAACCCGAGTAACCATCAAGAAATGAATGGATAAACAAAATGTGGTATCCATACAATTGAGTATTATTCAACCACAAAAAGGAATAAGGTTCTGGCACATGCTGCAACATGGATGGACCTTGAAAACATTATGCTGAGTAAAATAAGCCAGACACAAAAGGACAGATATCATATCATTTCACTTATATGAAATATCTAGAATAAGGAAATTATAGAGACAAGAAGTAGATTAGAGGTTACCAGGGGTGGCAGGTGGAGGAGGGAGGAGGGCACATGGGAAATGGGAAGTTAATGCTTAATGGGTACAAGGTTTCTGTTTTGGATGGAAAAGTTCTGGCAAAGGATGAGGTGATGGCAGCACAACATTGTAAATGTAATTAATGCCACTTAACTGTACACTTAAAAATGGCTAAAATGGCCAATTTTATGGCATATATATATAACCACAATGAAAAATGAATTTTAAAAGAAATAGTGGGAAATGGATGTGGCTCAAGTGATTGGGCTCCCATTTACCATATAGGAGGCCCAGGGTTCAATTCCCAAGGCCTCCTGGTGAAAGGCAAGCTGGCCTGCACGGCGAGCTGGCCCGAGCTGGGAGCTGGCCCAGGCGGAGTGCTGGCCAATGCAGAGTGCTGGCCAACATGGAGGGCTGGCTCGTGCAGGAGTGCTGGCCCACGCAGGAGAGCTGGCACAGCAAGATGATGCAACAAAAAGAGACACAGAGGAAAGACAATAAGAGCTACAGCAGACCAGGGAGCTGAGGTGGAGCAAGAGATCGAGCACCTCTCTCCCACTCCAGAAGGTCCCAGGATCGATCCTGGTGCTGCCTAAAGAGAAGACAAGCAGACACAGAAGAACACACAGAGAGCAGACAGCGAACATAAAACAATGAAGTGGGGGGGGGGGCTAAATAAATAAAATAAATCTTTAAAAAAAAAGGAAGAAGTAGTGATGTGATTACTGTAATCATAACAATGTTGGGATCTCTGCAGTGTTGTATTAAGATAGAAGAGGAAGAAAGGAGAGACCTACCCTTGGAGGCATGAGAAGGAGGAGCCAACAAAGGAGAGAGAATATAAAGAGAGGTAGGAGATGGAACAGATGTGACTCAAGCAGTTGAGCACACACCTCCCACAGGGGAGGTCCCAGGTTCCGTTCCCAGTGCCTCCTGAAAAAACAAAAACAAACAACAAGCAAAACAAATGATAAAACCAACTCAGGGAAGCTGATGTGGCTCAGTGGTTGAGCACCAGCTCCCCACATATGAGGTCCCAGGTTCAATCCCCAGCCCCCGGTACCTTAAAAAAAAAAAAAATTAAAAAAAAAGAAGTAGGAGAGAAGAAACGTGGTTCAGAATAGTGAGATGTCCCAGTAGTCACTGATAGAGAGCCTGTCAAGATGAACAGTATTAGCCGAAAATTTAAATTTAAAAAAAGAATAAGAAAAGGCAAATTTTCTTCAACAACAAATCATAGAGAGCTATCAGTAAAGAAAAAAGCCATATTGCAAAGGGTTATGATAGGCATGGATAAAGAGGAAATGGAATTAGTTGGCATAAACTGCTTGCTTGAGAAATCCTGAAACAAAAAGGACAGACACAAAATGGTAGGTAAATGAGCTGTCAGGGTCAAGCAAAGGGTTATTTTGAACTGAGGGAAATTCTTCCCTGAGATTGAAGCAAAGCATGAGAGATGTTTCAATGTGGGGCCCAGGGAATGTTCTAAAACCTGCACAAGGAAGGCCAAGTCTTCTCATACAAGATTACATCAGGGAACTTCTGACTGGAGCAGATGTCACAGACATATTCTTTTTCCTGGGCAACAAGTTGAACTTTGACAGTATGAAATTTTGGAAGCCAAATCTTCATAATTCTTTGTCTTTCTAGAAGGACAGCAAGAACAGAGGAGGAAAGGGGGAGCTGGTGACCTGAGTTTGGGGTTGATGCTTGTCTGAAGCAGAAGTGAGAATCTGGAGTGTGGGCAATGTTAGGTATCTAGGCTGGGAGGCAGACGTTTGGATGAAAATAGTGTAGAATCAATAGTTAGGACTCGGTGAAGAAAGAGGGATGAAGGTATTGGACTAGGTGAGGTTTAGTGACAAGTAAGGAGGTTGTGATTAGAAATAGAAACCCCGGTAAAGAAGAGCAAACGTGCAGCAGTGTCCCTGTGTATGGTTTTGCCCATATATGGCACAAGTGCTTTTGTGGGGGGCAGAGGGGAGTCAAAGAGGTCAAGCTGGTTGAGGAACCATGATATTTGTTTTGATGGTCCACCAAAAAACAAATCCTTGAGGAATTGGTTTCCTCAAGGAGGATCAATGGAATGGGATGGAGCTGGGTGATCAGCTGCAGGTATCTCTGTGAAGACAGTGAATTCTGGAGATCTGTTGCCAAGGGTAGTAGAGGCCAATTACAGTGACTTTAAATATTAGAGAGAGAAAGTCATACCAGTGATCTGGAAGCAACATTAAAAGCTAGGAAGGCTGACCCTCTTTTTTTATTCCACTCAGCCAGTGACTATGAGGCCTCTGTGGAAGGGGGTTGCTTCCTTCTTATTTCTAAAATGCTACCCATGGTTTGTCTACTCTGAGAAGAAAGTCTCCTTTAAGAAAAAAAAAAAGTAATCTTTAAGCCAATGGAAGACAGACCAATGAGTTTCAAAATTTTTACCTTGCCTCTTTGTAAAAACCAATATATATTTTTCTCTTTTATGTTTCTGGGACTTTGTTTTTCTTTCAAATAACCAGATCTTCCTCTACCTAAACCCACTTGCAAGAGGGCAGGGACCATGCCCATTCTGCTTATTCTTGTATCCCCAGAGTCTAGTAAAGATCTCAATCAATAAATATTTGTGAAATAAATAAATGAATGTATGAAAGTATAAATGAATATATGAGCGAAGCTGGATTTTCCTAGATTCATATGCATCAAAACCACCAGCAGGACGGTCTTTTAGATCTTTTAATAAGAGTTAAAGACTTGGTATGGGGCTCACTTGATTTGTGTCCTGTCCTTAAATTCCTGAACCAATATGGATAATAACTCAGTTCATTGTCAATAAGTACAGCATGTTCCATCGGCTGCTGCCGAACTCTTAACAAGCCTCTGAGCAGAGGTGCTTGTGTGAAGGTGACACTTGCCCTCACCAATGTCATCTAAGGAAATACCCGTCTTCCCTTAAGTGTCTCTCCTCCCTGCCTTCACATATCAGTGCATGATAAACGATGAGGAGGAGGGTTTGTAAATCAAGAAAAAGGACCTGCTTTCCAGCTTTCCTTAATTAGGTAGGATGGATACAGCATCCTAGTTCATTTGGACGGGACAGTGGGGAACGGTTCCAGCTCCTGGATGTCCCCACCTGGGTCCTGCAGTTCCCAGGGTGATTGCTGTGTGTAAGGAAGTTTATGACTTCTAAGCTTCTTCCTCTGTATGCCAGTAGTGATAGGAATATTGTGCAGGTTGAGTTTTATGAAAAGGTTTGGAGATTGAACACATAATTAAATCTTCTGTTTATTTAGTTATATATATCTGACTTTGGTCTGAAAGCAATTTAAGGTCCTTTGTAAGATTATATAAATTAGATTAGGGAAAACTAAGTTATAAATAGATGAGAAAAAAAGTAGGACTTGAACCTAAGACTGAGACAGGAATAAGACCATAACACAGCAAGGCATACCGTGAAGTTCCACGTACTGGCTGGAGGTGGGAGTCCCATTTGTATCTGAGTGTTCTAAGAACCAGTACAAAAAGGAAACCTGCTCAGTCACACCACGTCCCACATCCATGTGACAGTATGCCCACAGAGCAAACACTTAGAGAAGCCCGATTAATCCTGAACTGAGACCATATGGGAAATTCTCCCAGGGTTCCTCATAATAAGGGAGCTCTGTGATGTAATAAAGAACATGCCAATAAAATCCCTTCACAAATGGATACATTCTGCACAGAACTATTCCTTAGTAGAAACTTGCGGCACTGACATCACACCAAAAGGGAAGACCTTGGAAGACCACAATTCTCTGGGGATCAACATGATGTAGCCAACTCATTAAGGGCTTGGCTTAAGGCAGCTATCAACTTTAGATAACCTTGACAGGTGTGCAGTGTGGCAGAGAGGAAGGAGCACCAGCCTCGGGTCCTATTCCCAGCTCTGCCACCATGTGGGATGATGATAAGAGCTCAGGCATTTTTTTTTTTCTTTATTCTTAAAGACGTTTTAGATTACATAAAAGTTACATTGAAAATATAGGGGATTCTCATATACCTCACCCTCTCCCCGTCTCACATTTTCCCCTATTAATAACATCTTTCATTAGGTTGGTACATTTGTTACAACTGAACAAAAATTGAAGCATTGCTACTAACCATGGTCTACAGTTTACATTACAGTTTTCACTTTGCACAGCACAATTTTACAGGTTTTTACGAAATGTATAATGGCTTGTATCTGTCATTGCAATGTCATGCAGAACAATTCCAATGTCCCAAAAATACCCCATGTTATACCTATTCTTCCCTCTCCCTCCCCTCAGAACCTCTGGTGACCATTGTCTTTATATCAACATTACAAGTTCTTCCATTACTACAATAAGTCTACTTTGGTCCATAGTTGCATCCCCCCTTATGTTTGTTCATTCCTCAGTCTTGAGAATTTGGGGATGGTGAGGCCCACTCTGCTTCCGATTGAGATGGGGCTTAGATCTTATGGGGCAGTAGGATGGAACTGTCTTGCCTGCAGTTACAGACACTCTGTTTTTTGGGATGGGCATTGTCTATCATCATCTTTTTGTTAGTTGTCCTGGGCGAGTCTGATGAACTGGAGAGTAGGTGTTAGCTGCAAGTCTGCTGAGATTCAGGGCTCAATCAGCATATGAACAGACTGAAGATTTAAGTCTCTGGGACATATATTTAATGGGTATAGTGTTAATTATAGGTTCAAATAAAAGGGGCAGAAGAACCATGTGTAGGAAAATTATAAATGATTCTAATTCTGTTACATTGGGGAGATAAGTTATATATTCCAAGGTAAGGCCCACCTATGGGGTGCCTATTTCCTGGGGTTGTCTGCCCTTCCTATAGTGTCCAGATGCTTCTAGAGTGCTCAAGAGCACCTCTGCCTGAGACTTTGTTTACTGTGGCAGTCGGTGAAATCCTCCTGAGACATATATAGGCGTAACCCCTGGAATGACCTCCTGACGCAATTTGAAATCTCTTAGCCCACTTTTTTTTCTTTCATACAACTTTTCATTTTATTCCCCAATATGTTACCACCTTTTAAAGCAGAGCAGGGGGGGCGGATGTGGCTCAGATGGTTGGGCGTCCGTCTGCCATATGGAGGGACCTGGGTTCGATCCCTGGGACCTCCCGGTAAAATAAAAAATATATATATAGAAGGCGCATGGGCTTCCAGGCTCTGCGTGCCGGTGAGCTGCCAGGTCCCGGGAGCCATGCAGCAAGATGATGACGTAACAGGAGAGAGACGCAGGGGGGAGACAAGACTAGATGCTCTGAAAGCTCCAAAAACCAGGAACCGAGGTGGCGCAGGTGGCAGAACACCTCTCTCCTACATCGGAGGTCTCCAGGATTGAATCCTGGTGAAGACTGGAGGAGGAGGATGAGAAGAGATGGCAGGAAACAGACCCAGAGAATTGCCCAGTGAATGGACACAAAACAGCAAATGGGGAAGGGGGGGTTTAAAATGGATAAAGTAAGTAAATAAATCTAAATAAATAAATAAATAAATAAAAATAAAGCAGAGCAGGATCTGGGCACAGCCTTTCCACTCTAGGCCGTCAGTCTTCTCACTGCCTTACAACAGCTTAGGGGCTTCTAACTGGGCTACTCTACAGACTTTTCTTCGGAAAACAGCCCTATGAATATTTGTCTTAGCCCACTTCTGATCAAGGTCTTTTTCCAAATGCATCCCTAGTTGGGGCTTGGTAGTAATCCCTCAGTGCCAGGGAGGCCCACACCGGTGGGGAGGCAGAGAGCTTACACTCTGAGTGTGGCTTAGAGAGAGGCCACATTTGAGAGCTCAGGCTTTGATGTGAATTTGAATTACCACCATTTAATTAGCTACTTGCTCTTGTATATCTGCACCTCAGTTTTCTCATCCATATAATGGGTGATATAATCCCTTTTATGCAGATTGCCGTTAACATGAAGGGCAATGTAGATGCAATAGTCAATGCAGGTGCAGTGCCCAGCACAATGTATGGGACAAAATGAGTGCATGAAAAGGAACGACTGCAAAGCCAGTTCCTGGGGTGTGTGGATTCACCTTGGGCAAGATGAACTTCTTGGGCCTCAGTTTCCACATCAGAAAATAAACATGTTGGAGAATGAATACTGCCTACATCTCTTTTTACCTCTAGCATTCTATTTTATGATTCTACAAAATTAAAATATAATTCTGTACCAATGAGCACAAATGCCAAAATTATAGTGTTGCTTTTGAACAAATCCTCCACATTTTAATAACAGTCAATATCATATGTGTTCTCAGACCTACTATAAGAGTATAACCTCAAACAGTTCAATATTGCAAGAAAGAGAAGTTGTCATAAACACAGTAACTGCTACACTCCTTTAATGCCTCCCCATTGCCTATCAGATAAAATCCCATCTCCTTAGCAGGGACCTAGAGCCCCTCCGCATGTGGCTGCTGCCTTCTCCTCCAGCGTCACCCTGACAGGGTCATGCCCACAGTGAACTCTTTAGCCTCAATGAACTGCTAGTGGTAACCCAAACCTACTAAGTTTTCTTGCCCTGTGCTTTACCCAAAACAATCTTTCTGCTTCATATGCTCCACCCTACCCCTCCCAATTGACTTCCAGAAATCCACTTAAAGAAATTTCTAGACAGTTTAAACTAACTCATAATTTTGTCTTTTGGGGAAGATAGAGTGTTAAAGTACAGAAGTAATATCCAAATAAAATGTTAAAGCTTTCCTATGGTTTCTGTTTCCCACTAATCCAATGACAACACCTATGATTTTTAAGTACAGTCTGCCAGACACTGCCTTATATACATTAACTTTTTAACCCTCACAATGTCTTTCAGTAATTGCTCTCTCCATTTTACAGATGAGGAAATGGACGTTTTACCAAGATAGCACAGCTACATGGTTAGGAGACTGAGATTCAAGCCCAGGTTTCTGAATCCAAAGACGGTGACACCCTAAAGGAGCAAACACCATCTCAGACAGGGCTCTCTACATGGCAAAAATGGGTCAGACAAGGGAGTAAAGCAACTCCTGAAGACACAGAAGATATTGTAAAAGGCAATCTATTCCATTTTCTTGGTTCCAAAGAGGATTATGTCTAAACTATCTTCCCTGGCTAGACACACACACACACACGCACACGCACACACACACCTTGTTTATCAGAATCAATTGGCACTTCTAGGGTTTAGGACAGCAGGTGAAGGCTGCACACCACCCAGAGGAGAGAGGGACAAAAGAGGGAAATCATGGCAACAGAACAGTGAGTTGGAACCAGCAGCGGCTGCTGCTGCCGGCACTCTCTCTCTCACTAAAGACTCTTTAGAATTCTTGGGCCTCTGGGCCTGCAACTACAGACAAAGGGGACTCCAGGGATCTACCACCCCAGGAAAGGGGAGAGAGAGGGACACAGCCTAAGGCTGACTCAGGTTCCGTCCTGCAAATTTGGGCTACGGTGTCCCACGGGCACTTCCAGGCCAGGTGGGACCACAGGGTAGTTTGCCCTGGGACCCTGGGAAGGACTGGAGAAATCTGACCCTCGAAATCTCCCTCTCTTCTAGCCTGGACTAATTGTGGAGGACTCCATAGGAAAGGGGAGAGAGAGCCTGGGGCTGACTCGGCTTTTGACTTGCATGTTTGGTCTGCTGTGTCCCAAGAGCCCTTCCAGGCCGGGTGGGGCTGTGTCATTGTTTGCCTTGGAGCCTGCAAGGGGCTAAAGATATACAAACCTCCCAATCTCCTCCTCTACTAACAGGGACTGATTGTTGAGGACTCAGAGGGAAGTGGAAATATTTCCTAGCTGGAAAAAGGAAGGGGGCTGCCAGAGAAGACCAGAGAACTGTCTCAGAAAGTTTGAATTACAAGGCTCTTAGCCTCCAGACAGGAAGCTCTATCACATTGATCTGGTCTGTGTCACAACAAATACACTCCAACCAGGCATTGAATTGAGAGCTTCCAAAGAGCGCCATCTCCTGGCAGACCAAGGAAATGCACATAAGAAAATTAAAAATAAGTAGGAGAGGCTTTTCCTGGCCTCTATAGTCTTCCTGCCCAAGGCCCTAGGAAGTGACCCTACAACCAATTACTGGGTCCAGTGCCCAGTTTTGTGCAACCAGCAGGACAATCCTAACAATCCAGGTCGAGCCAAAAATCAAAGAGCTGTGGTAATGCACAGCCTCCTGCCACTAAATCCCTATAAAAAAGAAAGAGATTGAGCATCTGAGTAAACTACATCCTAACCAGATGCCTAAACACCAGCAAAAACCTACGAGCCATACTAAGAAAATAGAAGACATAGCCCATGAAAAGGAATACATCAAAGTCCCAGAAGAGATGCAGAATTTGAGAGAACTAATCAGCGAAATGAGCACAAATTTCCAAAATCAAATTAATGAGTTGAAAGACAATATAGTTAGAGAGATAAATGACATCAAGAAGACATAGAGTGAATGCAAAGAAGAATTTGAAATCCTGAACAGAAAAGTAACGGAGTTCATGGGAATGAAAGACACAATAGGTGAGCTCAAAAACACATTTTGAGGCATACAACAGCAGACTCGAAAGGATAGAAGAAAGAATAAGTGACACTGAAGACAAGGCAGCTAAAATTGAAGAGAGAAAAGAACAGAGAAATAAAAGAATGGAAAAAATTGAGCAAGGGCTCAGAGAGTTGCATGACAACACAAAAGGCAACAACATACGTGTCATGGGAGTTCCAGAAGGGGAAGAGAAGGGAAAAGGGGCAGAAAGAGTATTTGAGGAAATAATAGCTGAAAATTTCCCAACTCTCACGAAAGAAATGAACTTACATGTCCAAGAAGCACATCGCACCCCAATCAGAATAAATCCAAATAGACCTATGACAAAACACATACTACTCAGAATGTCAAATGTCAAAGATAAAGAGAAAATTCTCAGAGCAGCAAGAGATAAGCAAATGATCACGTACAAGGAATGTCCAGTAAGACTTAGTGCATATTTCTCTTCAGAAACCATGGAGGCAAGAAGACAGTGGTATGATACAATTAGGAAACTGAAAGAGAAAAACTGCCAGCCGAGAATTCTTTATCCAGCATAACTATCCTTCAAATATGAAGGTGAGTATAAAATATTCACAAACAAACAGAAACTAAAAGAGTTTGCAAAAAAGAATCCACCTTTGCAGGAAATATTAAAGGAAGCCTTAGAAGCTGAAAGTGAAAGAGAGGAGAGAGAGGCTTGGAGGAGAGTATAGAAGAAAGAATAGCAGAAAGGATAACCAAAAGAGTAAAAAGAGAGACAAAAACAAGATGACATATGAAAACCAAAGAATAAAATGGAGGAAGTAAATAGTGCATTTACAGTAATATCATTGAATGTGAATGGATTAAACTCCCCAATCAAAAGATACAGGCTGATAGAATGGATAAAAAAACATGAGCCATCCATATGTTGCTTACAAGAAACTCACCTTAGACCCAGGGATCCAAACTGGCTGAAAGTGAAAGGTTGGAAAAAGATGCTCTATGTGAATAGTAACCAGAAAAGAGCAGTGGTAGCTATACTAATATCAGACAAAACAGACTTTAAATGTAAAAAAGTTATAAGAGATACAGAAGGCCATTATATATTAATAAAGGAGACAATCCACCAGGAAGATAAAACAGTCATAAATATCTACACATCTAACCAGGGTGCCCCAAAATATATGAGACAAACTCTGGCAAAACTAAAGGGAGAAATAGACATTTCTACAATAATTGTTGGAGACTTCAACACCCAACTCACATCACTAGATAGAACAACTAGACAGAAGATCAACATGGAAACCAAGAACTTGAACAATGTGATAAACAAGTTAGACCTAACAGATATATACAGAACACTGCATCCAAACTCAGCAAGTTATATATTCTTCTCAAGTGCCCATGGATCTTTCTCCAGGATAGATCACATGTTAGGTCAAAATTCAGCCCTCAGTAAATATAAAAAGATTGAAATTATACAAAGCACCATCTCAGATCATAATGAAATGAAACTAGAAATCAATAATAGACAGGAAAAAAGTAAATTCGCAAATGGGTAGAGACTGAACAACACACTCCTAAATAATCGGTGGGTCAAAGAAGAAATTGCAAATGAAATCAGTAAATATATTGAGACAAATGAATATGAGAATACAACACATCAAAACTTATAGGATACAGTGAAGGCAATCCTGAGAGGGAAATTTATAGCCCTTAATGCCTATATTAAAAAAAAAAGAAAGAGCTAAACTCAAAGATTTAACTGAACAACTTGAGAAACTAGAAAAAGAACAGCAAACCAATCCCAAAGCAAAAAGAAGGAAAGAAATAATAAAGATTAGGGCAGAAATAAATGAAAATGAGAACAGAAAAACAAAAGAGAAAATCAACAAAACCAAAAGCTGGTTCTTTGAGAAGATCAATAAAATTGACAAACCCCTAGCTAGACTAACAAAGAAAAAAAAAAGAAGATGCAAATAAATACAATCAGAAATGAAAGGGGGAAGTTACAAATGACCTCACAGAAATAAAAAGAATCATAAGAGGATATTAGGAGAAACTATATGCCAACAAACTAGACAACCTAAATGAAATGGATAAATTTCTAGAAATGCACAACCAACCTACACTGACGCTACAAGAAATACAAGAACTTAACAAACCAATCACATATAAGGAGATTGAATCCGTCATCAAAAATCTCCCAGCAAAGAAAAGTCCAGGACCAGATGGCTTCACAGGTGAATTCTACCAAGCATTTAGAAAAGAATTAACACCAATCCTGTTTAAATCCTTCCAAAAAATTAAAGAGGAGGGAAAATTACCCAACACATTTTATGAAGCCAACATCACCCTAATACCAAAGCCAGATAAAGATTCTACAAGAAAAGAAAATTACAGACCAATCTCTCTAATGAACATAGATGCAAAAATTCTCAACAAAATACTTGCAAATCGAATCCAACAGCATATCAAAAGACTTATACATCACGACCAAGTGGGATTTATTCCTGGTATGCAAGACTGGTTCAACATAAGAAAATCAGTCACTGTAATAAACCACATTAACAAACTGAATGAAAAAAAACACATGATCATCTCAATAGATGCAGAAAAGGCATTCGACAAAATCCAGCATCCTTTTTTGATAAAAACACTTCGAAAGATAGGAATAAAAGGAAAATTCCTCAATATGATAAAAAGCATATGTGAAAAACCCACAGCCAACATCATACTCAATGGGGAAAGATTGAAAGCTTTCCCTCTAAGATCAGGAACAAGACAAGGATACCTACTGCCACCATTGTTATTCAATATTGTACTAGAAGTTCTAGCTAAGGCAATTAGACAAGGAAAAAAAAAAATTAAAGGCATCCAAATAGGAAAAGAGGAAGTAAAACTCTCACTGTTTGTGGATGACATGATCTTGTACTTAGAAAATCCTGAAGTATCCATGACAAAGCTACTTGAACTAATAAATGAGTTCAGCAAAGTGGCGGGCTACAAGATCAACACACAAAAATCAGTAATGTTTTGTACACTAGTACTGAACAATCTGAGGAGGAAATCAGGGGGAAAATTCCATTTTCAATAGCAACAAAAAGACTCAAATACCTAGGTGTTAATTTAACCAAAGAAGTACAGGACCTATATGCAGAAAACTACAAAACAATGCTAAAAGAAATTTAAAAAGACCTAAACAAATGGAAAGACACTCCGTGTTCATGGATTGGAAGAATAAATATTGTGAAGATGTCAATCTTACCCAAACTGATTTATAGATTCAATGCAATACCAATCAAAATCCCAACAGCTTACTTTACGGAATTAGAGAAGGCAATTACCAAATTCATCTGGAAGGATAAGTGCAACGGGATAGCCAAAAGCATTCTAAAAAAGAAGAGCAGAAAAAAGAAAAAAGAAAAAAAAAGAAGAGCAATGTGGGAGGAATTTCACTGCCTGACCTTGAAACATATTACAAAACTACAGTGGTCAAAACAGCATGGTACTGGCATAAAGAGAGACGTATCGATCAATGGAATAGAATTGAGAACCCAGAAATAAACCCTCACCTATACAGTCAACTGGTTTTTGACAAACCTACCAAGCCCACGTTGACAGGAAAAAAACAGTCTCTTCAACAAATGGCATTGGGAGAACTGGATATCTATAATAAAAGAATGAAAGAGGACCCTTATCTCACCCCCTATACAAGAATCAACTCAAAATGGATCAAAGATCTAACTATAAAAGCCAGGACCATAAAACTACTAGGAGAAAATGTAGGGAAACATCTTCAAGACCTTGTAACAGGTAGTGGTTTCTTGGACCTTACACCCAAGGCACGTGCAACAGAAGGAAAAATAGATAAAAGATACCTCCTCAGAATTAAACACTTTTGCACCTCACAGGACTTTGTCAAAAGGGTGAAAAGGCAGCCAACTCCATAGGAAAAAATATTTGGAAATCACATATCTGATAAGAGTTTAATATCCAGGATATATAAAGAGATGTTATAACTCAACAATAAAAAGACAAATGACCCAATTTAAAAATGGGCAAAAGACTTGAATAGCATTTCTCCAAAGAAGAAATACAAATGGCAAAAAAAACACATGAAGAAATGCTCAACATCACTCATGATTAGGGAAATGCAAATCAAAACTACAATGAGATATCATTTCACACCTATCAGAACGGCCACTACTAAAAAGACAGAGAACTACAAGTGTTGGTGAGGATGTGGAGAGATAGGAACTCTCCACATCACTGTTGGTGGGAATGCAGGATTGTACAGCCACTATGGAGGACTTTTTGGCGGTTCCTAAAGAAGTTGAATATAGACTTGTATGTGACCCTGCAATACCACTACTGGGTTATATCCAGAAGAACTGAGAACAGTGACACGAACAGACATCTGCACACCAATGTTCATAACAACATTATTCACCATTCCCCAAAGTTGGAAACAATCCAGGTGTCCATCAAGAGACAAATGGATAAACAAACTGTCTGTTCACACAATGAAATATTATGCAGCTGTAAGAAGAAATGAAGTTGTAAAGCATATGACAACAAGGATGAACCTGGAGGACATTATGTTGAGCAAAGCAAGCCAGACAAAAAAGGACAAATACTGTATGAATGTGTTACTATGAACCAAATATATTGTGTAACATTGTTTGATTAAAAAAAAATTTTATATGTATCCATTAAAAAAATAAAATAAAATAATCAATTGGCAGTATTTATTGAAAGCCACATCAGTTTGTTACTGGTCTGTGCAAGAAGAAGCCAGAGACATTATCTTGGCTCACAGAGAGTTTCCAGCCTCATGGAGGAGAGGAATTTGAGACCCACAAAACCCTTAGAGAAAGGTGTAGGATGCTGGGAAACAGATGCCAGATTGTGGGATGCAGATTGTGATGCAAATGTAACTGAGCAGGGGACCTACCTAAATATGAGCAGGGCATTAGACCCAAAAGAAGGACCCTCCCCCCAAATGCAGAAGGAAAACAATTTAATTTATGTGATTCATTATCTAGGTTGTAAAATATAAGTCTATTTATTCCATTCTATTTATTCTGCTAGTTCTACAAATTTTTTCACAGAATAGAAAACATAAACAGAGAATGTAAGTACCATCTCATAGGGCAACCTCCCACTATTGTGTCCACGTTATTTGAGCCTTTCCAAGGCGATTTTCATGGCCCCAAACATGCATTTCTTTTACAGATATTTGTCGAGGGTCTTACACTAAGTGCCAATGAGTATAGGCACTGGTGACACAGCAATGATGTAAAGAAACACATTCAGAGAAAGTCACCTGTGAGACCCTACATGATCTGGCCCTCGGCAAGCCATCCGACCTCAGCTTCTACTGCTGTCCTCCTTGCTCGCTCTGCTCCGGACACACAGGCCTCCTTGCTGCCCCAAAGCACCCCGAGCACAAGCCCACCTCTCCGCTGTGCTGCTTCCTCGGCCTAGAACACACTTCTCTCAGATACCTACCTGGCTCTCTCCCTCATCTCCTTCAGATTTTTGTTCATGTCCCTCGATTACAGAAGCTTGATCTAACTCTCACACATTAGCCCTTTCATGCTTAATTTGTTTCCAGGCACTCATCGTCACCTAACCTGCTGTATAGTTTGCCTGTTTGTTTTCTATCTGGATACTCCCTCTGGAATGTAAGCCCCACGAGGATGGGAATTTCTGTGTTTTGTTCACTAGTACATTCTCAGCACTTGTATTGAAGAGTTTGTGTTAAAGCTCACTTATGTTGAAGAATTCCTATAATACTAACTTGACTTGAGTGCCTGGCACATAGTAGGTGCCAAATAAACATTAGTAGAATGATGAAGGTTTAAAGAATATTAGAGGTTTCCTAAATGATAGGATCTTGGAAATCTTCCCAATGTTTTAGAGGAATGATTCTTAAAACCAAAGGAATTTGGACTGAGATGGCATCTATAACAAGAGAAGAAACACTGGGACAGTCTGATTCAAGGAGTGAAAACAGTCTTCAATCAGCTGTTGGGACCAGCCTGGGAACTCAGCCAACTTACAGAGATCAGCAAGTCAAACCATCAAGTTGGCCTGCTATATGCAAAGATCCTATGCTCAGAATCTGTCCAATTTCATTTCCATTCTCATCCAAGCTCACTATGGATACCTACTAACAGCTAGATATTGGTGCTAGAGCTGGGGAGTTGGCACAGGGTAGGGGGTGGGGGAGAAGGGGTTTCAGGAGTGGGTGGGGGATGCCTCCTAACCATCTCTGTGGTGTAGAAAGTGAGTTGGTGACAAGGTCCTCAGGTCCCAAACTTAGCTGATCCTGTGACCTAGGGAAATGCATTTGGCCTCTTCATATCAATTTTTTGGATGATAAGATAATAAATAATATTTCCTAATTCAAAGTAGGGGTTCTTAACTTGAGATTCATATATAAACCTGCTTGGGTAGGTGGGAAGACCATGATAAATTATATATGGTTCGTTAAGAAAATGGGAATCTATGGTATAGGTAACATTGTTGTCCTGGTCGGTGTTTATTTCAAATATGGGACCAATGGTCCATGCTTTAATTCTACAATTGGGCTAAGCTCCCAGGAGGTGATAACTACCAACATTTATTAAAAACCTATGGTATGAAAAGAACTTTCACTAACACCATTTTATTTAATTCTAAAGTGGACAGATACTCCCCACATTCAACTTAGAATCAACTAACATATATTAAGCACTTTCTAGTTCAAAGATCAATCAGCAAATTATGACCTGCGGGCCAAATGGATGGATTCTATATATTTAAAGGGTTGGAAACTCCACCTGTCCCCACACACACAGAAGAATACAAAACAGAGTTCATATTTTAGCAAAGCCTAAAATATTTTTCTATCTGTTCCTTTACAGAAAAAAGTTTGCCAACCCCTTTTCTAGATGCCAGGCGCTTGCCAGGTACTCTCAATATGCCAACTCAGTATATTGAGAGCGAGAAGTCCTTTTAACCTCAGGCACAGATGACATTCGTGCTAGGTGTGACAACAGCGAATGACATGAAAAACAAAGGTCCTGGTCCTCGTTTGTTCTGTTTCTCATACTAGCTATGTAAACTGAGGTAAGTTCCTTAAACTCTCTCAGGCCAGCAGTTTCTTCTATCAACTAAGGGATACTATGAGACTAAAGGATTACTATGAGACTATGAGTTCATAAAGCCAGCCTGAGGGCCCAGAAATGACAGGCATGTATTCCAATTTGAAGACTTTTTAAAAATCATAATGACCCAATTACTGTTTTTCTCCTTTTAAATTTAAGGAAAACTTGGAAATTGCTAAAAAGGCATGGGACGGGGGGGGGGGGCAGAAATTTTAAGGGTATAGGGAACACATCTCCCAAACAAGAGATCAAGGTGTGTCATCACTGTTTTAGGTGACAAATATATAATTGCTATCTAGGAGCCCAGATATTGTTTTTAAGCAGAAAGTAGTTTTCCATGTTTGAGCATCCAAATGCAAAAAGAAAAATACAGGTCCTACAGACCAAATACAAAGAGGGGAGGGGGATTCGATTTTAAAAATGCTCATGGCAATGAGAAACTATAACTTCCAATGTGAACCAATTCATTGAGGCCTTAACATTCATTTGTTGGGAATAGAGGGGGCAGTAAAATCGGCCATCAGAGCCAATTGGAGAGCGGCAGGCTGGAAAGGTCAGCCCTGGCTAGGGATGTGCAGCTCCTCGACTTTGTTAAAATGATAGTATTCGACAGAAGTTACATCTGAGGTCAAGTGACCGCAATAACAGGGGACAAGAAGCGCTCTCAAATCATTCTCGGGGATGAAAATGACATGAAACTGACATAATATCTGAGGTGAGATGAAACTCAAATCCTCAGCAGCTGAACAGTTCACCTGCTGATGGGCAGTCTGACCCCCAACAATCTCATAATCATACCTTGTCAGGGGCGAGCTGAGTCTCTGGCAACACGACTAGCAGCTCCTGACGTTTCTGGGGAGGGAGGGCTTTGTCTCTGCCTCTGAAATGATGCTGTTAAAAGTTTCAATACTCAGCTTTAAACCTTTCACGTCAATGTCTGATTAGAAAACTTGGATTCCACCTACATGCATGGAAACTCTTCCTTTATGTAATTTTTCTCCATTCTGGGTATTTCTTAGCTAGCATTTTCAGCAATAAAATGTGTGTTTTAGTTCAATGACTGCCTTGGTGTTATTTAAAGATTCAACTCAATTCCCATCAAAATGTAAAGATGGTCTCTAATCTGGGTTAATCCTCTAGCTTCAGAACTACATAACCAAGAAGGGAAAGATGATGATGATTAATTATAATCTCTTTGCCCCCAAAATATCATGTATGAAAGGAGGGTCATCTGGAGACTATTGAAACTAGGAGTCCATGTTAAAGGACTTCAGAAAAGGGGGCCTAAACTGCATTTGAATTTAAAGCAAGAATTAGAGTTAAAAACCCAAAAGGAGAGCTATTGCATTTAGTCAGCTGTTACAAAAAAATATTTCATGCTCTGTCATCTGCCCTGTAATTGCTCTAATATGAGGTTCAGTCTGGTAGACTGTGCTCCCATCTATTGGTGTGTTTAAAAGAAGCTTTGGTCTGTGTTTTGTTTTTTCCCTGAGAGAGGGCAAATCAAGGTGTGGCCAATTTGCATAAACACAACTGCTCTGCCTTCCGAAATACACCCTGGTCTCTTCCCTGCCAATACATTTAGGCGCCCCAAAGCCAATAAATACAGTTGTCAGCAAGGGGATGAATCAGCATGTATTTAAATCAAAGACAGCCGTGAAAGACCACATTAGTTCTGTTCGCGGGACCTGTCAAACCACAGAAGAGATTAAACATCTGACCCTCTTCATCCCCAACATTGCTCCACAAGAGACATTTCTGTCACTATTCCTGCCACTTGGCTTTCAAAGATGCCACAAAGCCTAGGGCGACCTCTGCTACATTTCAGTGTTGTTTATTGATTTCTGACCCAGTGCTTAATAGTTTTCCCAGTCCCCCTGAATGGCTTTTGTAAGCAATGGGGTTTGTACATCTCCCCGATCAATACCTTTTATATTTACAATAAAATTGAAACTGCTTCTGCTGGGGGCGCAGCCCAGCATTTGTCATCCTTCAGCGAGGGAAAACTATGTCATTATCTGAATTAAAACATTTATTTCTGATTAAGAGAGTGTCCTATCTCATTAATTTTTCCCTTTCCAATAGAATGGGAATAGAACCCTATTGATTTTCGCACTTTTACACATCTCCACTGCTGGGAAGATAATTGAGAAGTTAGCCAGAATAAATGAAGTTTCAAGTCTAGTGGGCCAGCCAATACCTTCCAAATTCAAGGTGTTTTTATGAAGCTGGATTTTAATTTGTTGGCAAGCCGAAGCAGCGGGACTTACTCGGCTGAGTAAATTGGATTAAGAGTAGAGTCGGCTCGAAGCATGTCTTGGGGAATGCCGAGGGCCCCGGTCCCTCTGGACATCCAAAGCCTAGGTTTAGATTTATGCTAAGACAGCTTCCAAATTGCCCTCCTTTGAAACTCCAACTCGCTTCAGGAAGTGTGGATCACTGACCCAAACGCCTATTAACTCGCGTTTCCCTTCCGCCTGCCCGCGGCCTTAAGAGCAACCGAGATCTAATCAGAGGTTGCGCCAGACCTTCAGATTGTCGGCACCAATTGATTACACTTTATTAGAATGATGGGACTAAATCCAAGCTTCATTAAAAGGAATTCCCTCTGCTTGGAACGCTTTTTTTCTAAAGACCTTTCAATTACAAGCCTGTACGGCGCACACAGGGAATACCGCTCACTTGGATACTTTTCTCGTTAGGAATTAGCAGTCATTTGTTCTTATTTCCATATACAAAGCCCAAGCTTTGTGCTCCTGGAAAAGACAGAAAATGCACCAGTCTCTAGAGTTAGAAGGAAGCAGGGGCTACAAATAAATTAAACCCTAACTATCTTTGTTAATGTCTTAATTTGTTACCTTCTGTATAATGTATTTGTTACTTTTAACATTCACATTCCCTTCTATGTATCTTTAGCCCCTCTAGGAAAAACAGATCTCACCCCTGCATTAAAGAGAAATAGGAGCCAGGTTAAAACTAAAGATCTTCTAGGTTATGGTTAAAGGCTCTTCAAGGAAAAAAAATTTTTACTAAGTGTCTTCCCTGGTGACCTGAAAATAGAGATCTGCTGAGGGAAATGCACAAGCAGAAACGGGGTTGAGAACTTAAGAAGGCCACAGGTTAAGGGGAATGTGAAGATCCTGTTTCCTCTTAGGTGTAAAATGAAGCACTGAAAATTAAAGATATTATTTACATAGAAAAGACTTCAGAGTTGGATTTATGTGCCATAGAACAGCCTGAGCTTGGCAGGCATGTTCTCTGGTGTATGTGTATGTGTTCATATACATATATACACCCATACATGCATGCATGTATATGTATCCACACACAGCCAAAAGGAAAAAGAAATAGGCCTGGAAACACTTGGAGAAGGCGCTAGTTAGGGAAAAAAAAAAAAAAATCAACACAGCAGATTAAAGATGCTGTGTAAGTGAAGAACTTAATTTCTAACTGCATTTTAATGCATGGTCCCAAGTACCTAAGTATGCAAAAGGTCAAATACATTCATCACAAACACTTCTGTTTTCTCTCTTTACACCAGTGAGGAATTACAGGATTACCAATGACCTTCCTCCCAATGAAGCTCCGTAATTATGGTCATTTATTATACCACCGAGATGAATGAATGGGATTTACATAGAATAAAAATATTATTTAACAGCCCCGTTATTGATGTGTGAAGTGTAATTTTAATTTATTTAAATGTTATAAATATATTGGTAAAGTATTCTTTTCAAATTAACCTCCTGAACTGCACACTGGCAAAACTTCAATTAATATTGTACTAAAATCTATTTTCTCATGTTGTATGGAACTGTGTATGGCTAAAAATATATACTGCTATGATGCCTCAGCATACTTCACCAGTTCTTTTACTTTTCTCCTTGATTCATGATTTCAATTTGAAATTGAATTTCAATTGGAATCATTTAGAAAAATAGATCTTCCCTGAAATAAAGGATCCCACTTTAACTTTAAAATTGTTTTTACTATAAATTACAAATGCAATGATTTAAGGAAAAATTCTATATATTTACATTCATTCGGCATATTGCAATATTTTTTAATATTTGGTATATTTCTACTGAAATGATGAAATGAGAAAAATATTTAAGCCAACAGCTCTATCTAATTTACTTAACATATTAGCATAATCGCAAGAAGCCTGCAAAGAAACCACTGATTGTACATTATATTGAATTGCTTGGTACAGAAAGCATATCATATGTCTATATGCAGAGATCGACATGTATTTTACTTCTGGGTCTCTCTCTTTTGTATTCTGTCCATTTGCCCCTGGCTGTCATTATTCCATGCTCATCGACAGAAGAGTTATAGTTTGCAAAAACCTATCAGGTAGGCTGGACACTAGATAATTGAGGTGATGATCAGCCCCAGCAAAAGACAATTGATAGTGATAGTGTCAGAGGCTGCGCCTAACAAGATCCGTACCCTCTGTCTCCTTTAGCCTTTCTCTGGAATGGACCGAATATGGAATAACATGGACATGTCTGATGTGCATCAGGAGGCGACGGGATGCAGTGCATAATACTTCCTGGAACTGCGACTGGATGGGGGTGTCTTTTGACATTGAGGCAGGTTATTAAATAGAAGTGTGAACTATTAAGAGATGATCTTGACCCTCAATACATTTTTATCTAAGTCAAAAAATATTTGACACTACTGAACAGCCTACCACAGAAACAAGGCAAGAAGTGCTTTATTATGGAAAATCTGTGCTGTGTTCTGCAAAGCAGAAGAATCCAGAATATATGCATTTTTAAATGTATAACAGTTTGTAAAACCCCCAATAATTAACACCCATTGTGCATTAAGTGTGCTCTGGAATGATACTAGTAAACAGAGATCGTCGACCAACCGTTATAAGAACTTCCTGAATTAAAAATAAAATGTTAACTTACATTTTAAATTTAACTTGCTTTTATGCTAACATGATTTAGTATAGCTTTTCCTAAGAGGATTTTCAAATCCACTCTCAATTCTATTAAATGCATAGGGGTAGAGGAGGTTTTAGGGTATTTATGGAAACTTGTAAATGCAGATCTTTCCCACCCTAGACTGTGAGGTGTCTTCTAGATTTTCAGTAAACAGTTACTCTAACCTTCTAGGCTGGTTTCCTTATACCCTGCTTACCTGTTATTCCCTTTTTTAAAACGGAGAGACCATCACAATTCTTGCACCCCCTACTTTCCCATGAATTTATAAGACTAAATACTGCATATTGTAACACCCTAATTGCAGTGACAAAAACTAATGTGCCCTCTGACAATGGACTTAAGCCAAAAAGGATGAAGGAAGTCCTAGTTTTGCATGGCTATTAAACACCCTATAGTCTATATAAAAATATGCCAAGTTGAGGCTTAATAGTAATAAAATAGTATGGGTATTGCCCTCAATCCTGGCTGAATGAACAATGCCCCCTGATTGGGTAATTGACAAACTACATACTGTAACACACTCCAGAATAGCCCTCCTTTTTCATTATGTTGAACAATAGGTTAACCAGATAACTCTGCACTTGGCAAAATTACTTTCCACTGACTTCAAACCATCTTCTTTTCTCCTCAAGCTATTGCTCCCTGTGATATTTCCGCATTTTTCTCCCCAGCAGTGCACTTTCAAAGCCAGTTATAGGCTAGCTCAGTGGTAGTGAGATTCTTCTGTTTTACCTTTCCCCAGGGTCAATTGCCTTTGGGAGGGAACCAATATAGATTAACAGGGAAGATATACTGCCTGATTCAAGGCATTTGGAGAGGCCTTCAAATGCACACTGGCGTTCCCTGGATTGATACCGATTCAATCAGAGAGTCCTGTCTGCAATTAGTAAATGATTTGGTCTTTTTAGACAAAATACAAGCTGAGACTTAGGTATGTCGTTGTTGTTGTTGTTGTTTTAAAGCTGATAGATCAGTACACGTTGTCCAGGGGACCAAGATATTGGGAGTCCACACAAGCATTTCCAAAGCATCTCTCTCCTGCTGTTCCATTCCATCAGCATGAGTCAGCATGGCCAGCAATACCTGAAACAAAGCTCCACAGCCTCCCTGCCACTCCCTACGGCGCCGTTAGGCGAGGTGAGGCCTGCTCACTTACTACAGGATATCGATTGATTTATAACAAAGTGATTGATATAACTATTGTCATTGGAATTACACTGAGTTATAGCAACATGGTTTTCTGTTTCACAAGCCACTCCCCACATGGACCATAACTCAAACCCTGAGTGACAATAATACTATCTATGAAATTTATATTCATGTTTATAAATTAATTCTTTTTTGGCTGGACCACCAGCAGCATGGACTTGTAATTTCCAAACAGCATTTATGGCATTAACTTGGGAATACGATCCATCAAGTCTGATGACAAATGGGGAAGATGATGGTCTGACCTGCCGCTGGCTCAAGCAGCTGGTTGTATTAGAGAGGAAAGAGAACACCATAACCGAGCAGCTAGGGGGTGGGTGGCGAGGCTCCCTTCTCTGCCGCCTGCCTCACAATCAGTGACAACAACAAACTGTAGAAATAAATTTGCCACTTCAAAAAGAGAGGCGGGATTCACCGGTGACTTTTTTGCAGAAATAGTCTAGTTTCTGCTAATAATAACAGTAGCCTCTCTTTGCAGAGACCCCACTATATCCCAAGCATACTATATTCATTATCTCAAATCCTTGCCATAATCCAGCAAGGTGGGTATTATTGTACCCATTTTGTAGATAAAAAGACTGAGGAGCAAAGATGTTCAGGGGCTTGCCAAAGGTCACAGAACTAGTGAGGCAGGATTTGAATCCAGGCCTGACTTCAAAGAGCTAGGAGCTTCCACAGACAGAAGTTTTCAAGGTTGGTTTTTCAAGTTTTGCTCAGAATGGACAATAAAAGAACAGAAAAGGCTTGAATCCTCCTTTTTTCATTTACTAGCTATGTGAGTTGGACAGATCATTTCTCTGTACCTCAGTCTCCTCACCTGTAAAATGGAAATTAAATACGCCTAGCACATACAGTTGCTGTGAGAACTAAATATAGTAATCTTTTGTAAAACACTTGGAACTTTTTGGCACATAGTAAGTGCTCAATAAATGTTAACTAAAACCATGATATTTGCAGCCGGGGAACTTTCAGTCATGTCCTTGCCCTCCTCTGGAATCCTCCTGCCTTCCTCTCTACCCACCCTTCCTTCAAGATTCAGCTTTATCCCATCTCCTCAAAATTACCCTTCTCCCGTCCTGCCCTCCCTTCCTTGAAGTGGATCCCTTCTCCCTACTCTGGCCACACACAGATGGTGCTGTCTTTTCCACCTCTTCTTTTGCCCCCTTGCTTCTATTTCATTTTATCACATTTTTATAAAATTATTTCCATTTATATTCCATGTATAATTATCATGCACACATTATATAATATTAATTGTAATTATAATATGCAGTGATGTTATGTTCTACAGTAATATGTATAATCATTTATACACATTACTTTCATTTATGTTTTTTTCATCAGGTCCTGGGTTTGTACCTGCTTCTCTTTCCCATAGTAGCTAGCCCAGAGTAGATACTCAAAAAATGAGTCTGATCTGAAGCCCAGCTTGTATCTGCAAAGCCAAATAAAATGTGGGGCCTGACCACTACCACTTCCTGCTTAGTTATAGGATGTCTTATTTCATTCTTTCCTAGAATTTATCTGTTTTTTGTTTCAGGAAGACGCCTGGCAGCACCAGCTTCCAGCCTCACTCCCCAACCTACATTCACAGGCCTGCTGCAGACCTGATTCAGTCTCCAGGCCTTGACTTGTGGGGTCTTTCTGGAAGATCTAGCTCCTCCTATCTTTGGGACTGCTCTCTTTCTCAGGTTTTTTTTATCTTTTCTTCTTTTGTTTTGTTTGCCTTTTTTTCCTTCCTGTTACAAATGTTTTTCCTATCCTCCTCCCTCATTCATTCATTCATTCATTTATTCATTCATTCATCCATTAAGCAAATGTTAAGTCATTCCCCTACTTAAAACTTTTCACTAGATTTCCATTATGCTTAAGACAATAGCTAAGCCTATGGCCTATTAACAGGGTGACTTTATAATTTATCAAACAAACTGGGATGTTTCTGAAGGTAAAAAGGGGGTGCTTTTAATAATTACGCTGGGCCCACATGTGTCAACCATGACTGTCCCAGGGCAACTCCTCCCTAAAGTCCCTGATGATCCGGCCCCTTCCGGCCTCTCTGACCCTTCCACTCCCCTCTCCCTTGCATGCAGTGCTAAACTAGATCTGGCCTCTTTGAGTGCTTTCAGAGTGACCAGCTCTTGCCCCGCTTCTCACATGCCTTTCCCTCAGCCTACTCCTAGTCCTTCAAGTTCTCCTGACAGTGTTCCTGAACCACCAAGTGCTAGCAGGGCTCCCACTTGCTCCAGGTCATATTTATGTGTTTATTTCTACTCACCTCTGAGTACACCCTCTGCACGTGGCACAGGCTGGGCAACCACTGGATTTCTCAGTGTTTGTGAAATGCTTGTATCTCTCAATCAACCCATCAAACTCTCAAGCTCCAATGATGTGCCAGGCTCTGTGCTAGACAATGGAAATACTAAAATAATAGGGCAAGAAGTTCAGTGTAGGGAGATAAACAGACACACAGAAGGAGTTATAAAACAATGTAGAGGGGCTATAACTTGGAAGAGTACGAGGCTCTGGGGACTGAGAGGAGAGAGAAATTCACTTCCCTGGAGGGTCACCACAGAGTGCAGAGGCTCAGAGCTCAGAGCTCAGTAGGTTGAGTTCTCAAGAAAATGAAAGGTGGAGGTGACAGTATGGGCAAAGCACTGGTGGTGAGAGAGAACCAGGGGGCTCAGGGCACTAGAGGAGATTTTATGCGGGAGACAGCAGGTGCATGTGAGGGGTACCTGGGAGGTGCCTGGAGACGCCAGCGACACTCCTCCAGTCAGGAGTAGGCAAGCACTGGGGCAACTTCCTGCCTCACAGACAGCCCCAACTGCGGTGGGCACCATCAACAAAGGGATGCCCAGCGTTAGCTTCCTTCCCTCCTTTCCTTCCTCCAGCCAGATTGTTTTCCTTTTCCAGGAGGTAGCTTTCTTTCATATTCCCACTGTCCCAAATGCTTTCACTCTTAAATCTGGGCGTTGCCCCACTCTGTCCACGGTTATTTTAAGCCCCTTCTTGGCAGGTCTAGGAGGCAGATCCTCCAGCCTCTGGGTCACGTCATGGAAAGCAGCCTTATTATTAATACCTTGGAAGGTTCCCACACAGGAAAACCCTGTTCATCAAGCCGGTTTTCTCTCCTGCTCTGAGCCAGCAAAGATGCAGCTCTATGGGATAAGGTGGTAGTGATGGAGAACTTGCCTAGATCGCTGCCAGAGGGATGGAAAGACGCTCACTCCCATAGTTTGTGATCCTGTTTAGGGACTGCAGGGAAAGGGGATTGTGGACTCACTGGCCCATTTCCAGGTCCACCTTCTCAGAGAGGATTAGGTGAAATATAAAGGCAGCGTGAAGCCTGGGCTCCATTGCCTCGGCACCCTGTGGGCCCTGCAATAGCTCAGGGATCAGAAGCTCTGTTCTAGGAGAATCCATATGAAAAGGTGGCAGTGACTCCCCTTGAAGCTGCCACCTGATGAAGCTATGAAGAGAAAGAGGCATCTACAAAACAAAGATCTCCTGGGGGTGGTGAGGTCTAAACCACAGAGGAGAACTAATCCTCCTTTGGCTCACAAAGATTTCCCTTCCTCCTAAAAATCTGTGCTCCAGACCAGGGATGTGCTGGTTAGGGGCTGAAGTATGTAGGACCCCAGTTGTTCCCGGGAGCCGAGGGGTTGTTACCCATTAGCCTTTGTGCCCACAGGCAGGCAAGGCCTTGCTGCTGGAGACCGTCCAGTCTGTTCCCTGAGGCTCTGATCCAGAGAGGTGCAAGGGAGTATTTGTCTAAATGGGCCCTCTCCTTGCACGAGGCCACTCTTTCAGAGTAATAGTAATGGTGGGCTTCCGTTATTAAGCACTCAGGTTAGGTGCTCTGTGGGGCCGTTTACTTTCATGCTTTCTAATCATTACCACTGAGGCCCAGGAGCTCAAGCACTGTGTTCAAGGTAAAGAGTCAGGATTCAAATCCAGGTCCATCAGGCTGACAGCCCTATCCACTGTGCGACATGCTTCCCTTTCCCAGTTAAGAACAGGGGAAAGGCTGGGGACCTCATGGGAGCACCACCTTTAGTAGGATATGGACTCTGGTCACGTGGCCATCGGTGCCCACTCCATCTCTGACCATGTGCAGAGTGATCTGGCGGGAAGAACGGGGGCTTGGTGTTGAGGAGCCCCATGTTGAGCTTCTGTCCCCACAAGTGATCAAGTGTGCAATATTCGGCAAGCCTAATGTTGACCGTAAAATAAGAATAATAATAGCTACTCAACCTATGTCAGAGGACAAATATAGAGAGAATGTGTGAATTTACAAACTATGCAACCTAAAACTCCAGGACAGATTCTCAAGCTTCGATGTGCATAAGAATCAACTTGAGGGACTAGTTAAGATGCGGATTCCAAGGACTTCTTGCAGAGATTCTGAATGAGTAGGTCAGGATGAGGCCTGGGAGTCTGCATTTTACCCAACAACTCTCAGTGATTCTGTGACTGGAGGGAGAGAGCAGATGTTGAGGTGCCCTCCAGGGTGGGTATTGGTGGGCAGGGAGGAGAGAGAGTGAATGGGCCGGATCCAGAGTCAACCAAGCCCAGCTTCACTCAGCTTCACCCAGAACCTCTTCGTTTGAATATTTTTATATATTGGGGTTTCAAGTATGATTTCATTTGAAGAAAAAGTACATGATTTAAACATTAAAATTAAAAAATTAAAAAAAGATTGCCACGCACTGCCACACATGAAAATGCTTTGGGTAAGCTAAAGGTGCTCTCCAGATGTGAGCAATCTTAGTGAAATCTTGGCCATCTGAAACCCCTAGGGAAAGAATCATTCTGGAGTGCCTTCTTTCCTGGATAGCTTTAAAACTTTTTATTTAAATGTTAATCGTTTTATGGGAATATGCTACACACTTCCCTTCCTTTTTAAAACGAGTATAAAGAACACAATTTAACTCTTGTTTGAAAACTCAGGACCACCATCTGAATATTGGGTGGTCATCCCTAGAGTTAGTCCTACCAAACCTGACACGGAAAGCAGATCCATTCAATTCCACTGTTGGCTTTCCCCTAACAGAAGCCATGGTTCGATGGTTTGTGCAAAATAAAATGAAGACAGAACAATGTAGTGAAAACAGCAGGACACCAGAGAATCTGGAAGGGAGGGATGAGCTCCAGTCTCCTCTCTGCCACCCACGAGCTGTGAGACTCAAAGTCCTTCACTTGGGCCTCAGTTTCTTTATATGTAAGATGTGGAGTTGGGACAAGCAGTCTCCAGTGTAGGGGTCCAGACTCCAAGGTGGAGGTTGCAAACTCCAGTACCTTCAGGGGCCAGATGGGGTCTCCACTGCCCTCAGGGACCAGACAGGTAGGGCCGGTGGGGAACAGGAGGGCAAATGCCTGTCTAAAGGCACAGCCACCACTTGGCACCAGCAGACAGATGCCTTGAATGTGATGGCCAATTGCTGTCAGGTCTTCCAAGTTTTCAAGAAAAGATCCTTCTGGGATGCTTCCTATCCTGCAGAGGCCAGAAAAGAAAACACTACATTTCCCATGTCTTTACAGTTAGGGTTTTGGGTGCAAATTAGGTCCTCCAATTAGATACAGTCATAGTTTTGAAAGGCAAAAGTGAGGCAGAGGTTGTCTTCCAAATTCACATCCAGAGCCCAGGCTGCAAGGAAGTCTGGAAAGCACAGGTCAAGTAAAATTCATCTGTGGGCATCGCTGGGCTTGAGTTCTCTTCTGGGGCTAACACTTTAAGACATCAGAGTGGCAGCTGTCAGGATGGACAGGCCATGGGCAGCTGACCTAACCAAACGGCCACCTACACCCACTGAATCTTTCTCTTCAAATATTTGCCCTCCCCACACACACACACACACCTCTGCTCCTGAGGAAGTCTCAGTTGTTCACCAACTCAGCTGAGAATTCAAGGCTCTTCCATTCTCTTCTGGATACAATTCTCTGGGCCTTTTCTCATAAAGAGGATTAAGGACACACCATTCTGTTTCCCAAAGGGGGGCAGAGATTGCTCTTTTCCAGGCTGGAGTCCCCTGTGCTTCCCTCTATCCCTCTCAGCAGTATTCCAAAGTGAGCAGCTGGGGGCTTCTTAACACAGGTTCAAGTTTCCAACTCTGTTACTCTTGAGCTGCCCAAACTGTATTTTATTTGCCAGGAGGATTTAGGGACATTTGAGGGGACAAGTATCATAATGGCCCACTTCACATGTGGTAATAACTCGTAATTACCAAGGACCATTATGTGTGAGGCATCACTTTTAATCCTCACAACAAGCCTGAGGGACAGATATCACTACCCCATTGTACAGATGAGATAACTGAGGCTTACAAAGGTTAATGACTTCCCCAGAGTCCCCCAGAGAGTGAGTGGCAGAGCCATAATTCAAAAGGAAGGTGTCTCACTTTCCTTGATGGTTCAGGGTGGTGGGCTCCTCTTGGATATAGAACAGATTTTTTTAGTCTACCAGGCACCTGGGGAATGCCTTCCAGCAGGTTAGATAATGTGATCCCGCCTCCTAGTGGTCAGGTCTGTACTGCAGCCCCTTGTGTGCAAGGCCAGGAGGCCTCCCCACTCTCACCAGTCCCAGGGGCCTTGGCAGCTGATTATTTCAAGAAATGGGCTTGGCCACTGCAGGACAGCAAGTCCCGGGAGCAAGTGAAAGCAGCTGGCTCCCTTTCTCAGGCCCTCTCACCTCACATCCCGGGGAGTGGCAGCGACAGCCTGGGGCCCTTGACCTGGTCAGAGAGAACATAGCACTCATTGACTCCCCTCCCCTGTGCAGGGCACCTGCTAAACTTCACACATCTGCTGCCTCAGTTCCCACTCCCTCTTCTCCACCCCCGCCCCCAGGTGGTAACTAACCACTATCCCTTATTATTCAACTCTCCAGAACTTGGCATGAGAACTCATTGCCGAATTATACTTTGGAAGGTGGTGTTGAAGACTCTAGCATTTTCCTGATGAGTACAACTTAACCACCCTGAGTACCTTTTCCTTAATAATAATACAAATATATATATATATCTCGTCCCTTTATACCATCTAGCCATCCTTCTTCTAAAACAGCAGGATTTCAATTTTTAAAAATAATAGCAAAAAGAAATAACAACACACAAACACCCCCATAAATGGTTTTCTGCCATTGAGTCAGAAAAACAAAAGAGAGTGGTTTTCATGCTCTGAGGGTAGGGTCTGGGAAGCCGTGATTTTTGGTAACACCCCAGGAGATCAGAAGCAGGTAGTACCAGAACACGCTTTTAGAAACATGGCCCCAAACTAGGAAAACTGGTGCCTCCATATATCCAGACCATTCTCCGCTCACCTGGGGGCAGCTCAGGCGTCTCTGTTCAGGATTTCCAGCCCCCGACACCTGATGCCTTTCTTCCAGGAACACATGTATCCCACACTCTGTCATGCCAATTAGCTAAACAAAAGGTTTGTGTCTCCCTCTCCTGAAAATGCACATTTCCCTGTTCTGAGCATGTGTGTTATTAAATGATGGGGGTCTCACCAGGAGCTCTTCCAGCCCCTGGTGACTTTGAGTGGCAGCAACATTCCTGGATGCCAGTGAAGACTCCCTGTATGGCCAGACCACCTTCTGCTACCATTGCTTCCGTAATGATGTCAGCAGCACGGAAGTACTGATCTGGCGGGGAGGGGGGAGTATTAGTTTTAAGTGGCTCCACAGTAAAATATTCATTTGCACATCGCTTCTCACCCCAAAATTGCATGTTGCCTAAACCTAGAAAATAAATTACTTTGGGACACTTTTTGACCTTTTATTTAAGAATATATCCTGTCTTATTCACTTAAAATACTGTCTTCCTTTCCAAAATCAGCTAACTCCTAAACATGCTTCAGAATTCTGATTAGTTATCGCCTCTTCTGGGAAGCCCTCCCTGACTGGGGATGGGTATGACCCTTCCCACCCTGCCTTGTGGTTGGGTAGCATAGGAGCTTGTGTTCATATGTTATTTGAAGACCTTTCTTTGAATATTGTGTACAGTGTTTGGAAAAACATAATGGTGTGATTGAGGTAAACATGCCCTTATATCTAAAATCCAAGAATAATCAATAAAAGTTGAGATGAATAACTTCTGATTTCAGGGGAAGCTGTAGTTCATCTGAATGAGCATCAGAATCTTCAAGCCATTTAGATGTTTTATTGTACTAAATTAATAGTTGCAGCTCCCTTTCTGAAAATTGGCATTCTTGTAACACTATCAAGTACCATATTGAAAAATGCTACTTGCCCAAGGGACCAGAAATAAATACATGCTTAAATGAAACTAAAGAAGTTTAATTATGTGTATGAACAGTTATACTAAATGATTTCTCCAGGAAGCCAATGGGAAATTATACCTAACAAATAGCTGCAGAATCAGGTCTGTAGTTGAGAGGTTATTAACCTAATCAGATAATCAAATTTCACTACCAACCGTAGCCGTCTGATTTGCCCATGTCAAAGTAAAACCCTTGTTATCCCTTCTTAATGAAATCAGAATGGGGAAGAGGGGGGCTAGGTGGTCATAGAATAATATTTTTCTTTAAAATATTATTAAATTTTATTAAATAATAAACAAGGCTTACATATTTTTTTCCTTCCCCGAACTCCAAAACAAGACTTTACCATTCTACAGCAAAGATATGAAACTATCCTGCTTTTAAAAAAGAGAATGAAATGAGAAATGAAATTAATGGATGTTACTCTTCACAAAAGTATTTGACAAAGGAGGAATAAACAAATAGGTTTTGTTCTCAAAATTTGGTGAAGCAAATTTGTTCCAAGGCTGAGGTATTCCTTGCCAGTTTTAAACCCAAGGTGCATTTTTATAGCCAAGACCTAAAGCCCTGAAACACAGCAATCCACAGAATAATGGAAATGCTGACACAACCTTCACTTCGGCAGCAGAAATGGTGCCACTATAATTTATGGAGAACACATTTTGGTTTTGTCAGGTTTTTAAACATAGACTGTCATAAATTTGAAGGAGGACTGTCTTGTTAAAGCTTCAAATGGCATGTGTTAGTATTGGTTATGCATCATGTCATGTATTTGGAATGGCATTTTTAGAATACCGTCTATCCCAATGGGAAAAGAGGACACTGGGTCCTGTTTTGCTTTTAAAACAATATTCACTGATTAAAACTATTGTGGGCATCATCAACATGACCGGAACCAGCTAGAAGATTCTAGTCAAGGTGTCCATCCTCTTATAGAATTCCCTTTGTTTCTTCATTCATGAATTCATCTTTTGACAAATATTTATTGAGGATCCTCAGTACCTTGCCTTGCCTTTGGCAGTGGAGATGAAATGATAATTATGGAGCCGTTTCTATCCTCTAAAACCTTTTATTTTTGTAGATTGAAAAATCAAAACAAAATACTACATGTGTGTGGGTGTAGATACAGCTATATCTACATATATATCTCTTGCAAACCAGACACCATTAACCAAGATGGACAGAAGTCTTCTTGACACATCACCTAGCAGCAAAGGTCCCAGGAGCAGATAATGACCCTCCACTTCTGGGGAGGTGGGTAGGTGGGTGAGGAGAGTAAAAGGTTAATCCTCAGAGGTCTCATAGATCCCATACTCTGGGGCTCTGGAATTGATTTCTTGAGGGGAAGGGGTAGGTTAGTGGGGAATCATGGCTACCAAGCTGTCTCTTGCCCTATTGTACTTTTGCTTTATTACAACACCTATTGAATGGAGTAGTAATCTTTGTGATTCTCTCAAGGCAGCTGACACCACTGAAAGGAATTGTCCATGATGGTCCTCCTTGTGATAGGGTGTTCTTTGGGACATCTGTCATTATTGGGAAATTTGTAATTGGTAGAAATTGTGGTAAACATAAGGATAAAGAGAAGAGACTCGTCTCCCTGCTCCTTTCCTTTCTAAAGGTGTGACCTTGATGCCTCAGAACTCTGAACTGGGGATAAGTCAAGGCTCACCCTAGTACAAGCAGGGATATTACTGTGTTTCAGTGAGCACCAAGAGGGCACAATGTTCATGGCTTAAGCTGTAAGTTACAGGGAAACAGGGAGGTGGAGGGAGGAGTGGAGGGAGAAGTATCAAAACTATGCAAAATGCCTGCCCCTGAATATGACAGGAACTGGTGCGCACCTTCTAGTGGGGTTCCAGGCTGCCGTTAAAAATGGTGTTTATAAAGACCAAAACATTTATTACGCACTCGCTAGGCTATGTGCTTTTTGTCCATTATTTCATTTGAGTGTCACAGCAAACTTTTTTTAGATGAGAAAACTGAGCCTTTGGGGTTGGCAACTTGCCCAAGGTGTGGTGACCATAAGTTCTGGGACAGTCCCATTTTATGCCTGTTGTTTTGGGTGAGTTATTAATAGCGTCCCCTTTCACTCTCAGGTGTGTCCTTGTTTGGAGGATGAATTATATGGTGACTTTAGCCCAGGATCACACAGCTAGTAGGTGGAAGGATCAGGGTTTGGACCCCTACAGTCTGACTCAAAGAGCCCACACTCTTAATCACCATACTATGAATATGTTTGTCACACAATTTTGTAGGGAAAAAAAGCAGAGTGCAAATGTGTATGTGTAATGTTACAATTGTTTTTTAAGCATTCTGGGCATGTTTTTTAAACCTCTGGAAGGAAATGCCTGAATGATTAGGTATGGATGGAGAGACTATAATAGATTTTTAAAATGGTTTTCTCTACTTTATGAGTTTCTAAATTTTCATCAATTAGAATGTATGGCTTTTATAATTAAAATAATATATTTTTAAGTGAAGGCATAAAAGTATTTCAAGTAGTATTTCATGGATAAGTACTATCTGATATTTTAGATGCTATCAAAAATTAAATATAACTAAGCCAAATAGAAATGAAGAAAGAGGAAGTGGAGAAAGAGAAAGAAAAGAAGGCCCTTGCACTAAGAATGCAACCGTTGATAGCAATCTGGAATCACCCTAATTGGCCATGGGTGTGGCTTTGGGCTCAGAGACCTTGTGTCCTAGAAGCCCCCCAGAGGGTCAAATCTGAGGGAGAATACAGGATAATGGTTACAAACACATGTTTTACTGACATTAAAGATATTTTAAGGACAATTAGGGAACTTTAAATATGGGCTGGATATCAGATGATATTATGAAGCTAGTTATATATTTCTTTTTCTTTTTTGGTAGGTTGATGGTATTGTGGGCTAAATGGAAGAATGTCCTTCCTCTTGGGAAATGAAGGCTGAAATATTTATGGGTGAAGTGTTAGCATCATCTCAGCAATTTGCATTCAAATAGTTCAGGAAAAAAATGAGTGAGTTTGTGTGGGTGTGTATAAAGAGAAAAAAGAGAGATAGAGAAAAGGGAGAAAGGGAGAGAGGAAGAGAGAAAAAGAGAAAGAAAGCAACCGAATGTGGGAAAGTGTTAACTCTTTCATCTATTTGGAGGTCATGTGGATGTTCAAATGTTTTGAACGTTTGAAATTTTTCAAAATAAAAAGTTGGAGGTGGAGTTTAAAAATCTCTTTAAAATAATAAAACAAGAAAACAAAAACAAAAAAATCATCATATAATAATATTCAAAAATCCAGGTTTTATAGCCAGAGATTTTAATTCCAGTTTTGTGACTTCTGTGCTATATAACCCCAGGAAAGCCTTTTTTTCTTTTTTTCTTTTTGAGGTACTGGCCCAGGGATTGATCCCGGGACCTCATATGTGGGAAGCCGGTGCTCAACCACTGAGCCACATTGGCTGGCTCCCCTGAGTTTGTCTTCACATCTATTTTTGCTTGTTGTTTGTTTCCATTTTTCCTTAGTAGGCACTGAACCAGGACCTCCCATGTGGGAAGCAGGCACTCAACTACTTGAGCCATATCCACTCCCCAGGAAAAGCTTTTTAAAGTCTCAGTTTCTTCATCTGTAAAATTGTAATAATAATAATCACTACCTCCAGGTTTTTGTTCAGGATTAAAAGGAGATTTTGTGTGAAAATCACCTACCATTGTTTTTGTCCAAGGTTCATATGAATAAAAAATAATCTAATCAAGTGTCGCTAAAGCAGAGCCTCATGAAGAGTCTGTAGGGCTCTTAAAAACCAAGGAAAGATACTTCTATAGTCATGTTCATATAAATACAACTGAGCCTGATGTTATGTGGGAAACCCTAATAGCTCAGAAGTTTGAAATAGGTGGAATCAGGTGGTCTAATGTCTTTGTTAGCTCTGACCAAATCTATTCATCCACAAGTGGCTTCTATTTGCTTTTTGTTTTTGTTTTGTTTTATTTTGGTCTATCTTCCCTACATCTGGCTTAGCGTTCAAAGCGAAAGGCCAAGATGCTTGGTTTCAACACATGCAGGTGGGTACCCCAGTGTAGTCAGAGCACTCACCTCCCTTAGACCCCCCCAAAAAATACAGGATACCCTACCCCAATGTGGTTATAAGAAAGTTGTCAAGGGAAAACAAAATCCACTTTTTCTTCACCAAAATATTAATTCACTGGCACCAGCTAGTACCAGGATTCCCCACAGGGCAGGTACCCTCTTGGTTTAGAAAACATCTTGGGAAACGAATGTGGCTCAAGCAATTGGGTTCCTGTCTACCATATAGGAGGTCCAAGGTTCGACTCCCGGGCCTCCTAGTGAAAGGTAAGCTGGTCCGCGTGGCAAGCTGACTGAGCAGAGTGCTGGCCCGTGCAGAGTGCTGGCCTGTGCAGAGTGCTGGCCTGCACAGGAGTGCTGGCAAGTGCAGAGAGCTGGCATAGCAAGATGACACCACAAAAAGAGACACAGAGAGACAATACAAGATGCAGCAGACCAGGGAGCTGAGGTAGTGCAAGAGATTGAGCACCTCTCTCCACTCTGGAAGGTCCCAGGATCAGTTCCTGGTGCCGCCTAAAGAGAAGACAAGCAGACACAGAAGAACACACAAAGAGCAGACAGCGAGCGCAAAACAGTGAGTCGGGGGTGGGGGGAGGGGAATAAGTAGATAAATCTTGAAAGAAAAAAAAAAAAAGAAAACATGTTGACAAACACTTGAGTAGAGCTAAGCCTCTAATATGCAGCTAACCAGGGCCAAGTTTCCAGGGAGGACAACAAAATTATTCTGCATGGCACAAGAAGAGGAGTTTGTTGTTGATCCAGAAAGAGAAGAGAGAAAGAAGAGAGAGAAAGGGTGAGGAGGAAAGAGAAACCAAGGAGGATATCAGACTGGAGGCAGGGAAACCCCTAGTAGAGGGTAGATGAGGAGAGATATTTACATTGTTTGCTGTGCACTGTGACACCCCTGCCACAGCTCTTCAGTAAAGTGCGTGTTTTGTTTTGCTTATGGGAACCAGGGAACTGAGGTTTGAATCTGCTTGAAAGATGTGGGACTAAAACAGCTGTCTTGGAAGCAAAGCCCAGAAGTAAAGGGGCCTTGAGAATGTCGGCCCCCAGGGAATTCACAGAAGGATCAGAAGGCTATATAAACAGAAGCAGAGGGATTCTGGTCAATTTACCAGCATCTCCAAAGTGCAAGCACCTACCTCACAGAGTTAAGCCTCCATGGTACAAGCCCAGGGCCTCAGAGAGCAGTAGTTGTTTCTTACTAGTTATTGCTAATTAATCATAAGTCCAGTAGTAAGAAAAACTCAACTTTTTCTACAGAGACTCCAAATACCTTTACACATTTTTTTGCTTAAATGTTTTATAGTAAATCATGGAGGATAAACTTGGGTTTCTTTTATCACTATTCTAATAAAATTAAAAAAAAACAAAACACAAAACAGCATGATACAAGTTAAATAGTACTGGGAATGATGATTATAATATTCTATCTTCAATATTTTATCTGAGCACACATTTATTGACTGCCTGTGTGTTTGCCTATAATGTGCTAAAGATACAGAGATGAATAAGACAAAATACCTGCTCATAATTGGGGGGGTGAGGGGTGGCATGCACTTAATTTTTGATAATGCTATACTTGCATAGCACTTTATAGTTTACAGACCATTTACCTCACATTGCTTCATTCAACTATCCATAGAGAGGTAGTGTCCCATGGTGGGCAAGGGTCTTCTCATTGAATTCCCTTATTTTATCTTCTCAAAACCATGCCATGACATGTAGACTGGGGTGTGGAAAGCTTCTGTTCTGTTCTTACTCTATCATCTGTGGCATGACATACTAGTGTCTCAACCTTTATTTAACCTAAGGATTGAGATCCAAGTCTTATTCACCTTTGAATCTAACTCCTTGGCAAGGTGCCTAGAATATAGTAGCCACTCAATAAATGCTTGCAAAAGAGAAGAAAGGAAGGAAAGGAGTCAACCAAACTCTAAGAATTTATCAATCCCCTACAACGTGCCTTACGTGCTAGGTGTTATGGGGAATGCAAAAGAAGCCTAAAAGTTACAGTCCAGTCCACAAAAGTCTTTTAAGCTAATATTGATGAACTAATTTAAGAACAATAAAAAAAATTTTTTAAGTAAGAAAAAACTGATGAAACATGATTACCCCCAGAGTGTGCATTATATGAGAAATCCAAGAAAAATTTTAATTACAAGGAGATACATGTTAATTTATTGCAAGTTCTTGATGTTTACTTCTCTTCTGACCTGTAATGTTGCTAAATTAAACCAAGGTTCAGTTGGCAGTTTGCACCAAACAAAAATTCCAGTGAAAAATCTCAGTGATCTGAAAATCTCCTTTAAACAGCAGCTCCAATGTCAGCATTACAATTTCACTTACATATTTAACAGCCATCTCTCTTCATTACGAATAATAAAGCTAGCATCTCTTTTAAATATACAGGTATTGAGTTATATATGCATAAATTAACCTCAACTCAAGTTAAAAAAGAAAAATCTATTTAAATCTGCATTAATCTTTTATTGGCTTTTCCACTTGTCATAAACAGTTTGTAACCAGATATACATCATCATACTAAACATCATGTAAAACCTCTCACTCAATAATCCAATTGGTATCCAGGTAATATATCTAGTGGCAACAGTTCTCAAATGGGCCATTTTATAACCTAGGCAAAGGTTAATCATCCTTAGCTTCCTAAGTGTGATCTTAACCGAATTCCTGCTGCTTACTAGTGACTTTCGAATGACATCCTGCTTTATGGTTAGTTAATTATTCTTTACTATCATTAATGAATCCCAGAACTGGAACCATCAAACAATATGCTGAAAGAGATGTCTATTATCTTTCATTGTTGTTGGACTTTGTTGGGGTTTTCTTTCACACTTAAAAATATTTTGTTTAGAGCATTCCTGTTGAATATTTAAATTGTATCTGTTCTTTAATAAGCATTTATTTATTTATGCCTATCTTAATTTCCAAAAGGATTAAGATGAACCTCTAAAATATATAATCCCCTACAATATAAGCAAATTTACTAAATTAATTAGGAAATCAAAGTAAAGAAAAAAAATAAGGAAGAATATAGAGTGAATTTAATACCTTAAGTGCCTTCCAGGAACTCTTGAACACCTATTGAAGGTAAAACATAAATTTGGTTCTGAACTCTCTAGCAATCAATACAGAGGATTAAATTTTCTTCATTTATTCACTTATACGACAAATATTTATTTCACATATTAGATGCAAGGCATTTTTTAGACCTGATTATACAGCATGGAATAAAAAAGATTCAGTTTTTCCTCTCAGAGAACTTACCATCCAGTTGGGCAGACAAATTTTAAGTTAGCCACATAGTTGTAAATTGTGAAAAAATTCCATAAAGGGAAAGAATAGAGTTCTAAAAGAGTAAATATTAGTGAAGATCAAACTTTGGATTGGGGGAAGTGAAATTTAGCTTGAGACCTCCCTGAGTTGTCCCCCAATATCCATTCTCCACTTTTTTATTAAAAATAGAACTCCAAACTTTGTCTAGGTACACTGCTGCCCAGAATAAAACATTACATTTCCCAGCTTCTCTTGCAGCTGGGGATAAGCATATAAAATATAATTTGAAACCCTGTGTGGGCTTCTGGGAAGGCTGCTCAAAGATAGCTGTCTCAGCTGAGAGAAACATTCTTCTGTGTTCCCCATGCCCTCCTACAGAAGGCCTGTGATGGCTGGAGCACCACCAGCTATTTTGGACCATGAAGTGATCATATAGATGAGAGGCATGAACTGAGGATGACAGAGAAGAAAGACAAAAATTCAGATGACTCTCTGGAGACACCATAGAAACCCTAGAATCCCTACCCTGGTCTTCTACCTACAAGAGAAATAAATGCCTCTTGTTCAAATGCCTCTTGGGTTTTACTATTGCATGTGACTAAACATAAACCCAACTGATTCTATAGGTAAGAGACAGGCAAAGCATTGAAAAAGGATTCCAGTCAGTCACCATGAAGTTGGAAATACCTTGGTTGCCTTCAGGGACTGAAAGATCAGTGTAGATGACATAAATACCCTTTATAAAGACCAACCGATTTTTCATATTTTGCATCAGCACCCCTTTGGCTGACTAATACAGAATTTGGTACCAAGGAGTGGGGAAGTGCTTTTGCAATTACCAAAATGTTGGAACGGTTTATAAATGGATAAGGGGTATTTTTTGGAGGAATTGTGAAATGATTGATGGAAAAGGCCTCACTTTGAAGAGACTGTTGATAGTAATATGGATGCTAAAGAGACTTTCTGTGATGCCTTAGAAGTAAATGATGAAATTATTATTGGAAACTTGAAAAAAGGTGATCCATGTTTTAAAATTGCAGAGAACTTAGCAAGATTAACTCCTGGTGTTATATGGAAGACAGAATTTGAAAATGGTGAACCGGTGCATTTAGGTGAAGAACTTTCCAAGGTAACTTCGGAGAATGTGGCTTGGCTTCTCCTTGCAGCTTATAGCAAAATACTAGATGAGTGACATACACTAAGGACTGAACTTTTGGGCACAAAGAAAACAGAAACTGATTCCGGAACTTCCAAAAATTCCATAAAGGGAAAAAATAGAGTTCTAAAAGAGTAAATATCTGGAAATCAAGTTCCCAGATGAAAGTGCCCCATTTGAAGATTTAGCTAAACCTGGAACTTGTAAATCAGAATTGAAGATGCAGTTATCTCAGAAAAGACTTGTGGAAAGTCTTACTGTCTGATGGCTTGGACCCCTGCTTCCTGCATGCTAAACCAACAAAGTTTTTGAGAGAGCTGTATGAACAAAATCACTGTCAGCTTGGACAAAAGAGGACCTGGATAGGAAAGATTGAAGGAGAAACAGCTTTAAGAAGAAACCCATGAAAGCTGAGATCTGGAATTAAGACATCACCTTGGGCCAAGAGAGGAACCCCACCCATGTGTGCAGAGAGGGTGAGTTTGCCCCAGCAGTTGAAGAGGGTGGATGTTCCCACCCGATGTTCAGGAACAGTTTTGCTGCCCCAGGGTACAGGGAGGGTGGAGCACATTCCTCAAAGGTTAGGGCAGTTAAGGTCAGCACCCCATAGGTCTGAGAGGGGTGCTCCTGTCCCCCATGGATTAGAGAAGGCCAAGTGGTCAACCCATTGCTCTGAGAGGGTTGAACTTGTATGCCAAAGGATAGGGGGAATGTTGTCTTCACCTTACTGTACTAGGGGGGCTAAGACTCTAACCCAAAGATTGGGTTAAGTGTGGCAATCATCCCAATACTCGTGGAGGGTGAGATCTAGAGCTTGATTGACACCCAGATGCTTGAAGAGGGTGGAACCAAGAAAATGGCTATTGGGCAAGGCTGTGGAAAGGGTGGATCCCGATGTGGCCCCAAGGAGAAGAAACCATCATTTTAGGAATGACTCAGACTTTGAAATCGAATGGAGGATGCCCTGAAGGTTTACTGAATTGTAGAGGATCCATGACTCATGTTTAACATCCCAATTTCTCCTTATGATAATGAAAATGTTTATCCTTTGTCTTTCCATTTGTGTGTTGGAAGCAGTTAAATGGTTTTGTAAGTTTCAGAGGTCTACAGCAGATGGGATTTTGCCTGAAGACAAACTGTATTTCTTTGAACTGATTATGATATGATTTTGAACTTGCATTGTCACTGATTAAAGGTTTTTTTTTTTTTTTTAAATATTGTAATGTATTTTTGGAATTCAGAGGGTGGAGTGTAGCCGTTTGGTAGTTTGATGTAATTATGTATTCCAAAAATATATATTGGATCATGCTTGTAAACTGGTCTGCTAATCTGGGCATGATTAAGTTATGATTAGGGCATTAACTGGGCCACGTCAGTAGGGTTGAGCCCCACCCCTTGGTGGGATAGGAATCAAATATAAAAGGCATGGCAACAGACAGAGGAAGAAGTTTTTTGATGTTGGAGTTTTGATGTTGGAGAGAAAGCCCCGGGAATAGAGACAAGCCATTCACTTGGTAGTCTACAACTGACCTTATGGAGGAAACAAAGGAGCTAAGCCCAGAGAGAAATGCAGCCCCCGGGAAGAGGAACCCAAGAAGCCTGAACCCTGGCAAACGTCAGTAGCTGTCTTGCTCCAACACATGGCAATGGTGAGGGAAGAAACTTTTGCTTTATGGCCTGGCAACTGTGGACTTATACCCCAAATAAATACCCTTTATAAAGACCAACCGATTTTTGGTATTTTGCATCAGCACCCTTTTGGCTGACTAATACACTGACCAAGGGAGAGTTGTACAAATGAGACTGAAGAGATAGGCAAGGGCAGATCATCCAGGCTCAGAAGGTTCAGTAAGGGGGTTAGATGTTATTCTAAGTGCCGAAGAAACACTTGGATTGTTGGATCTGTGGTTTTCAAACCTTTTTGTTGGCCACTGAATTCTTTCTTCAAATATCTTATGTAGAAGATATGCTGAAAACAGAAAGAAAAAAAAAAAAAAGAACTACTCTGGGCAAAGGCTGGAATCCGGGCCCCAGAGCTGGTTCCCTTCTCTCCCTCTGGCTCTCACTCCCAACCTTATGGCAACTCCTGGGGCATCCCAGAGGACCCCTAAAGCTATTGGGAACTCAGTTGGGACTGGCTTAATCCAGGGAAGCCCTTGCCAGGCTCTGGGATGCTTTTTTTCTCTCTCTCCACAGAATCAGTCTCCATCAAGCTTCTTCTCAGCTGCAGTCAGGACAGCTGGCTGGGAGCCCCCGCTGGTGCTGTCAACACGGGCTTTTCACATAGGGCAGGCACCTCCACGCCAAAGATTTCCATCACACACTTGTTTGGCCTGCAAATAAATTGGTGATGCAGCTGAATTTAATCTTTTGATTCCCCCTTGAGAACCAATTTCTCCAAGCCATTCCCGTGTAGACAAAAAGATTTTGTCTCACTAAACCTGTTTATTGACCAAAACTGTCGCCTCTGCTCTGACCGCTGACCTTATTAGAATATTCAAATCTATTACAGATCGCAAGTTCAAATGATTTTGGTGCCCTCTGGAAGCCCTGTTTTCATAGTGAGCTGATTACGAATGACAATATTATAAGGGCTTTAATTGAGATTCTACAAACAATTTGCACCTTGGATTTACAAACCTAATATATTCAGAAGTGTGAATGCTGCTGACACTATTTTTTTTTTTTTTTTAAGGAAAAGTTGGCCATGCTTATGTAAATAGTGCCAACATACTTCCACCCTCTCTACAATCTTAATACAAGTAATCCTTAACTGGGCGTCTACAATCAGTTCTGACAGCAGAGGAAATCTTTTGCATTCTGATGCAAACTAAGACTATGGGGGCTCTGCCTCCCCCCCCCCCCCCATCCATCCCTCACTGTCTTGGGAAAAAGTTTATAACCCCACTCAGGTAATGGAAGTAAATGAGTCAGGAATATAGGTTCTAGTATTTGCATTAGCACTGCCTTAGGCAAGCCACTTAATTCCTCTTTATCTTAACCCTTCTCAGCAATCAAAGGAGGATAAAATAATCCTACACTAACTCAGAAAATTGATGTTTGAATAGAATTAATTAATTGATGTTAAAGACTTGAAAAGTCAAAAGGAGCACTTGCAAATATAAGTTGCTTTTCTTAAACAGACATGTTTGTTAAACAATGCAAATATATGAGTAAAATGCTAATGGATTAAAACCTAACATTTATTGAGTATTACTTATGCCAGTCCCTGTGATAAGTGGCTCACAGGCACCATCTCATTTAATCTACAGAAAATCCGAATGAGGTGAGTACTGTTATTAACCCCATTTTACAGATAAGGAAAACTGAGGCTTGGTGGAGCAAGGAATTACATGAGGTCACACAGCTGGAAACTAAAACTCATAATCACTATACCCTGTAGATATAGTGTAGATTCTTGCTGATTTTGTTGTATTTTTCAGCCCCACTCTGAAAAACATCTTGAAAGAAGGAGGGGTAAGTGATGGGAGCTTCGAATTGTTAATTCTCTCATCTAATGGGTTGAACTCCTGGTTTACTGGTCCAGAGCTGAAATGGCCTTAGTTTTCCTCTTGCTCAGTGGAAGAGAACTTGCTTATTTGTAAAGAATTTTGAAATTCTTGTCTTAGAAGCAGCACATGGCAGGGAGGAGAGAACCTATTCATTTCATCATCCTTTTTCTATTCTTTGGCAACTAACATAAAACCTGGAAAGCTCCTAACAATGAGTGAGTTAAAAGAATGTGGTTAAAAAGCATCTCCTCTCGTGCTTGTATTAATGCAGCTGGCGGTAGAGAGTAGAATGTCTTTTTCTTCCACATATGTTGCAAGAGACCTGTTGTTCCAGCCAGTGACGGAAGTTTCTGCCTTCTCTTCTCTGCTCTGATAAAATGAAGTACAATCGTTACGAATCAGCTGGAAAAGTATAACCCTTCTGAATAAAATGGCCTGTCCAAGCACTAATATCTCAGACTTTCAAAGTTGAAAACTCACTGCAGGTAATTTATAGCCTAAATTTTCTGAATTCCCTTCTAAGTGAGCCTATTTAATCAAATTTAACTGGTGAAAATTATGAAGCCTCTTAATTGAGCTCTACTATGGTGGGTTTTCAAAACAGCAGTGCAAGCACCACAGAAAATAACAAAATGAATAAACTACACTTTTCTCTAGTTCCATTTTCAAATACGACGTCTGGAATGAAGAGTTTGGATCTCTAGGTGGTGATCTTCATGCATAGTATAGTGTTTGTCCTGAATTTCATTGCTTTGAAAAAAAGGCATGAAAAGTCTTGATTTAGTTGGCATTTAATGTGATTTTTATATAACTTCTGTGATATAATCAGTCGCAATGGGAATCAGTGGGGAAACTTAAAGAGCAGTAAAACCTTCAGCTATTGTTCTTTCTGTGCTCTGATTGGCTTGCTGGGTATACAAAGCTGAAAAATCCCAGTTCACATACACCTACTCTATTTGTAGACACCCATAATGATTGAGTGCAGTCCAGCACCATCCCCTCTCCCAGCCAGCCAGCCAGTCAGAATGCAAGGAAGACAATAGGTATGTTGGAACAGCAACAAAGAATGTGTTGCTGTAAATCACGTTCCATTTCTGCATAGCTGGGAATAGCAATGCACAAGCCATTGGCAAGTATATTAATGTCTCCTGCTATCCGTAAATGAAAAATCATGCCCAACAACACTCTTCGTTGTTTTTCCAAGATAGCTTTTTTTAGTATTAGATTCTTTTTTCTTTTTTTAGCAAAATGAGTATTTTGCTATTATTTAAAAGCATTTTCCCCCTTTCCAGCAGATAAGCACATTGCCTTCCCTGCACGCTGATGGACCAGTGATGTGTTCAGAACTCAGAGGTATTAAATTCCTGGAGCCCTTAATGATATCAGAAAGTTATCATGTAAATGACCAGGGCCTTCCCTACTCCTAGTCAATTTGAATTAGAAAATTATTACAACTGTGTGGAAACATAAAATGAAATACACTAGCAACACATTACATGTTTTAAATATGCTTAACCATGCATTTAATTTAGATTTAATGAAATAGTTATTATATGCAACCAAAACATCAGTGTTATTAAAAACAAATTTGTAGAGGATTAACAGCTGTGTTAGATGTCTATACCTACCTATGCCAGAGCCTTTCATTCTCAATAATGCGTTTTTCATCACTAACTTCTATTTATTAAATGAACAATAATTGAGTAATTCTACTGAGTGGGATTGATTAGGGTGCTCCTTGGAGTTTGGATAAATACTGATTGATAATTTAAACTGTATGAAATCAGTTCTGGCTGGGATCTATGCGATACCAACTCTGGGCATATTTATTCCATTCTTTGAAGATTCATAATCAGTCAGTATGAGGCTAATAGAACCACAATGTGAACTCTAAGTTGTGTATCTATGGGATGCATTTTGCCATTATTATTGAGGATTAGAAAAGATATGAACATTTGGGAAAGGTTAAACTCTTTTTTTCATGGAGTTTTCTTTTTCTTTCTCTCCGTTTTTCTGGAGGAAAAGTAATTTGAAAAGGCTACAGTGGGGGAGAAGCAATGAAGAACAAATTGCTGCACATGAAGTTTCATTTTTGAATAGCTGGGGAGATTAATTCACTTGACTGCAACTTGTTCATTACTACCCCCAGCTACCCCAAATTGAAATATCACATATGGTTCCTTCTTTGCTCCATAGGTCATAATACTATAGTGATCACAGCAGGGCTGGGCTCGATTATGGAAAACGAGACCCCAGCCAATGCTCTCAAACACCCCCTGCTTGCTAAGGAGCTATACGGGTGCTGTAATTGTGTTTACCTATTACCATGCCTTTATTTCATTACTTTGGACTTGCGGGATGCTATAAAATGAGACAGAATTTTGGAAGGTTCTGGAAGCTCTTACCAATGAGTGCTGCATTTAGGGAGATGTTCCTCCTGTATTCTTGGAGCGGATTATTTATGCCTTCCTTCATCTAAATTTTATGGCACATTCTCAAGGCCTTCGTCAATGGAAGTAGCAGAGAAAGGCAAATAAGGAAATGAACCTGGTAGCCCTGTCTTCCAAGCACCACATGAAGACACATAGGTTGCTTCAACTGTCTTAGGATGGGTGAAGAATTGGTGGGCCAGGAATGTTTGCCTCAATCATTCTACTCCATCTGATTCCTTGGCAGCTTCTTTTTAGGGTCCTGTAGTCATACCGTCAGCTTATCACTTAAAAAAAAACAATTGTTAATGTAGGTTGACCACTTAATGTTTTCCAGGTACTTGCATTATTTCATTTAATGTCCATAACAAACTGTGAGACAGGTAAAGATGAGAAGCTAACACTTTCTGAGCACTTTTTAATGCACCAGGAATGATTCAGAGAACTTTTGTGTATTAATTTATGTATTCCTACCAATTGTATGAGTTTGATCCCATTATCAATCCCATTTAAAAGATGAGGAAACCAAAGCCCAGAAGGGTTCAATGAATTTCCTGAGATCACAAAGTCAGAATGTAGAAAAGCCAGGCTTTGGACTCACACAATCTGGCTTCTGAAGCTATACAATGCCATACCAGGAATTGCTATTCCTGTTTTGAAATGAGGAATGAAGGGAAGAGGTTGGAAAACTTTCCTAGAATCACACAGTGACTTTGATTGTATTAAAGCTGAAATTCTAGCCCACGTATGTCTGACTCCAAATTTAAAGCTTTTGAGTCACCAAGCATGCCCATTATTCTTCTTCTATTACCCAGTTATATGGGTAATCATCCGTTTGGACTTACCTGTTTGTATACTCATCTCCCATGAAGGCTAGGATTATATCTTTATTATTTGTATCTCTAGTAACCTGCACATAATAGAGCCTGACTTTTAGTAGTTGCTCAATAAATATTTGTGGGGCTGACATAATGAAGGCCTTCCAGGACCCCCTTCACTACAGGCAGAGTTGTTGCTTCCCCCATCCCATCCCATATTCTCACTGGCCTGCCTTCATAACTTTGTGATAGCATATTCTACACTAGACTATAATCATCTGTAAATACAGCATAGTCCCTCCTACTAGAATGGTAGTTCCTGAAGAGCAGGAAAAGTATCTTGTTCATCTTATCCTCCTGGCCTAGCACAGGGCCTGGCATATACTGAGCATTTGTGATAGAGCCTGCAAGCTATTTACCCAAAATCCATTTGCTCTTCTCCCTGGGCACATAACAATACTATAGTTCCAGCCTCACTTGTAGTTAGGTTGAGCCATCTGACTGAGTTTTATTTAGTGGGATGTAAGGAGAAGTGACGTGGTATTTCTGGGTCAAGGCTTTTAAGAAATGAGTATGTCCCTCTCTGTACTCTCTCTATTCTCTTTATCAACTGTATGCAGAGAGCAACCAGGCTCTGAGGATGGCAAAGCCACAAAATGGATCCCTGAATTACTATATGAAAGAGAGCTGCTCACCAATCAGGACCATGGACAACATGAATGAGAAATACATATATTCTGTTTGAGTCATTATATATTTTGAGTCTATCTGTTACAGCATGTAGTATTATCTCAACTAATATAGCATTTAATCAGTGGTGAATGAATAATACTAACCCTCAATATCAGCATACCATATCTAGTTGGAAGAAAAGACAGTTCCACCTGTTTAAGAGTAAAATCGATAACTTTTTCTACTCCATTACTTCATGGGAACACCACCATTAAACCAGGGTCTATTGCTACCTACCTAAACTAATGGACAGCAGAAATCAACTTCCCTTTCCCTTTGAGAAACTTTAGTTTTCAAACAGTTAGGTGATTTGTCTAATGTAGTACAATAGGCCTCCTGACTCCCAAGTTGTATCAACAGACCGCAAACAGCTAATTGCTAAATGTTTTTTTAAAAACCTAAAGTGATTTTTACGTTGGATCAAAGCTCAATTTACTGGACTATTGTCCTTGGAGCTACGTTTTAAAATATCTTGGCACAGAGAGCAAGAGTACAAATGTTACATCCCAAGGGAAGGTATTTTTCTAGACTGAATCTAATTAGTTTGAGAATTGAAATTAGAATATGCTGTTCATATGTGATGCTGTGTATTTGTTTTATTTAAAAAAATAATTTTAGCTTTTACTGCAAACTAAGTGTGTGCTTATAATAGAAACTTAAGAAAATAAAAATGAGCAAAGAAAGGAAAATTAAAGTCACTCAAATATAAATGCAATATATTATACCAAAAGAAAAAGAGAATTCTTTTTGTTGCCTGGTTTTTGTCTAAGTAACATACATCATGCCATTAAATACTCATTCTAAATCATTAAATATTCTTCTACAATCACTTTTAATGCCTACTTAGTATTATAAGAATATATCAGTATTTATTTACTGAGGTCTTGCATGTTTTAGCTATCAGTGAAACAGAACCACAGTCTAGGATCAGGCTGATCAAAGCAGTAGGCATGGCAGTTTTGTTCTTTCACTGATTCATTCATTTAACAAACATATTGGGGGTATCCTCTATGTGCCAGGCATTGTGCTAGGTGCTGAAGAGCCTATGATGAGAGAGATTTGTGCAGCTCCTCCTCGTTGGGGGAGTTATAGTACAGGTGGAGGTAACTGTGGTGCAACAAAATACTGTTGCCTTACTCTACCTTCTTCACCCTTCAACACAACTGTCATTTCTCTGGGAACAGAGATGACCTCAAGAGAAAATTGAGTTTTTTGTTTTTTGCCTTCAAAGATTATATGTTCATACTGAGGAGATAAGATCAAAGAAGAAGCTAAAGAACATGTGGTAGGTTGTATTATTTGTTCACAAGTCTTCCTTCCTTCACTGCCTGTGCCCTGGCTTTCCTGTGGCTAACGTACATTCCCTACCCATTGACTTTGGGCTGACTGAGAAGTAAGAGTGTTCCAGGGCCAAGCAGAGGCTTTAAGAGGCATTGCATCAACCCGAGCCCCCCAGAATGAGAGGCACATGGAACTAACCTGAACCTAAACCGCAGCTTAAGGCAGAACTTCCCCAGGGACCCACAGATGTGTAAACAAGAGATAAACTTTTGCTATTATAAGCCACTGATATTTGGGGATTGTTTGTTACACTGTATTATCATAGCAATAGCTGACTAATACAGAACAATACAAAATAAAGTACTAATTGCGAAGGTCTAACTGAAATGCCATGTCCCCCATCAAGTGTTTCAAGTTACTCCCACATTGTCTCCTTGCCTCAAAGTCAGAATTAATCTCTCTTTTATGCTTCCTTTGTATTTTGCTTGTGCCTCTGTTATAGCTGACATTTACCACAGTCTGCCTTTTGTACACATTTAGTTGTATATGTGTCTATTTTTCTTCCTAGAATATAAGGGTGTTTTTTTGTTTTTTGTTTTTGAGTCCTATCTAGAGTCTTGGCATGTGGTACATGCTTAAAAATGTTTAACTGAATGAATGAGTGAGAAAGTCTTCAGAAAATACTGGTGGAATGAAACCTAACCCTTGACAATGTTACCCTGACCCTTGAGATGCACCATGGTATGCAAAGACAAATACAGAAATTGCATCCTACTTCTGGCAGATGCAGGAAAGAATATGCAGAAATTTAAACCAGGACAAGTTATATAGGGGAGAGCATGCTATTGTGAGACTGCACCAGCAATCAAGAGACCTGAATTCTAGTTCTGATTTGGATACTGACCAGCTCTGTTACCTTGGGAAGTCAACCTCTCTGGGCCTCCTTTTTTCACATCAAAGGAAAAAGGATGACAATTTCACTCACAAGGGTGTTATAAAGATCCAGAAAGATGTATATACATGACTGAAAAAATAACAAGCCCCATCCAAGTTCAAATTAAGCCCAGAAAAACAGCTTATAAAACAGCTTCCTGTTTTATAGGAAGAGAGCCCACTTACCATATACTTCCAGGAAGCCAAAGGATGAATTATTGAATGACCACATAAGCTCACATTCATAGGAGTTGCTCACTTGTAGTGATTACTGTTTTGTGGTGATTTTTGACATCTGCCTATTTTTCACTAACAGAAAACAAAAGCTGAATATTTTTGGTTTGGTACAAAGGCAACATTAAAGTTGGGATTTATCCTTAGTTATTTTATCTGCCACGCAAAGTTAATGCCTCCTCCGGGCTCCCACAGGACTTAGTTTATACCTTATCACAACATAATTATTTACAGTCTGTCTCCCAAACCAGTTTGTGGACTCCTGAAAGGCTGGGAGCATGTGTGGGGTTTCCACTCTATTCTAGACTAGGAAAGTATATAGTACAGTTTAGGATGATTTTAATAAAGCAATTGGCATTTTTAAGTGTTAGAACTCAAAGGGGAGCGCAGATATTCTGCAAAAGCTACATGCTTCATCATACTTCATTTATCAGTGATGCCAATTAATTGAAGGATGCCTTATATCTTATATATTCCATGCAATGAACAAATATGTACCTGGTATGTTTAAAGTGTATTTCATTCTCCTTATTCTCTTTTATAGAGAAAATCATATATGATTTGTCTTTTTTTTTTTTTTTTTTTTTCTTGCTTCAGATCTTCATAATGAATTTGGGTCACAAAGCATGAAGAGAGGAACACAGATTTTGGAGTTTGACATTTAAACCCTGGTTCTGCCTTTTATAGATCTTATAACCCTGGGGGTGATTCTTGACTTTTTTTAAATTTCAGTTTCCTTATCTATAAAATAGGCATTCTATTACCTCTGTTGGAGGGTTGAAAAGTTGAGAAATAATTTACAAAAATCCCTAGCACCATCCCTTACACATGGTAGGTGCACAACAAAACAAAATTAGTGTTGTGAGTTATTGTTGTACTTTGATGGTGCCATCAGAAGTTACTTTTGTAGAGCTTTCTGCCCCTAAACTAAATGGCCTCATTTTACCATACTTTTGGTTTTTATTTCTAGTTTTACAGTTTTTCCATCTGGTCCCTCACTCTTAGGCTACCAGTTGTCAATTCGAATGGCTATCAGTAAGAAATGACAGCTGCCTCTTCTTGCTGTCAGGCTCCCATCAACTAACTTTGTCCTCCAAATCTACTTGGAATTATATGTCAAATGGAATAAATAATACTGAGAGGGGCCTGAAGAAGCCTTCCATGGGGCTGAGTGAATGGCATTTAGTGCAAGGGTTTTGTTACCGTTACTTGGGGGACTCAATCATTTTTCTTTTGTATTACAGTTTGTGTCTGTGTTTCTGAGGACAAAGACTGCTAGCTGAATAATGTCCTGATAAGTGAAGCTCTGCTCTGCTCTGCTCTGCTCTGCTCTGCTCTGCTCTATTTCTTTAGTGAAAAAGAAAACACTCTGGGACACTCATGTAACATGGTACAGATTCATAACCTTTAAAAAAGATTATTAGGGGAGCGGGTATAGCTCAGCAGCTGAGCGCCTGCTTCACATGTACGATGTGGGTCAATCCCCAGGTCCTCAAAAAAAAAATAATTATAAAAGGTTATTGTTCTTGTTATTCTTTTTTTGTTGTTGTTATTCTTTTTATGATTTTACCATCATTTTACCCAGTATCATATGCAGTGGCAAGAGCACTGGATCAGGAGTCTAGAGTTTTAGGTTCTAGCCGCAGCTCTATTAAATGACTTCAAGGAAATGACTTACCCTCTCTGGGCCTCAGTTCCTAAATCTGAAAAAAACAAAAGGATTTAACAGGATGCTCTGTGAGCTTCTACATTCTATAAATCTACATCAATGTACCCAGACTATTGCTTGGCAATAACTACTGTATGTCTGGAAATAGACTTCACTTTATGGCTTTGGCCTTCATGGTTTGCTCTAACTTGACTATGTCAGTTGATAGCCAAATTCTTAACACCATTTTCTAGTTCCTTTACTATTTCTTTTTATAATGATTTTGTCCTTAATTTGGGCTTATTTCAAGGAGAATGATGTTAACTATTTAAAAGTGATGGGATGTTTTAATCCAGGCTGGAAAGCCTGTTCCTTGAGAATGGCTTAATTAACATTTCCAGGTTCATAACATTTTCATTTATTCATCTTTTTGTTTTTAAATGGTTTTTTAAGTTTTCCAGAGATGGTGATCTCACGTTCCTAATGGATTATAAGAGAGAGAGAGTGAGTCTGCTGGGATCTGCATTCTTATTAGCTTTAAGATTCACATTAGGAAAAAAAAAGAGAGAGAACTTAAGCAGAATAGGTCCACCGTGCTAATAAAAAAAGAAACAGAACTTCAGTTCAACATGAGATAATGTGGTAAGATTGTCAGGCAAAAAGCAGATAGAAGGCAGGGCCTCCCAGTGACCTTGGAACAGGACAAATATTTTCCTTCCCTGAGCTCATTGTCTATCAGGAGAAATCATGTCTTACACTTTAGTAATGTATGTGCTGGGTCAAACTTATCACAGTACCATGGCAATGCAGGGAGACTAGTGCTGTGAAGAGGGCAGTAAGCTACTGAGTCAAAATGATGGACCCTAAAATCCACAGCTGGGTGGCTCTCGTTGAGTCAGGGGATGGCTCGTCTTCAGAAACTGGGGCAAAAAAGGAAGCACTTTTATGCAGTGCTCTGCACGTGATGGGTGCCCCAAATACAGATACTTGCTTTGGTTCATTGAAAAAGCACTGGGCTAGAAGTCAGGGGCCCTGGACCCCAATCCTGAACAAGCAGGATGTTCTCGAACAAGGTGTTTCATAATTTAGGCTCTGTTATGGCTGCAATGACCACTGTACACTATGAACATGAAAGGTCTAAATCTTAATATGATCACCTGACAGTAGTATCATGTTTCCTTTCTCCTTTTAAGCTAGGATTCTAACAGCTGCTAAGCCTTAGAAGGTGTTTCTATCAATACAAAGCACTATATATTGCTTTGCCCATTTCAGAAAAATGGTTTGAATCTGCAGTCAGATGGGGAAGGATAATATTAAGTTAAGTATCTTGTGGCCTAAGAGTTGGTGTCCATGAAGTTGTCTCACTGAGTCACTCTTTCTGAGAGTGACAACCAGAACAAGGACACTCCCTGGGAATGCTACTAGAGTTGCTTATCAGGCTCATGGAGGGAGAAAGTATTGTGTGTTGGTATGAGGTCTTAATGGAAATTCATTGCAAGCCTTTATTCTCCAGAAAATAAGTGGATTTTATTTTGTAAGGAGAGGGAATGTGTTCAGAGAGTGGGAGAATATATCTACAGTCACAAGTCAAACATGCAAGAACTCCAATCATCTACAGGCAGTAGATAATTACAATGCCCAGTCATCTATCAGCTTTAATGCCTGATGCGTGTTCTTGTAGGGGAATTCAAGGGTTAAGCCATCCCAACATGCCTCACTCCCAATTTATAAAACAGAAAATCTTCCATAAATCAAAAGTTACAAACAGACTTTGTAATGTCATAACTCTTGCAACGGCTCTCACCTTGATTGATTCCTATACATACATTCCAGCTGATTACCATAATGTGCTCTTGTGGGACAATTGGCACCGGTTGGGGAGAAAGAAGCAGGCAGGCAAGTAAATAACAAATGGACCTGGCTCCTCCTCATCGAGAGTGATTTCACTCCAATGTTCCATCATATCAACTGGGAAAGAGAGTCGTAGGGTTTAGGCAATCAATTACAGATATGTGTAGAGGCAGACACAATCATTTCACTGATTGTCACCGGTCTTGAGCAGTGACACCAAAAAGTGATCCGTCACTCGATTTTCTCTGACACCCTGAGAAAGATGGCAGACACTTGTAGACTAACAGGCCGCTGGATTGGTTGGCTTATAAGATTGAAAAATCGCTGTGTTTCAAACTTATCTAAACCTTTAAATACCTCTCTTGCTAAGATTTCATAGCTTTCTGGCAAACATTTAGAAAGATTACCAATAGGCTAATGACATCACGCCAGAGTGGAATGTTCTGTCCCTTTCCCTGTAACAGATGACGTCAGTGTGTATGTTGCAGGAGGACAAGAAGGGAAATGGGAGTGGAAAGGAAACACATACTTTCCTCCAACACAGGGAACATGGAAGGCACCTTATTAGATCTGCCCCACCTGCTGGAACAGTTAGGAGAACTCCCGTGGTACAGATGAGTCTCTGCCTCCATTCCCATTCAGATTTCCAAAGCCCTCAGCCCATCAGATTTGAGGCCACTGGAGGCCTGGATTTATTCCCTTCCAGTCCTGCATGATTCTTCTGAGTCACCTAGCCTGTCAGCTGGGATTCTACTTTGTTTACACGGCAATGATGGGCAAGCTTTTTTCACATTTGTGAAAAATTAAAATGTGTACAGCCTGCATCTGTTTTCCATTCGAAATGAAAATAGCTTCATGGAGATCCATGGGTTAAAAAGAAAAGAAGTATATCCTTACACATGAGTGACCTGCTTAATTAAATAAAAGAATGTCATTGAGAAAATTGACACTGCCTTTTGGACACTTAAGATATTCATATGTGGGTATAGCTGAGAAGTAGCAATCTAGAGGCAGCTTTTTAATCTTTTGTCCTGAAATTAGACTGTAGACAGTTTCTTGAAACCAGGTGGGATGCAGGTGAGGGCTCCAGGGCATGGGACGGTATGCAGGACTTCTTCCTACGGCCCAGGGAAGCCACAGTCCACCTTCCAGCCACAGTCTGAACCAACATTACAGAGGGGTGCTTGGCTGCAGGAAGGTAAAAGTCAGTTCAGGCAACCTTCTGTATAAAACTCCAAACTGTATAGTCTTCCAGAAAGGGACTTAGAAACCCTGAAGATCCCACTAGCTTCTCTAAAACTGACATGGTCTATTTCTCCCACTTCTCCTGGCACTCGGCGTCTTTACCAGTCACCTAGACACTATCCCTTCCATCAGCATATTTCCTATTGGCACCGGAGGATCTAAAACGAACCCGACACAATCCCAGGCTTCTATGTGTAAATCATCAAGAAATATGACGACCTTCTGCAGAAATGATGTTCTGCATTTCAAAGTTCATCCACTTCTAAACTAAATCAGTAGCAGCAGTTGGCTCTGCTAGATTCTTCAAACCACTTGACCCCAAGCCCCCTTAAATCCTTTCACTCACATTGGCAACCCCCTTGTAAACTGCCCTCGGCAGTTAGAGAAGGTCCCCTACGCTTACCGACTGATCACACCGGTCCACGTTCCACTTTTGAAAAGGCCAGAGAGCAAGGTACCTGGTAATGATTAAAAATAATTACTGATGTTCCTACAGCACTCTGTACTTCTCAAAGAGCTTCCACGTCTGTTACCTCATTTTACCCCTGAGAAAACAGCTCTTGGGAATAGCTGGACAGAGGAACACAGATAGTGAGTGGTTTGCTCAAGGTCATACAGAATGTAACAACTGTATAGACCATGTTTCTGGACTCATGCTATGATAATCCTGCCCCCTGGAAACAAGAGGAATAATAAAAATAATCATCATAGTGACAATAACTGTCATGATCTCCTAGGCACTTGCTGAGCTGTAGGCCCCAAGCTAAGCCCTTTACCCACATCACCTTATTTGACACTGTCGAATGCCTCTGAATTCCTCTCACTAAACTAACATCCTCAGAACCTCTTGATATGCTGTGCAACTCCAGCCTGGTGACCTGAAGTAAGGTTCTGATACCGCCAGTAGTTTGACTCAGAGTGGAAAACTTAGGTCAAAGTCTGAGCATCGCCAAAAAATTCACAGAGTAGCTGCAGAAAGTCCTAGTAGAAAATCTTTTACCAAGTACAGAGCTCTCATAAAATGCAATGGGCCTGGAAAATGATTTCATAAGTTATTATGATGGCAAAAATGTATGAAACAGAATTGACTAATTCATAAATAACTTCAGAATCTCATCTATTATTTCTCACATCATAACTTACAATGGAATAATTGTTTCTAATTCTGCTGGGTATTTTCTCATGCTTTTTGGTTCTCTTGGTAAATCTGATTAGTTGGGTAACTCCTGAGACATTTGTAGCTTGCTTCTATTATGATGGGAACAAATAAATATTAATAGCAATTTGTTTTTAGTACAACACAGTATTAATTTCACCACTGCAACCTTTTTTTTTTTTTTTTTTTTTTTTAATTTCTCATCTCAGGAAAAATTGGCTGAGATTCCTCAAAGAAGGACTCACAGAAAAAACAACAACAAAAAGAAAATCCGGTGTCCTGTGATCTTATACAAATTTCAACTTACATTTTATTTACTATGTACATTACTGCAAACCAATATGAACCATAACTCCATTTAGATAATAATAATCAAATTATCCAACCTGGGATAGCATGTTTTATAGATTTTGGTCTAAATTTAATATAAAAATGCAGTAGTCCTTGTTTGGAAGAGTTTATTAAGGGTTAGCAAAGAAAAAGCTTTTTCAATAGTCTATAACTCTCTAATGGCCTTTTTCAAATAAAATGGGAAAGAATTTGAAAAGAAACCTATATCAGTGAGCTGCAATTGTAACATTACAGTACAGGTCTATAAATCTTGACATGCTCAGAAGATTGCCTAAACCAGCAATACAATCTGTCCAAACCTCATTGTCTCCACGACCAGCCAGCCTCATTTTAAGAAATGTATGTGGTCTTCAACCTAATTTTATCACCTTCATTTGTAAACTAGTCAATCAATCAAAGCATCCTGGGAGTCTAAATAGAAAAAGGAGTGCATTTTCATGCATTCTGGGCGACACAGTCAAAAATTAATCTCCACTTGATCAGACATTTCTTGCCCTCATCTCAATAGACCATCATTAGGATCAGCAATGTATATTAAAAATAGAGTTACCGTAAACAGTTCACCAGCTAGAGTTTGCAGGCTTCCTGCCCTTTCCTCGGAAAGCTTCTTCCTCTGTGTGAGCCTGAATATGTTCACTAGATCCGTCTGAAAGGAAGCAGACGATAAAGTCAGGAAAGAAAATGTCTGCAGCCCTCAGGAAATGCATATTGCTTCCCAGGTGCCTGGACCAGCAAAACGCTCCGGGTGAGATTGTTCCAGGGAAAATACTTCCTAAATATGCATTCATAAAAATCAGGCCAGGGTAGAAGGGCATTCCTTACATACTGTGGGTGAGGATGGGAACTTACCCTAGGGCTGGACTGATAAATACCGGGAGGAAAGGCAAGAGTGTTTGAGGCGCCAGAACAACATTGTTTTAGAGCTGTTTGGTTCCTCCTTCCCTGACTCTCCGTCCTTCCTGGGCTCTGCTCTTCAGGCAGGTGTCTCTGTTTCGGTGAGGCCAGACAGCGGTTCTTTCTGGGTGGGCCTCCTTGGACCTCTGGGTCACTGGGAAGGAATACCTCTATTTCTCTCTGAGTACATATTTATTGGAGGTGGGAAGTTAGTTGATGGCAACTCAACTAACTAATTTTCAGGCCAATAATCTTGGAGCCACCCTTGACATCACTCTTTCTGTCACACCCATGTTCGATGCATCAGGAACTATATTTGACTTTACCTTCAGAATATACCAGAACTGAACGCTTCTCACCACCTCCAGGGCTACTATGCTCCTCTCAGCCACCATCATCTCTTGCCTATACTCTTGCAATGAATAGCTCCTATTAGGTCTTCCTGATTTAACTTGTTCTCCCATACTTAACACAGAAGCCAAGAGTCAATTTATTCTAGTCTTCTGCTCAAAATCCTCCAGTGGCATCCATTTCAAAGAGAGTAAAAGCCAACATTGTTAAAATGGACTACAAGGTGACACACGGTCTGCCCTCACCCCCTTAACCTCTCTGGCTCCTAAACTCAGCCATCCCCACTTTCTGCTCCAGCCTCATTGGCCATCTTGCTGTTCTTCAAACACACCTGACCTACTACGGCCTTAGGGCCTTTGCTTCCTTCAAACAGCCGTGACTTCAATGAGTCCCACCACCACCTGCCTGCCATCCCTCTTACCCTCCTCCATTTTTTCTTTTTGCCATACCATTTGTCACCTTCTAACCATTTTATAACTTATTTATTACATTTATTTTTTATTATGTATTCTCCTCCCCACTAAAATTTAAGCCCCATAAGGGAAGGGATTCTTGACTATTTTGTTTACTGATCTGTCCCATGTGCCTAGAATAGTATGTGGCTCATAATAGGTGTTCAATAAATATTTTGTGAAGGGAGGAAAGAAGGAGGGAAAAAGAATTTTAAGTTTAGAGAGAAAATGCCCCTCCTAACAGGACATTGTCTTTGCACCCAGATGTGGACCCATATATGACAAAGTGTGACCAGAAACCACCTCCAGCCTGCAGGTCCCAAGAAACCCACCCACTGAGTAAAGCCCAGTCCCAACTGTTCAGCTCTTCTTGGGGGAGCTGAAGGGACATTAGGGCACTGGGAAGGCCTTAGAAGAGAAGGAAGGAGGTTGCTAATAGCAGGGAGGCCTAAGGCATCCCTGCTGCTCTTTTTACAAATTATGTGATTTCACCATGCTAGGGACTATATTCCTCATCCACAGAATAAAGATGATAATTATAGTTTGCTTTCAGGGTTACTGGGAAGAGTATATACCTTTATATAGAATAGCTAATATAGAACCTGACACAGGAGATATTCTAGAGAAGATGTCTACCATTATAATAATTATCATCATCATTAATATCATCTTAGTTCCCACCATTTACTAATTATGATTTTTTCTTATCTATAAAATAAGGATAATAATATCTCAAATAGTAGGAGGATTAAATGAATTAATATAGATAAAGCAGTTAGCACAGTGCCTGACATACAGCAAACTCAACAAATGATCGTTAATACAAGCCAGAGTCCTCTAAGTCATACTGTGATGTCTTGACTTCACACCGGCAGTGGAAGTGTGGGGAGAGCAGGGGACGAGGGATTAGGGGCGACCTCAGACAATCAGCTGACCGCTCAGCAAAGTGTCGCCTTCTGCAAAATGAGGAATTTGTATAAGATAATATTCAAATCTCCTTCTCTAGAAACTTAAGACTAAGGAAACAATAATTATTGCTTAATGATACCTACTCTTGCCCCAAGATTTCCTTATAATTGCCTTGTTTGTGAGCCTGACAAAATCCCATTCCCACACCATTGATAATATAGCTGAGGTTATTAATAATCAAAGTCTTTATTGAGCTTTTTCTGTATGCCAGGCAATGGGTTAAGTATTAGCTTCTTTATCTCATGCTACCAACCTCCCTATACACGAGAGGCATTTGGGGCTTTTTGAAAGCCAAGGCTTTCTGCAGGTGTTATTGGAACAGGAATATAAGTTTCTGCTTGTAAGTTTCTGCTATAAAGGAACTGATGGGATATATAGAAGAAAGAACACAAGCTCCATATTCAAATCCTAGCTCCACCAGCTTGGAGCTGGAATAACCTTGGACAAGTCATTTAATCTCACTGAGGTTAAATCGATAGCATGTGATCAGGCTGCTGTAAGGATTAAATGAAATAAGGCATGTAAAGCCAAGCACAATGCCTGGCATCGTTCCTGGCACTTGGTAAATGTTCTCTTCCTTTTCCCCCTGTTTGCCATCCCTAAGCAAAACTGAAAAGTGAGCTGAGTGTCTGTTTATCAAGATTCCCTCAAACCTACCTACAAAGGGGCCTTACCTCAGGATAGCCAAGGATCAGTTTATTTTTAAGGAACTAGAGACATTGCAAATGAAATAGTAGAAAGTGATACGTTCCAGCAAGGAATGGGTCCCTCCTCCATGGGGACAGATGGCCTTCCCAGGGGCCCTCAAAATCATGCCATGTGGGCAACTCCCAGTGTCCACTCTGTGCTTCACACAGTGGTGCTGCCTGCCTGGACGTCTTCCTGCACAGCTGTCTAATCCTCCCCAGAGGAGATTCACACAAATGACCAGTCCACCACAGTCCTCCCTGCACTGGCCATGCACTGGCCATGTCACGTGCTGGTCCTTAAAATCCACAATTTCCTGTTGCTCTCTAGCTCCACAGCCACCAGTTACATAAATATAAAGATAGTGTTGGTGTCAGTCTGGAAACTCTCTCCAAAATCCCATCCATTCACTTACTCATTGCTTCATTTATTCAGCAAATATTTGTTGAGAATTTTACTGTATGCCAAGAGCTGTGCTGGATGTTGGGGATATAGGGTGAATAAGATACATTCCTGGCCTTCAGGAATGTACCAGTCTAAAGCCAAGTTTCCTCAGGTGTGCTCTGTGTACCTCTGGGGGTAAGTGTCATGATTTTAGGCAGCACAGCATTAGATTTTATTTGAATAGTAAGGGTTTATTTAATGCTTATTAGGAAAACTATGTAACTAGCTCTTCACATTCATAATTGCCCGAACACTATTGTTTCAGGCTATGCAAATGTAAAACTTGAGCTGAGTCAAAGAAAGATTGGAAAAATAACACATAGCTGATGCAAGCATATAGTGGCAATTGTTAAGAGAAATGCTGAAACATACCAGCATAAAGTGAGATGTGTGAACATCCAACATGAATACATGCTGAGCCATGGACTAGACTTATGGCAAACAAGTCCAGAGGTGGGGAGGAGGGGAAGTCACGGTGTTGGTGGGGAGAGGGCAGGTGTTGGTGGGGAGTCCAGGTAGATTTGCTTCTCCAAGATGTAGCATTTGATCTAGACCCTGAAAGAAGAGTATGATTTTTCCAAGGTAGAAGTGAGAGTAGAGGTACTGTTGCTAAACGTGTGATGAGACTGAAGCTCTATGACAGTAAATTGTTTGTCCAAGATCAAACAGCCAGCAATGGGATATGAATCGAGGACGACCACATACTCAAGTAGTGTGAGTCGTGGTTAGATGTATGGGCTCTGGAGTTGGAAGGAACAGAGGTGGGAAGAGGAATGGGGAGGGGGGAAGTCTCAGCTCTACTGCTTATTAGCTGTGAAAGTTTTGACAAGTCACTTAGTGTCCTTGATCTGAAATGGGAATAATCCTAATACCGCCTTCCTAGGGTTATTCTGAGCATAAAATGAGATAACACATCTAAAGGGTATTAGCATTGTGCAGCACATGATAAGTGCTCAATAAGTGGCAGGGATCATTTTTATTATTATTAGATATTTACTTATACCATTAAATCACATCATCTCCAGAGTTAATTATTTTATCTGATTTCAGTACATTGCAATGTCTGGCACACAAAAAGTTACAATAAATATTTGTAGATTTGTTGAAGGAATAAACAAATGAATAATTAAACAAAGATCTATGTTATACACTAAATTAACTGGATAATGCAATTATTTCCCTTTCCTTTGTGATATTTGAGAAAACAAACTAAAAATAGAAAATAGATGCATTTTAAACCCTATATATTGTGATAATCTGTGCAGAAGATTTCAAATGTTGTCTATTTCTAAGAACCTAGAAACCCTTTGGGGACCCAGATTTCAAACTGGAAGACAATGCTTTGACTCCACTGAGCCCCAGAGAGGAAATCCAGTTGCAGGCTGACTCAGAAAAGAAAGTGTAGAGTTTGTCCCCCGCTGTGGTCTATAATAGAGGCTTGCTCATGAAATAAGAGAGGCAACAAAAAGATGTATGCACATGCCTGAGAGATGAGCCAAAGATGCTTGTGCTTAATGTATTGGAGAAATGATTCAAGGACAAGCCACTGTCACGTGAAGATTGCATCTGCCATTATGCCAAGGTTAGCAAGAACTTGTGATGGGAACTTTTCCTACAGGTGTGGGAAGAGAGGTACCACTTGGAATGGGTGGTTCCAGGTCTTCAGAGACCTGAATCAGAGCAAAGCTACCTCTCTTTACTGGAAATTTCCCCTCTTTTGAAATAGAGGTTTCTTGAAGGTAGGGAGTGGGCTGCTTTTCTCTCAGACATGTTTGAACTGGGTTTGGTTATTATGTACTATGCACCTAGGATATTGAGCATTCCTGCCCTTCTGCCCCTCCGGTTTAGTCTTCCCTTTCCCCTTGCTAGGGACACCACTTCTTTCTATACTTTGGTACCCTCTCTTTATCTCTCTACACCTACCTATCCATTCACACATTCATCCTTTTCCATATTTTTCTTTTCAATTAAGTTATACTTACATATAGTGAAATGCATATATCTTAATTGCATGGTTTGGTCAGTTTTGACAAATGCGTATACTTATGTAACCCATACCTCTCTGAAGATATACAACATTTCCATAACCTGTGAAAGCTGCCTAGTGCCCCTGTCCCAATCAATCCCCCTTCTACCCGAGAAGCAACCATGATTCTGATTTCTGTCACCATAGATTAGTATCAAGTTCTCAACTTTGTGCGCCCAACAGGAACACTCCTTATTTATTCGTCAAAACCCAGCCACATATTGCTACCAGAATTTATTACTTCCCTCTCTGGGTTCCCTCAGCACTTGGAATATTTTTCTTATGTGTCTTTCTCCCCCATTAGACAAAGCACTTATGAGGAATCATATCTTATCATGTCTTATTCATCTTTCATAACCAGTGCCTATAATACAGTAGGTGTTCAATAATGTTCTTTGAATTAATGAATGATAAATAATAGCTGCCAAAAGAACATTTTTCTTGTTCTTTGTCTTGGTTAAATCCCTAATTCCCACTCCATGGGATTGTTTTTTGCATTTTTTTGTATTGTAAAATCAATACAAACTCACACAGAAGAGTGTGATATGGGTAGTAGAAGTCTTATTCCCTAGGGTAGCCACTATTAGCAGGTCCTTGTAAATCCTTCCAGAGATGTCTGCACATTTATATCTGTACATTTCCTTTTATACACAGGTGTTTTTATACTCTGTATACCTTCCTGAAACTTGCTTTTTCCATACAATAATATGTAACAACAATACTTATAACTAACACTTACATGGAATCTACTACATGCCAGCTAATCTTCTAAGCATCTCATGTATATTAACTTATTTATTCTTCACAATAGTCTCCTGAGTAGGTACCATCATTATAGTTTGTGGTGTTTAATTATTTTTTATCATTTTATTTCATTATTGCTTACTATTAAAATTTATTATTTTAGAGGTGAGGAAACTAAGACACAGATTAAGTAACTTGCTCAAGGTTACACACCCTGGAAATCATTTCATATTTCTATACATATAGCTACCTTATTTTCTTTAATAGCTATATAGTGTGCCATTGTTTGACTGTACCATGATTTATTTAACCAGCTGTTTCTCATGGATATTCGAGTATTTTCAGTTTTTAGAAATACAAAAAAATACCTTTATACATATATTGTTGTCTTCTTGTGGGAATATATCCATTCTGGCATGGAACTAAATCAAAGTATGTGTATACATTTTACATCTTGATAGTTATTACTAAATTGGCATCTAAAGAAACCACACCAATTCACTCTCAAACACCAACATTGTTCAACTTTAAAAGTTTTACCTAGTTGGTAGATTTTTTATTGTTTTTTTAAACAAATCAATTTTGTTGATACATATTAATAAAGCATACAATTCATCCAAAGTGTACAATCAATGGCATTTGGTATAATCACATAATTGTGCTCTTCACTTCAATCATTATTATTATTTTTGTTGTTTTGATCCACATTTTATGAAGTATGAGTGAGGTTGAGTATACTGACAATTTAGATCTTTTTTCTATGCCTGCTAATGGTTTTGGTTGTGTGGTGTTTTGTTTTGTTTTGTTTTGTTACTTTTTTCTGTTTGGTTATTTGCCTCCTATTGATTTGTAAAGCCTCTTTGCATATCAAACCATTAGTCCTTTGTTATATATGATAGAAATATTTTTCCCTAAGTCAACATTTGTCTTTTAGCTTTGTCTATTTTATTTTTTATTATACAAAGTTCTTAATCGATTGATTAATCTTTTCTCTCTTTTTTTGTTTATTATTTTTACCACCCCCCCTACACACATACACATAGCTCCCTTGTCTGTCTGTTTGTTGTCTGCTCATCTTCTTTAGGAGGCACTAGGAACCGAACCCGGGACCTCCCATGTGGGAGGGAGGTGCCCAATCGCTTGAGCCACATCTGCTCCCTTAATCTTTTCTTTTAAGTCTTCTGAACTTGGCTCCATTTGTAAACTCCATTATAATATAAGGAATTCTTTTCATCGTCCTTTCCTCAAGAGAACTTCTGACATTGACACCACATAACGTTTTGCAGCCAGTCTATGTTGTAACTAAAATCAGCAACCAAGAGAAATTAATCATTTGGGAACAAGGCCATAGGGTTTCTTTGGATGCTTCATAAGGTGATAATTGTTTGCTGAATTTGATACGGGTTCAGTGGGTGTTTCAATTTGATAGATAAATCCCCTTCCCCAGCTGATGTGTCAGGATAGAAATTTTTGTAGTATGGGACAAGTTAAGGGAGTACATAAATAATAATGCTTTTGATTCCCAACTTCTTCCGAGTTACAGCATGTGGAAGGTTTAAGCAGGTGCAGTCATGTTAATATACTGGCATGGTATGACTGATATTTCCACTATTAACTCCAGGCAGCAAGCAAGATAAATAAAAACATTTCATCGGGGCCTTGGGGGGCAATTAGGATCTTCAGGCCATCCAAAAGATTTTCACAGAATCAAACTCCAGAAATTTTGATATAGAATATAAACCCCCACTCTTTGGGTAACTTAAATTACCCAGTGATTTAAATATCCATAAAAGCTTTCAGTTTTCAACTCTTAAAAATAATCCCTGCACACTTTTCCATAGCCTTTTGTTCCACTTAACAGGACAAAGGTAAAAGTCATGGAGAAATCACAGGGACTTGTTTGTACCGTTGATTCAAAAGTGTCTCTTCTGGGATCTATTTATTTTCCCAGCCATTCAAGGTGGGTCTTTCTATTTAACTGTTCAAGATTTTTAAAACTCTTCTCTCCCTTTCTCAGGAGATGAATGGTGTGCAAAGTGAGAAGACAATGAAATGTTATCCATTTCCCACTTGTCGTTCCTCTGTATATTAAGCCTGTTCCCTTTCTTTTTTTCTTACTTCCCTTCCACAAGAGGTCATTTTAGAGAGATAAGGGATTTTTTTTTTAAGGACAAGAAATGTTATCCTTAATCTTATAACCTTCAACAGCAAAGAATCACAAGCAAAGATTAGTAAGCATTGCAAGGCTTTTGGAAGAGAGGTAGTAGAAGGCCTTAAAAGGGTGAATATTTATCTTCTCCACCCACCAGAAACATCAGCTATTCAACCTGCTTTGGGTTTCTTTAACAAAATGTTAATGTAAAATATAAATCTGATATTGAATGGTTCCATATCTTACCACCTTTCAATAAGAAAAGGGACATTTCAAAGTACTGTGAAACTGGACATTTTTCCAAGTCACCAAATGGAATTATTTGTAATTAATGCTGCTTTGGCAGAAAAGGGAAAATATAAGAGTTTGATTTCTAAAAAATACACTGTTTCATAAAAATAACCTTTTAAACTGTTTCTAGTTCAAGAAATACAAACCTTTGACCCACAAACACTAGACTCATTTGACAAACAGTCCTAATTGAGAGTAGTAAACTTAAAAATAAAAACATATTTTATCATATGTAACTTAAAAAGCAACCATATAATTAATAGGTGAACAACAGAGAGAAAGATTGCTGGAGATTAAGATTAAGCCCTCCAGAAGCGAATGTTCTAACTAGAAATTGGTTTAATTAATAGCACATTTTACATAATGATTACAGTGTAATTGCGCTGACTAGCAGAGTGTCATTAAATATATCCGTGCTCCTTTACAACACCCTAAGGCTAAAAATAATGAGTTACATTGAAAATCACTGTGCAACAGGTTCATAAATAACATTTAAGCCTATACAAGGCGAATACTTATAAATAATAAATATTTGCCTTTTGTAATTGAAGAAAAAATGACAGCCTTCTTTTTCTACTGCCTTGTAGATTGCCATGTTATAATGCTGAAAAGATTTTTCCCCTTGCTTTCTCTGGAAGGTGTTGAATAATTTATTCAAATGCTAATATTCCACGTAGTCTGACTTTGAGGAACAAATATTCCTACATAAAGAATAAATGCCAAGATGCTTATTACCTCTCTTGCTTTACTTTACACCATGTATCCCCCCAAAACTACCACAGTCTATTACACCTGTCAAATAAAGTTAGTGGCCAAATTTTCTTCCAGAGAAGCAGCATTTTTCTTTATTTAAAAATTACCCTGTCTCCCAAAATGTTCATCACACTCAGGGTTGTTGTGGAGTGGCAGCTGCTCTGTGACTTCAGCAAGGAAGTCAGAGACGCCTGATAACTTCTTAATCCCTCATTTTTCTTCTGTGAATCAATAACATCTGATAACAAGGGATGCAATTCCTTATCTCTGTAGTTTACGCAGCATGGGCTCAGACCTGTGAAAGGTCACATGTTCAGGAGCTTCATCTTCTTCATCTCCTCCATTGCAAAATGGAGTCTCGGTCCTCCAGTGCCCAATAGAAAGCAGAAAGCAGAGCTCCCCCCACAAGGCAGCCTCAGGGGACGGGCCCCAAAAGCTCCCCAGAGTTGGACTCCCTGCCAGTGACTTCTCTCCAAAGACTGCAGGAAACAGGGGTCTCTGGTCTGTAAGGAAAATATGATTTTGTGGGGGATGATCCTAGCAGCAGCCTGGACAGAGGTATCCCCAACTCTCTGCAAAGAAGGGCCCCGAGCTCTAAAGGAGAGGACCCAAAGAGAAAATGTCTTCTTCTCCCAGAGACCAGTTTCCGAGTGACTGTAAAGCAGGTCACATATTGTACCTCCTGAAACCTCAAGAAGCCCCAGGGCAGGGAGCCCACAGGGGATCCCATTGTCCACTTTTGTACTTAGTGTGACAACTCTCTCCTCTGTGGCAGGATGCAGTGTTGCTGAGTGACGAAGAAAGGGCTTTCACACTAGCCAGAACTCATTTCGAGTACTGGGTCTACCACTCATTAGCTATATGACCTTGGGTAAGCCACTTGACCTCTCTGAGCCTCAATTCCCTACTCTGTCAACTGGGGTTAATGATAGTGTCTTCCCCCTTAGGATCATTGTTAGGATTAAATGGTTTTTGTTTTTGTTTTAAGTTTGTGAATTCTTAGCATGGTCCCTATGGATTAGTAGGGACTATTTAGTAATAGCTAAATAGGTGGTAGTTATTTATCTCATGATTAGAAACTTTGTCCTCATATTTACCCAAAACCCATCTCCTTGTCACTTCCACCCATAGACTCTGTATTAGTCAGCCAAAGGGGTGCTAATGTAAAATACCAAAAATGGGTTGGTCTTTATTAAAGGGTATTTATTTGGGGTAGAAGTCCACAGAGACGAGGCCATAAAGCATTAAGTTTCTTCTCTCACCACAGTCCATTGCCACGTGTTAGAGCAAGATAGCTGCCAGCATTTGCCACGGTTCAGGCTTCTGGGGTTCCTCTCTTCCTGGGGTTGCGTTTCTCTCCGGGCTTAGCTCCTGTTTCCTCCACAAGGTCAGTTGTAGACGATCAGGCAAACAGCTTGCTTCTCTTCTCCTGTGGCCTTCTTTCCAACATCAAAACTTCTTCTCAAAAGACTGCTTCAACTGTCCTTTGCCTTGCCTTTTATATTCAATTCCCCACCCACCAAGGGGTGGGGCTCAATGCCCTAATCCTAACCTAATCATGCCCAGATTAACAGATCAGTTTACAAGCATGATTCAATTATATTTTTGGAATTCATAATTACATCAAACTGCCACAGACTCCAATTCCTTCTAGAGTGGCAGAGGACTGGGTTTCCTGCACTCATCCCTGCCTGTCCCATCCACTTGCAGATCCATCCTTGGCACAGGAGCCAGAGGGACGTTTCTACGGTGACATCATATTGCTCCCCTGGTTGATGCCTGTCCTGATTCTCCGTGGTTCTTAGGGAGCCTAGGGACTATAATCCTTACTCCGGTTTACCCTGTGCCATCTGGCCCTGCCTACCTCACACCACCCACAACCTCAAGCTCTGTGCTCCAAGCACTCTGGGCCTCTTTCTTTCCTCACACAGGCCATGTTCTCTCTGGCCCTAAGTCTTTTGCAAGTTAATTTCTCCTGGAACTCTTTTCTTACCTGCCTTTTCTAGTTACCTCTTACCTGTCCTTCAGAACTGGGCTCAAATGGCTTCCTCAGAGAAGTATTATTCTAACTCCCCAATCTAGGCTCCCTTTACGGTTCCTTCACGGGTTTTATCATCACTTGTAGCAGTGTATTTGTGTGAGTATTTAATAACTGATTAACTCCCCTAGAAAACGGTACAGTTTACGAGGCACAGTACCTGACATCCAGAAGGCCCTCGGTAAATATCTGGAATGAATGAAAGAAGGAAGGAAGGAATTGATTTCCATTTTCACATGAGAGTCCCTCACATATTTGAAGATAGTTCTTGTGCTATTTTTCTTCACGATTTAAATGTCACAAGAGTAATAGACACAGTGCCTCATCTGTTCTTCATCACATTAGTTTTGGATCCCTCAACAGCCCTATGCTCACACTCTTAGGAGCCAAATATAGCAAGACGATTGCCTTCTGTGATCTTAGACACTCTCGTTTTTTGTTTTTTTTTTTTTTAATGTTTTCCACATTATCTTTAAAACATACAAAATTCTTTGGTTGTAAAAGTAATACAGACTCATTAAGAAATTTTGGAAAATACAGGAAAAACGGAAAGAAAACAATCTCTAGATACACCACACAAAGAAAAACATTTCTAACAATTTGCTATAATTCCTGAATTTTTTCTGTGTAAATGGTTTTTTCTGGAGAGCTTAAGGAAGGATTATGTAGTGGAAATATACCTACACACACACACTGCTTTTTCACTAATATTAAAGCATAAAAATGTTTCTATATTATTATATAACCTTCACAAACGTCATTTCAAATGATTCTGTGTCAGTTAGAAATTCTTTCTGCTGCTAGTGACACTTAGCCACGGGAGGCTTAAACAAATAGGGTATTTTTCTCACAAAACAAGAAGTCTGGAGGTAGGCAGTTCTGACATTGCTTCAAATAGTTTTTTTCCTCATGGTTGCAATATAATTGTTGTAACTCCTACCAACATATGTATGTTCAAGGCAGGAGGAGGAGGGAAAGGATGTGCCACTTGTTTCCTTCCCATTTATCAGGAAAAGCCAAGGCCTTTCCTAGTGCCCTCCACAGATTTCTATTTATAAATCGTTGCCCAGATTCTGTCCATGACCAATGCTAGGTACAAAGGCATCTGGAAAAGTATTTAGTGTTTCTAGCCTATAATGTTGAACCAGGCAAGGGAAATAGGGTACTTGCCCTATTTCCTATCAGTTTAACGCCATTCCATTTGATTCTCCATTCTTTAAATAAAAAATTCCAAACTTTCTCCTATAAGGACTCTTCCCATGTACAACCGGGCCAGCAAGGAGTGGTTCTCAACCAGGAAGTTTTAGGGATGTTTTTGGCTGTCACAATGTTAATGGGAGTGCTGTTGGATTTAGTGGTCAGGGGCCAAGGCTGACCAGCACCCTGCAATGCCTGGGAAAGCTGCACAATGAAGACCTGTCCCTCACCAAATGTTAATAGTGTCCCTGTTAACTTCTGTTCAGGGGCAATCATGGGAAGTACTTCATCAGAAACAAGAAAGGAAAGAAAGGAAGGATGGAAAGAAGAAGGAGGGAGGGAGGAAAACAAAAGAAAGAATATTGTCTCATTAAACATCATAAATGACAAAAGACATATAATACTTCTCTATGACAGGATACAACCCTACCCATACTATTTACTTCTTCCTGTGACCCAGGATTTCTATCACTTCTGTGTATACACATAAGATTATTTCAACGGCCCTCCTACAGAAGTGTTTAAGGAAAGGAATGGGAGTAGATCTTTACTCTTTCTGCCTTTCAAAGGACTCCTTCTGGCACTCTGGGACCTGATATTGTTTGCAGTTTGTTCTTCCCTGAAGTAGGTTAGGAAAAATAACAAGGCCCAAGACAGGTACGGCTCTGTTTAATGACGATAGGTGGAGGTGGGAAAGCACAGATCAGCTTTTTCCTCTTGGAAAAAGCTGGGCTATTAGGGGAAGGGAATTTAGTGTTTGATTTGCCCATTCTCCATTCCTCATCGAGGCTTCGCTCCCAAATTGCTAAACCTCCATTCAACAGTTAAATTAAACATAACTAACTTTGTTGATATTATTTCACAGCCGAATAACTTGATATTCATACTCTTTGTGTGTTCAATAAGTACAGAGCTCAGACACATTTTTTTAAGTCTCAACTGGTGATGAATTCTGCTGAGCTAAACTTGTATTTCACAGGATTCTGCTCAACTGAGACGGGGTACGCTATTACACTGTAAAAATAAGCTTCAAGCCATAATTTTGATGGGCCCCTCACAGCAAGGAAGCATCCCTCTTATCCTCCTCCCTCTTCTTTGTAGCGACTCCCATTTGGCAGTTGCACATCCTAGCCTAGAGGAATCCCATGCAGACAACAGTCCTGCCCAGTCGTCCCTCACACGAATGCCTCCAAGGTGGAAAGAGCACTAAACTTGGACTCCAAAGGCCTTCGTATTTTGCTCCCTCTCTGCCTCTTAATGGACTTGTGACTATAAGCAAGTCACTTAATCTCTGATAATCAGATTCCATATTTGGCAGATATGGAGATAAAAACCTGCCTCTCTACCTCACACGTTTGCTACAGGCTCAAGGAACACAAACTACTGAAAACACATTACAAACTATAAGATGCTCTTCACTGTTATTTGTATTTCCCCTATAATTTGAAGTCCTATCCTTTAAACATGATAGGAAGTACCTATAAATACTTGAGTTGAATAATAAATCTGTCTGTTTATCCATCAAGCATGTATTGGGCACTTTCTATGTAGCAGCCCCTGTGCTAGATACTATAGGTGTAAAGAATGAGATTGTGTTCTAGTTTGAGAGAGAAACACATAAACAAATAATTATGATACTGTGGGATATGTGCTATATAATGCAGACATTTGCAAGGTGGTTTTATGAGCATATGACATTCTGCCCAGGTGGGCAAAGAAGGCTTCACTGAGGGAAGAAAGAAAGGGGAGGAATATCACAAGCACTAATGGGATACCAATGGGACCTCTGTGCAATCATTCCACTAAGAACTTCATACATGGTCTCTCCTTTAATTGTCACAATAGCCCTGTGAGGAGGTATTGCTATTTCTATTTTATAAATGAGAAAGCTGAGGCCTAAATAAGGTTACACAGGTGGTAACCAGTGGGCTGGGCTGGGGTGATGGATTCCAGCTAGGGCTGCAGATTCCAAAGCCCACATTCTCCTTCAGGCCGCTGGGCCCTCAGCTGCTTCACACCGCCTCACAGCCACTTGCTGAGGAAGAGTACGTCTGTCTTTCCTTACAACAGTGGTTTTAAAAATTATTCTAAAATCTCTCAGGTAACATTAATTATGAGTTACCAAAAGTTAAGCAACCTAGGTTAAGGGGGAAAAAAGAGGGAGTATTATAAGCATATGTGCGTATCTCACAGAACCCCAAATCAGAAAGTGCATTTGGATCTCTCAAGGGACTGGAACTTCCACAGAATGTCTCTCTCTCTCTCTCTCTCTCTCTCTCTCTCTCTCTATGTTTGTGTGTGTGTTCCATTATCTATGTTCTCTCTGTTGAATTCATAATTCTCTTTCTTCAGACCAGCTTTTCCTATAATGCCATTCCTTTTGACACCCAGTCCAAGCAACCCAAGGAGACTGACTAGCATCTCTAAATCCCAATTCCAAACTCTTGGAAGAGGAAATTTATTGGCTCAGCTTGGGCTAACTGTCCATGTTCTTAAGTGTGGGCTGTGCATAGTGACTTCCTTCCAAAGAGTATGGCATAGAAAGGGGGAAAAAGAGGAACTTTACAGTGGCGAAACAACAAATACTCCCTTAACCAGCTGATCAAGATCTACATCAACAGTGATAAGTCATGCCAATGACACATACACTTAATATGAAGTGATGGAAATGGCACTTTACCTCTGTGGTCTTCCTCCCCCAAACCCATGACCCAGTCTAATCATGAGAAAAACATTAGAGTAACCCAAACTAAAGAACATTATACAAAACCTCTGACTAGTACTCCTCAAAACTGCCAAGATCATCAAATCAGAGAAAGTGTGAGGAAGTGTCACAGTCTAGAGGAGACTAAGGGGACATGATGAGTAAATGTAATGTGGTATCCTGGATGTGATGCTGGAACAGAAAAAGGACATTAGGTCAAAACTAAAGAAACCCAAGTATGGACTTTAGTTAATCGTAATTTATCAATATTGCCTATATCAATATTGGGTCATTAGCTGTAACAAATTTATCAGAGTAATTTTAAGATTAGGGAAAATTTAGTTAATAATAATGTACCTATATTGGTTCATCAATTATTATAACAAATGTACCATACTAATGTAAGATGTTAATAAAATAGGAGAAACTGGATACAGGGTATATGGAAACTCTCTGTACTACCTTTGCAACTTTTCTGTAAAAATAAAACTGTTCTAAAATTTTAAAAAATATTTTTAAAATGTATTTGCATGCTTACTCAATCACCGTGCTAGATGCTTTAGATGCAGGGACTAAAACAAAAAGTCCTTCTCAAATTAAACCTTCCCCTTACCTATCTACCACAACATACTGCAGGCCTTTGAGATAAGGAAAGATGCCAATGCCTAGCACGTCCTGACACATAGTAGGTAGTCAATGAACGTTTGCCTACTCCCCCTGGCATTTATCACTTACAAGCCAGCTCCCCATCTTAATGGTCAGAATGACACCATGTCGTGTCCCAGTGCGGGTCAGTGGATATGGATGATTTCAGTTTGCTCACTCCCCTCTTCTTAGTGAGAAAGTCGGTCTCTTTCCGGGCTGTCACCACCACTCCCTAAAGACCATCAATTGGGCTTGGGCCAGCCTCTGAAGAGTTTCATTCCAATAATCCTTTAGTTCTGACCTGGCAACTCTGAACAGGACCTAGACCTCATCAGTGTTTTATGCCCTTTAGGGGACCTATCCTTGCTTTTCTCAGGACAGTCTTATAAAACCTTTCAAAGGATAAGAGCCTCTCATCATGATTAACCTTTGGAATGGGCATTAAAAATAATTTTGCATTCACTTTAATAGTTCAAGTTTTAAGGGGAAAGACAGATGGGTGTGGCTTATTTAAGCATTTTCTTTTCCAAAGCAGTAGAGAGGGACAAAAGACCCAGAAGGAGTTTCTGGCTGTTGAGCTGAGAGTTGGACATTTTAATCCTTTCCTTCTCCCTTTGCTCTTCTACTGTCTACAAAGTCATTTTAATGTTACGAACTGAATATTAGCTGATTAACTAACTCCTCCAGGAAAAATGCTACTAATTCATCAGGTCTCTTCACTTCATTTTTTTAAAACTGCCTTCAAACATCTTTTGTTTTAATAAATGACCAAATTCTGTGCTGTGGTTTGCACAGTCTTAATGAACTTGGGAATTAAAAATCCTCACTGTGGTTTCTTTTCAGCTCTATCACATAGAAGACCCTATTGCTCCTCACCGTTGTACCAGAGTTTACTCATAATAAGGGACCAGGTTAAATCCTATTGACATTAGACACTGACATTACTACAGCACTCGGTAAGATTTTTTTTGCTTTTTAAACTTTTTTTTATTAGAAAAGTTACAGGTTTACAGAAAAATCATGCAGAAAATACAGAGTTCCCATATACCCCACATTACACATGCAGTTTTCCTTATTATTAACACTTTGCATTAGTGTGTTACCTTTCTTACAATTGATGAAAGAATATTATTATAATCATTCTATTAGTTATAGTCTATGGTTAACATTAGGGTTCACTGTTTGTGTTGTACATTCCCGTGGTTTTTTAAAAAATTTTATTCTAGAAACATATATACACCTAAATTTCCCCTTCTAATCACATTCAAATATAAAATTCAGTGGTGTTAATTACATTCACTTTGTTGGGCTACCATCACCACCATCCATTACTGAAACTTTTCCATCACCTCAGATTGGGTGAGCTTTTGTGCCCCTGAAACCTGGAGCAGCCCTCTCTGCCACCTGTATACCTGTGGGATAGAATATAAAAAGCAGTCCCCTCCACCAATACCCCAATCATCTAATTTGGAAAACGTGAGGCTGAACAAGTCCATGCTCAGCCTATTCTGAACACGTTCTCTGTTCCCTACACCAGAGTTTACACCCTTGATAGATGCGCAAATATGTCAGTCTCTCCCTGACTATAAGCTCCTTTCAGGGTAGTGATTTCCTTACTCTGTATCACCCATGGTGCTGGCACAGGGCCCACACATAGTGTACACACGCACACTCACTACGCAGGAGGGCAAAGATACGTGTGTCCCAAATATGCCCCATTACAGCAAGTCACTGCTACGGACATGGACGGAGCTTGATGCTTAGACAGATAGAGAACGGGGATTAAAAAAGAATATCTCCCCCATTTGCTCACGTCGGGCAGTGATATAATATCCAGTCTCACGTCTCTATTTCAGACCACATATGGCAGTAATATCGGCTCTTCCCCACCTCAGTCTAACCATGACTAAACAGGTTGATGAATGTCATGCATCTTATCATCATACATGCATATTTTTAAATATAATTCACTTTTGATCTGCACCCTTGTGCAGTGGCGAATGAAAACAGTTAAGATTTCTTCCACTGTCTGCCTTTAAATGTATTAAACAGCCCTGCTGTCAATAGATTATATTCTTGTACAATGATAATAGCCCCCAAAACTAAGAGGCCTTGTCAGGAATTGCAGTTGTCACAGTTTGATGGGAATGATTTTACTTGGGGTTCGTCTGCCGCACAATCATCTCATAATCTGGATATACATCACAGCATGACATGTAAATTTCCTGCTACTCTGCTTTCATTTCCAGAGGCAGCAATCAAATGAAAACCACTCAACCTCACCCAAATGTATAAATAATTTTCATTCAAACATATTAACAGTCAAAATATGAGAATTTATCACAGTGTTAGGCCTTTTAAGAAGCAATAAAGACTTTACTTTTTAAGCATATCTCTCCTTAGAAAAAGTAACACGAATAGTAACTTGCAATTTTAAAACCACATTTGAAAGTCCACATAGAAACCACCTAATGGACAAACTTAAGGGATATAGGTGCTTCACCACAGATTTGCTGCTTGGAGGAAAAGGGTTGAGGGAAATATTGTGTAACAGAATTGCATGTGGGTTAATAATCACCTCATGAAAATACCAATGTCTAAAAACACTGATTTATTTCATCTTTACTAAGCATATTTTTTGTGCTGCACAATCAATAGTAGATTACTTCCCCTAAAATATAAACATCTGACCCAGCAGTGATTTGGATAAAAATATGACAAATGACACCTTTTTCCCCTGGTAAACATCAGATTTTAATGGAAAGCAATCTCTTTGAAAAGAAAGTTCATCGAATTGCAGCCGTGGACAGGCTGACTCTCCCCCACTTCAGGCCGAGTTCCAGCCACACTAGCCATCAGTTACCAGGGAAGGGAGAAAACACATCCACAATGGAACAAGGAAAGGTCTGTCAGCAAATACACATATATGCATATATATTTATATATCATTTTGCAAATGTTTGTATGTATTGTGAGAATTTTGATTTTTACCCATAATAAAATAAATAAATAAATAAATAAATAAATAAATAAATAAATAAATAAATAAAGTCAAATGAGAGCAGGGTGCTGGTTTGCCCCGTGGCCTGGGTCAAGGTGAGTGTGGAGATGGCTTTTGGATGCTGCACTTAAGGGAAAGAACAGCATTGAGAAGCGTTCACTACTGGAGTCTGGGGTCTCACCGTTTAGGTGCTCAGAGGCAAAGCCCTCAGATGAGAACTTTCTCCATGATCCACCAGACAGATGTGCTAAAAGACATCATGTTGACCAGTGAGACACTAAGTTGGCATGGGTTTATTAGCTTTGGAAGAAAACCCCCAAAGGAATATAATACTCTCACAAATTTAATTCAATAACCAAGGCACTCATATTTTCAAAAGGTACCTTCCATATTCTAGAAAGGACAGCATTTTGGGTCAAAGGCTAATTTAAATGTGCCTATCATATCCATGGGGGCAGTTGAGAAACAGAGGGTGGTTAGGAAGTATGGGTTGGGAAGATAGGGTTCAGAATGGAAGATAATCTACTTTTACGATTGATGCCAGTGCCTAAAAATTTTGCTGCCTCACCTTAAATATTTATACCCTTTTCTTCTCCCCTCAGTCCCCATCCATGTGCAAAAAGTGCTAAGATGACAGTTTTTCCCATTTCCCCAGTTAGTGTGTCTGCAGAAGTAGAAGTACCATAACCTGGGGTACAGCAAGCTCAGCCATTTGAAATAAAACTTTGCAGTACTAATGTTTTTGTAACTGCTTTCATATTGTAATGATATTTTTCCAAGCACTGGTTTTATTTGATCTTAAATACCTTTTTGGGAAAGTCCAGTGAGCTGACTCTAATAAAATCATGCTATTGAAAAAAGGTTTAAGTAGAATGTTCAGAATAAATTACAAAACTGCATGCAAGAATACCAGCTAGTGCTGCAATAAAAAGCTGAAAATGAGTATTCTTGCAATATATTTTAAAGAAGTAGTATACTTTTTTTGTCCATTTTTTTTTCACTGAATGTTTCATAACAGAATGCCTCCATGTCGTGAAAGGAGGGGAATGCATACCAAATGAACAAACTGCAGGAAAAAATTGCATTTAAGGGGGAAAAAAAAACCTTGACTTTTTGGGGGAGTATAGAATATATTTCATTTCATTTTCAATAACTGTTGGAAGATAATAGGAAATGTAATTTCTTTCCATTTGCTATGCCAAAATACTTAAATTACATCATACTTATCCTGTCACATTTTCCCCCAACATATTCAAGACCCTTTAATGGATATCATATCCCTTATATATGCACTAAGGAACAGTATCCACTTTAAAAGACAGAGATATCCAGCAGTAGGTTTCTCAGGGAAACTTGGGTAGCATGTGGAAGACATAGGCAAATGTATATCTGACTTTCTTATAGAGAAGCAGACGTAAGGCACTTATAATGAAGGTGAGTGTGTCCTCTTAAAGTCCTAGGTCCGGAAGAAATCATAAGCCCCTTCCTTAGCCTTTCAAACCAATAGGATGTTCTCACAAAAATTGGACACTGAAAGCACAGAAGACAGTAAACTTACCCTATGGTAACATGATTCTGTGCATTTGAAAATCTACTGTGTGCTGGGCCTTGAGACAAGTACTGTGCTTCAGTTTCTATAAGGAATAATATTTATGTAAATCAAATTAACTTTTAAATCCAAACTCACTATTTTCACCTCCAGGTAAGACAAAAGCAATCATCCCCACCTTATGGAGAGAAACTGGGACAAAGCAAAGGTGGCCATAGCATGATGGAGAAGATCTAGAAAATAATGGACACCATTGTGGTATCCTTTTCCCATCCATCTTTCTTCCCAAAAGAACTCAATTTTGTTCAGGAATCCATTTCTCCTACACACAGCCAAGGACCTCAAGGTTTTGACTTGTCACGGGCAATCCTATGCTGCTAGTCGTTGAGTTTGAGAAAAGGCATGGGACTCTGGCCAGCGCAATGGGTGAGGGAATCTGCTAGGTCCCATTCAGAGAAGAGCTTTCTTGTCACCAAAAGAACTGGTCTCTCTTTTTTCTCTGGAATTTTATCTGAATGTGACCATTAAAAGTGCAGCAGCCACCTTGCTGCCAATCTCAGGATGAAACCAATACCAACAATGGCAGAAAACAATACCAAAGTTTAATAGACCTTCTGGATATCATTGAGCCTCTCAATCAATCAATCTTGAAACCTGCCCTGCCTCTGGACCTGCTGATATGTGAGATACATATAAGAACACCTTTCTATATTGTTCAAGTCATTTTGTATTGAGGTTTCTGTTCTTTGTTGCCAAACCCATCTTCATTGATGCAATAGATGCTGAATAAAAACAGACCTGACTCCACCATTTAATAGCTTTGTGTCCTTGGGAAAAAACATTTATGCTAAGAATACTTTTTGCATCTTTAAATTGTTATCTCGGAGTTGCCACAGGATAGATGAGACAATGCATGTAAACAGAAAACGTGCTCCATAAGTGATTGCTGTTATGCTCTTTTTAAAAACTGCACATGTGGGGAACAGATATGGCTCAAGCAGTTGAGCACCTGCCTCCCACATGGGAGGTTCCAGGTTCAGTTCTCGGTGCTTCCTAAAGACAAACAAACAACAAGCAGACATCAAGCAAAAACAACAAGCAGACGAGAAAAACAATATGCAGACAAGCAAAAACAACAAGCAATACAACAAGCAAACAATGAGCAGATAACAAGCAAAAAACAAACAAGCAGGGAGCAGATGTGGCTCAAGGAGTTGAGCACCCACCTCCCATATGGGAGGTCCCGGGTTTGGTTACCAGTGCCTCCTAAAAAAAAAACAGACAACAGGCAGATGAGCAAAATCAATGATGCAAACAACAAGCAAAAGCAACAAGCAAAGAGACAAGGGAGCCATCTCGAGGGGGGCAGAGTTTTTTAAAAATTAAAAAAAAAATTTTTTTAACTGCACATATGACTTTGGAACAATAAGAATAATACCATGTATCTCATTTTAAAGGGACTAATGAGAACCAATAGTTCTTGATGATTATTAACAAATTCAAAAATAAATCATTGTACCCATATTCTTCACTTAGGCCTCTGCTCCTATCCACCCTTCCTCTTTGAGGCTTTTCTGAAAGCTGCCATCTATGAGAGGCAGTTGAATATTGTGGTGGTTTGAAGCTGTATGTACCCCAGAAAAGCATGTTCTTAAAACTAATCCATTCCTGTGGGTGTGAACCCATTGTAAGTAGGATGTTTTGATGAGGCTGCTTCAGTTCAGGTGTGACCCACCTCATTCAGGATGGCTCTTAGTCCTCTCAATGGAGTCCTTTATAAATGGATGGAAAGAGAGAGAGAGAGCCACTGAAGCAAGAAGCTGAAATCAACAAAACCCAGAAAAAAGGGAGAGACCAGTAGATGCCACCACATGCTCTGCCATGTGACAGAAGAATCCAGGATCGCTAGCAGCCGGTCTTCAGGAAGAAAGTATTGTCTTGATGAGGACTTGATTTGAACATTTTCATGGCCTCAAAACTGTAAGCTTGTAAGCTAATAAATTCTCATTATTAAAAGCCAAACCATTTTATGGTATCTGCTTTAAGCAGCCTAGGAAACTAAAACAAGCAAAGTGCTTAAAAGCCTTGGCTCTGGTGTTAGATCATGTGGTTTCAAATTGGCTCTGCCACTTTCTAGGTATAACCTTGGGCAAGTTACTTAACCTCTCTATGCCTCAGTTTCCTCATCTTTATACAGGAGAATGGTGATGAACATAATAGTTTTCATCTCACAATACTTTTAGGAGGAGTCAAAAGACAGGGTGATTAGTAGAGTACCTGGCATGCAGTAGGTATGTTAAACATACACTCTTTCACCCTTTCAATCTCCATTACTCTCTTCAATAATCTTAGGACATTACACCAGTGGATTTCAAACTTCAGTGTGGATAAGAAGTACCCGTGATGCTTGCTATAAAAATAGAGTCCAAGGACTGTACCCTCCCCCATCAAGAGATTCAGATCCAATAGGGCTGAGATACATTTTTAATAAACATTCCAGGTGAAATTCATGCAGACAGATCCTCATCCTGTTTTAAGAAACTCTCTATTTTTACTGATTGGCAGTTGAGAGACATGGAAGACATTCCTCGTGTTGGAGATACTCATGTATTTCTCCTATCCTCTCTACTAGACTGAAAGCTTCTGGAAGGCAGAGACACCATTATCTCTCTGTTCCTTCCCCCCACTACATGTCTAGCACAGTACCTTGCTCAGATGGTATAGAAACTGCAGTGATTGAGTCAGGGAGAGAAAGAGGGATAGAGATCCAGTCAAAAGGAAAACACTAAACGTTTAGTGATTCCAAGAGATTCTACTGGAATAGCTGTCCTGAACCAGCCCCAGAGCAGTTTTTGTTTCCGCAGCACCCACTAACAGTGAGACCCTGAATAGCAGAGTCACTGGGAAGCTCTGAAACTCCAGGTTGGCTTAACTTTTCAGACTTCTATCAATCCTGGGACATGGCTCCCTAAGTCCAAAGCAAACTTTAGACCAGTTGCAGAAGGACAAAGGGGAGAAAATGCCAAATGAGAAGCTGATTTGGACCTCTTATTGTTTGGACCTCTTAATGGGTCGCTCAACCCATTAAACTTATATCTCCTAGAGGCAACTTTTACAGGGCTGTTTTGTAAATTAATTAATGTTAATACGTACTACAATACATAGTTATTATTTATTGAATGATTATATAGATCAGATGCTTTACCTGAGTTATGTAACTAAATTCTCAAGAATTCATTCAACAAATATTTATTGAGCACCTACTATGTGCTAGAATATCAAATGAAAACTAATATGGTCTACTTAAAATATTTATAACTATATAATATATCTATGTCTCATATATAACTATATAAAGAAAAATTTCCTAGAAAAATTTCCTAGAAAAACTAGGAAGCTGATAAGTGTAAAGAATTGGTACACTGACACACAGTAAACACTTTAAAAATGAAAACCATTATTATTATTATTATGAGTTAATTATTATTAGACTATAGATAACAGCTAGTAACAGTGGTTCTGTCTAGATGGTGTTTCATGGATGAATATTTCTTAATTTTGGTTATTTGTATTTACTCAATGTTCTGCAATAAGTTTACAATGCTATTATAATAAAAAATAAAAGTTATTTACTTTAAAAGTTAGTAAAATGTTTCCCCTCAGCATCAACAAATGCTGACCACATTGTCTTTCACAGCACCACCTAGCGGCTCCAAAAGAATGTTTCACCAACCTCCTTTGGACCTGCATTTTCTCTGACACTACTTCATACCAAAATCCGTAGAAGTAATTGTGATATTTCCCAACATCCTCACAGCATCCTACATAATGATTGAACAATCCTCACAGCATCCTACATAATGATTGAACAATGACTGGCATGCTTAATTGCTATGCCCTTTATTGGTCTTTAGAAGTCACTCTATTTTTTTCATGATGGGATGATTTTCTTTCTTATGGGACTTTGATTGTGATACCTTTTCTCACAGAAATACAACTTAGGAATCCAATGAGACCTCTAAGAAACACACACACAAAATGTAAATCTTCTAATAATTTAGAAATGTCCTTATATTTAGAAGTATAAACCCACTAGACAAAAATAAGTTTGATACAAAAAGCATTTATTGAGTACCTGTCCATCTAGTGCCAAGCATTGTGCAAGATGCTTCAATGAAAACTGAATAAATCATGTTTATTGCCTCAACAAGCTGTTATGAGAGACTGATGTTTAATGCAATACACTGTGACACACACAACTCATTCATTCATTCTTTATTGAGCACATACTACATCACAGGCACTGGAAGTACAGAAATGAGCAAAATAAACAAAGTCCCTGCCTCTAGAACTTACACTCTAATGGAGAAGAAATAATAAACAAATAAATATAAAATATCATTGTGATGATAAGTGCTACAAGATATAATAAAGCAGGCTAAGGGAAATAAAAAGTACCAGGGTTGCTGTTAATATAGAATTGTCATAAAACCCTCCTGAAGGAGATATTTGAGAAGATATTTTGATGGGATATGTGAAGGAGTAAGTCATGACTAGATGGAGGAGGAGTATTCCAAGAAAGAAAAAAAAAAACAGCAAATGCAAAGATCCTGAGGTGGACATGTTCTCCATGTGCTGGTGGAATAGAAAGAAGGCCCATCTGACTGAAGCAGTGAACTAGGGAAAGAGGAACAGACAATGAATTTGGACTCGATTCTATAGGACCAATAGAGACTTATGATTGACCCAAGGGTTAATGGGAATCCGCTGACAAATTTTGACAAGAGGAGTGACATACCTTGACTTACATTTTAAAGTGATCGTTTTAGCTCCTCAGTGGATATTAGGTTGTGGGAGAATAAGCGTAGAATAAAGGAAACCAAGCAATAATCAAGTGAATAAATGTCTGTGAAACAACTGAATGAAATGAATGTAAGAATAGAACAAAAGCATTAGTGGTTAATTACATCTGGGAGTGATAAGGAAAGCCTCCTCAGTGGAAACAAAGTCTAAACAGAGATTTGCTTGTGATTTTCAGTTTGACATTTTTGACAAGGCGTATTCTTTCATCAGGAGGCCCATAATATGAGATGCCTCTTTTTGTGATGTTAGCAGCTTAATTATTGATTAATTAATGTCCAAATCCATTCATTCATTCACTAGAAGCTGCAAAATGGTGATATTCTATCTTTCCATCTTTATTTATTATCTGAAATACATTTATAAAAAGAAACTTTCCTTCATCTTCAATTTGGTTACCCAGTGTGAGAGTTAAGTTCATATGTCAACTTGGCTAGATCATGGTGTCCAGCTGTTTGGTCAAGCAAGCACTGGCCTGATTGTTACTGTGAGAATATTTCATGGATTTAAATCATTAATTGATTGCATCTATGGCTGATTACATCTATAATCAACAAAGGAGACTGCTTTCAGCAATGAGAAAATTCTCTTCCAATCAGTTGAAGGCCTTAAAGGGAGAACTGATGATTTCAGCAGTCGGAAGGAATATTTTCTACCTCTACTTCAGCCCTCTGGCTTCTCCTGTAGAATTCATTGAAACCTTCATCAGAGTCCCCAAATTGCAGCCTCACATGGAACTCAGATTTGCCAATCTCCATGGTTGCACAAGGCAATTCCTATAACAAATTTCATAATATTTACATGTGTGTGTGTATCCTGTTGGTTCTATTTCTCTGGAGAACACTGACTAATACAGATTTCAGTACCAAGAGTGGTTCTTGAGGTTGAGATTGCTGAGGTGATTCTGGGGTTTTGGGAATTGGTTCTCTAAACTGATTAAATTAGACACTAATAACTATTTCCAATGATCAAGATGGCACTAATAGCCCATGGCACAAAAAAATATCACTATTGAATACTGCTACTCAAATGCTTATTAGAGGCAAGGGTCCAAGTGACAGTATATTTGATACCTTCACAGAGTTTCGTGAAGTTAAAAAGTATAAAGACGTTGACTGGTTGTTCCTAAATATACTGGATACAGCTGTTAAAGGAATGAACTTAAGCCTTTAAATTTCCAGCTCAGGTGTCACATGAAAGACATGAAAGTTTCTATGAGTGCCCTGAAAGAAACTTATTTCTTGTAGCTGTAGACTTGAAATTTCCAAAAGCCAGACCCAGAGTCTCATTGTGCAAGTGGCTGAATTACAACATAAATTGAGTTCTCAACCATGCATGGTGCCTTTTGTTAAAGTGAGAACATATGGGGAAGGAATGGAATCCTGAATATTGGAATGGGGGACATATATGGGCTGATAATGATGTTGGTGGGGACACTGAAACCCTAATTCTGCTAAGTCTTCTTTGCCAGATAAAACTGTAATGGTCTGCCCTGAGAAATCAGCCATTCTACCTCCACTTGGAGAGATTAACCCTGTTGCCTGATAAACCTGTAACTGCTTCCTCTGTGGAAAGAGCCATCACAGCTCCATCTGAAGAGATTAACCCTGTTCAGAGGGAATGCCTTGAGGTAGTTGGCTTGCAAGGCACTACTAATTCCTCTCATGACTCACACCCAAAACCCTCTTTTCTTTCAGACCTATAACTATACTGAAGTCCCCAAAAGGCCCAAAAGGTGAGGTACAGAGTATGACCCATAAGGAGGTGTGTTACACTCCAAAACAGCTGCATGATTTTCTCCAATTTATATAGACAGAAATCAGGGTAATATGTGTGGGAATGGATATTAAGCATGGAGGATAATGGTGGGAGGAGCAAAAAGTTGAATTAGGCTGAATGTATTGATATGGGTCCAGTAAGAAGAGATTTTAGATTCAATGTTAGAAAAGGCTCTAACTGTTTGGGTGGTTGGCTGAAGCATGGGCCAAAAGATGGCCTACATTACCTGAAGATGAAATGCCAGAGCTGCCCTGCTATAATGTATGAGAAGAGATCCAAAGGCTTAGAGTTCTTAGAGTTGGATCCTTAAACACCACGGGGATGATCAGATCCCAGGTTGGCAGTAGCCAAGTGGCAGCACTCAACCACCAAAGACAAGGTGGGTGTGGTTACCATAATGGACAGCAGAGTCAAAGCAGTAATCAGAATTGTATGATGCAGAGACCTATGACATTGTCTAGTTGATCATGGCATACCTAGAAATGATATTGATCGGCAGTCTACTAAATTCCTACTTGATCTGTATAGGCAGAAAGGCTCTAGGTCAAGGGAACACAGGTCTCACCTGAATCACACAAACAGATAGTCATGGTCCTTCAGTTAATTCCACGACTTTGAAACAAGTTTACAAACTCAGAAAACCCCTTGAATAAAGAGAAGGCCAGGTCTCCTTGGGGAAGGACCCTGCCACACTTCCAAAATTTATGTTAATCTTCCTCCCAGCCTTCCCCAAAGGGACATATGGCCTTTTACCAAGGTGACTGTGCACTGGGAAAAGGAAATGATCAGTCATTTTGGGGATTATTAGTTACTGGCTCTGAAATGACACTAATTCCAGGAGACCCAAAACATCACTGTGGTCCTCCAGTCAGGGTAGGGGCTTATGGAGGTCAGGTGATCCATAACACTTTAGCTTGGGTCCATCTCACAATGGGTCCGGTGAGTCCTCAAACCCATTCTTTGGTTATTTCCTCAATTCCTGAGTTAGCAATGGCAAAATGCGCCTGACTGGAGACAGACTGAATTGAGGTGTGTACCCTACGTGACTTCCTCTTGGAGTGAGCCTGCTGTGGATGGTTGGTTAATTTTGCCAGGGAGACGTCTGTAATAGACATGCTCAGCAATTGGAAGAATCCCCACATTGATTCCCTGGCTTGTGGAGTGAAGCTATTATGGGTAGGAAAGGCCAAGTGGAAGCCACTAAAACTGACTTTATCTAGCAAAATAGTAAATAAAAAGCAACAATGCATTCTTGGAAAGATTGCAGAGATAAGAGCCAACATCAAGGACTTGAAGGATGCAGGAATGGTGATGCCCACCACATCCCCATTCAACGATCCTATTTGGCTTGTGCAGAAAACAGCTGGATCTTTGAGGATAACAGTGGATTATCATAAACTTAACCAGGTGGTGACTCCAATTGCAACTGCTGTTCCAGATGTGGTATCATTGCTTGAGTAAATCAACATATCTCCTGGTACCTGGTATACAGCTATTGCTCTGGAAAATGCTTTTTTCTTGATACCTGTTTAGTGAAGATCACCAAAAACAGTTTGCTTTCAGCTAGCAGGGCTAACAATATACTTTTCCTACCTCAGGGGTACAACAACTCTCCAGCCCTATGTCCTAATCCAGTCTGCAGGGATGTTGATCACCTTTTCTTTCCACAAGACATCACACTGGTCCATTATATGGATGACATTATACTAATTGGACCTAGTGAGCAAGAAGTAGCAACTACTCTAGACTTATTGGTGAGGTATTTGTGAGTCAGAAAGTGGGAAATAAATCCAAGAAAAATATAAGGACCTTCCACCTCAGTGAAAATTCTATGCATGCAATTGTGTGGGGCATGTCAAGATACCCCTTCCAGGGTGAAGGATAAGCTGTTGCATCTGGCCCCTCCTACAACCAAAAGAGAGACTGTTTTAGTTTGCCAAAGATCTGCCAATGCAAAGTACCAGAAATGGATTGGCTTTTATAATGGGGATTTTATTTAGAGTAAAAGTTTACAGTTCTGAGACCACGAAATGTCCAAATCAAGGCACCATCAGAGATGCTTTCTCACCAAAGCCAGCTACTGTTGATCCTAGCATCCTGCCATGTGGCGAAGATGGCCGCTCAGAATCTATAGTCTCCTGGATTTCAGCTATGGGCAACTAGGCATAAGGTTTGTCTCCTCAGCCATAGGGTGCCGTGTGTTCTCAGGGGCCTCTGTGTTCTGCTGGTTCCAGATTCTGGGAACTCTTTCAGCCTCTTGGGGCTTTTGTGCTTTCCTGCAGTCCTCTCTCTCACATGGCAGGATTAAATATGGTGGCTTCCTTTTCCTATGTGTCTGTCTTTCTCTGTGTCTCCATTGATATCAGACCCAGCAAGACTCAACATGAGTCCCGCCTTACTGACATAGTCCAGTCAAAAGCAATCTCACACCCACAGGAATAGATTCGTTCAAAAACATAATCTTTCTCTTTTTGGGATTCATAAAAGAACTTCAAACTGTCACAGAGACAAAATGCCTAATTGGCCTCTTTGGATTTTAGAGGCAACATATTCCTCATTTGGATTTGCTGCACTTTGGCCTATTTATCAAGTAACCCAGAAAGCTACTAGTTTTTAGTGGAGACCAGAATAAGAGGAGGCTCTGCAACAGATCCAGGTTGTCATGCAAGATCCTCTGTTACATGGACCATATCATCCAGCAGATCCAATTGTGCCAGAAGTTTCAGTGGCAAATAGAGATACTGCCTTTGGCGGGACCCTATACAAAAATCACAGCGCAGACTTAAGATTTTGGAGTAAAGCCCCCTGGGGAGCAGATAACTACTATTCTTTTGAGAAACAGCTTTTGGTCTGCTACTGGGCCTTAGTAGAGACTGAACACTTAACCATAGGCCACAAAGTTACCATGAGATCTGAGTTGCCTATCAGGAACAGTTATCTGACTCACCAAGCCATAAACCTGGGCATGCACAGCAGGACTTATCATCAAATAGAAGTGATATAAACAAGATTGAGCTCAAGCAGACTGAAAAGCACAAGTTACACAAGGAAATGGCCCAAATGCCCATGACCCCCACTCCTGCCATATTACTTGCACTTTTCCAGTCCACAGCTATGGCCTCTTGGGGAGTTCCTTACAATCAATTGACTGGGGAAGAGAAAACTCAGGTTTTGTTTACCAGATGATTCTACATGATATACAGGTACCACCCAAAAGGGGACAGCTACAACACTGCAGCCCCTTTCTGGGACATCCCTGAATCAAAGTGGGAACGGAAATCCTCCCTGTGGGCAGAACTTTGAACAGTGCATCTGGTTGTTCATTTTGCTTGAAAGAGAAATGACCAGAGGTGCATTTATATACTCATTCATGGGCTATGGCCAATGGTTTGCCTGGATGGTCAAAGATTTGGAAGGAACATGATTTGAAAATTGGTGACAAAGATGTCTGGGGGAAAGGTATGTGGATAGGCCTTTCAGAATGTATGAAAAACATGAAGATATTCATGTCCCGTGTGAATGCTCACCAGAGGGTGACTTCTGCAAAGAAGGATTTTAACAATCAAGTGGATAGGATGACCTGTTTTATGGATACCAGTCAGCCACTTTCCCCAGCCACTCCTGTCATTGCCCAATAGGTTCATGAACAAAATGACCATGGTGGTAGGGATGGAGATTATGCATGGGCTCAGCAACATCACTCATCAAGGTCAATCTGGCTGCATCCATGCTCTGCCAGCAGCAGAGACCAATACTCAGTTTCCCATATGGCACCATTCCCTGAGGTGATCAGCCTGCCACCTGGTGGCAAATTGATTGCACTGGACCACTTCCATCATGGAAGGGGAAGTGTTTTCTTCTAACCAGAATACACATATACTCCACATATTGGGTTTGCCTTCTTCCCTGCACGTAATGCTTCTGCCAAAATTACCATTTGTGGACTTATAGAATGCCTCGTCCACCATCATGATATTGCACTCAGGTTTGAATCTGATCAAGGAATACACTTCATGACAAATAAAGTGTGGGAATGGGCACATGCTCATGGAATTCAGTGGTCTTACCATGTTCCCCATCATTCTGAAGCAGCTGTATTGATAGAACAGTGGAATGGGCAATGAAGATTCAATTTCCATGCCATCTAGGTGGCAATACCTTGCAGGTCTGAGGCAATGTTCTCCAGGAGGCTGTGTATGCTCTAAATCAGCATCCACACTATGGTGCTATTTCTCCCATAGCCAGGATTCATGGATCCAGGAACCAAGGGGTGGAATGGGAGTGATACCACTCACTATTACCCCTAGTGATCCACTAGGAAAAAATTTCCTTCCTGTCCTTGCAACCTGAAGTTCTTCTTATCTTAAGGTCTTTGTTCCAAAAGGACCAGTGCTTCCACCAGGAGACACATCAGTGATTCCACTGAACTGGAAGTTAAAACTGCCACCTGGCCACTTTGAGCTCCTCATGCCTCTGAATCAACAGGCAAAGAAGGGAATTACTGTACTGGCTGGGATGATTGCTCCTGATTATCAAGGGAAAATAGGACTGCTACTAAACATTGGTGGTAAAGAAGAGTTTGCATAGAATACACAAGATCCCCTAGTGTGTCTCTTAGTACTATTATACCTTGTGATTAAAGTCAATGGAAAACTGCAACAATTCAATCCAGGCAGAACTACCAATGGCCTAAAAACTTCAGGAATGAGGATTTGGGTCACTCTACCAGGCAAAGAACCATAACTAGCTGAAGCATTTGCTGTGGGTAAAGGGAATATAGACTGGGAAGTGGAATAAGGTAGTTATTAAATATCAGCTATATTCACATGACCAGTTGCAAAAATGAGGACTAAAATGGTTATAAATATTTCCTCCTTAGTTTGTTATGAATATGTTTGTATATATAGGTAGTAGTGAGCCAAAGCAGTGCTGATGCAAAATACCAGAAATCTGTTGGCTTTTATAAGAGTATTTACTTGAAGTAGAAGCTTACAGTTACCAGGCCATAAAGAGTAGGTTACTTCCCTCACCAAAGTCTGTTGCCACATGTTGGAACAAGATGGCTGCTGATGTCTGCAAGGGTTCAGGCTTCCTCTTCCTCTTAAGGCTCTGTGGTCTCAGCTTCTTCCAATATCAGCTGTAGGCTGTGATAAGTCTTGTCTCTCTCCTAGAGCTTGTTCCTCTCCAGGCTCAGCTGCTCTGCTCTCTCCACAAGGTCAGCTGTAAACTTTCAGGCTAACGGCTCATCTCTCTTCCCAGGGCCTCTGCCGTGTCTAATGGAGCCTTCTCAATTTCCTCACGTATCTGCTTCTCTGTGGATTTACTTCCCGGGGTTCCGGCATTAAAACTCCATCTAACTCCTCTGCCTTGTTGTTTTCTCTGTTTTCTGATGTGGCCCAATCAAAGCCTTAATCATAATTTAATCAAGTAAATGTGAAACCTCTGAATCCAGTACAATCTAATGTACCCAGAGCAACAGAGCAATTTACAAACATAATCCAATATCTATTTTTGGAATTCATAAATAATACCAAACTGCTACAATATACATAAAGCAAGTAACTTTGTTTTCTTCCCTATCTTATTCCCTTATGATATAACATAATTTAAGTTACAGGACATTAAGTTTAAGAGTGAATACTACCCAAGGACTTGCATCCTTTTCTAGGGAAAGGATTATTGCATTTCCAGTTGTAAGTAGGGCAGATGAATTATGTGTGACTTCTATTGTTTTTATTTAGAGACTCAGTATGGTTTAAGGACATGTGTATGGGTGCCAAGTTGACAAGAGGAGGACTGTAATGGTTAAGGCATGTGTCAACTTGGCTAGGTTATGGTGTCCAGCTGTTTGGTCAAGCAAGCATTGGCCTGATTGTTACTGTGAGAGTATTTCATGGATTTAAATAATTAGTCAGTTGATTACATCTATGGCTAATTATATCTACAATCAACAAAGGGGATTGCCTTCAGCAATGAGAGAAGTCTCTTCCAATCAGTTGAAGGCCTTAAAGGTAGAACTGATGATATCAGCAGTCAGAAGGAATATTTTCTACCTCTACTTCAGCCAGCTGGCTTCTCCTGTGAAATTCATTGAAACCTTCATCAGAGTTCCCAAACTGCAGCCTGACCTATGGAATTCAGACTTGAGACTTGCCAATCCCCACAGTCCTATGATAAATTTCCTAAGACCAGTTCAGTTTCTCTAGAGAACCCTAACACATCCAGTTGTATATTCACATAGAAAAGGCAAGATAAATGCTTCTTTCCCTTTACTTACCAATTTTCAAACTAAGTTATTCATTAGCATCCTTCCCTGGTAATCAGTTGTGGCTCACTTGCATTCTTGATTTCTTCCTTTTCTTTCTTTTTTAAGTAATATTATAAACTTATTGTTTTTAAACACATTTGATGGGTCTTGATGGGTTTTAGTCCATTGAAAGTACTATTCTCATTGATGCTTAAATTGTTCCATCTTTACCCAGAAGGTTCTTAGAGTTGGTTCCTGAGCCCTTTTGAGTGAACATTTGAAGTCTTCCACAGCTTTCTTGCTACCTGATATGACAAGTTGTGACAAGCTCATCTTGTACATTCCCTATCCCTAACTTGGAATCAGTCATTTCTTTGAGGAGAACTGTTTTTTTTTTAGTGTAATTGTATTTCAGCACTAGAGGTGTTCATTGTTTCTGTGTTGGTCATTGCTTCTAGGCCTTTCAGTAGACAGAGTTGAGAATTTAAAGCAAATAAAATTAATCATGATTTCATATTGATACTTCCAATTTTAATTTAGAATGATGACATTTTTACTTCTTTCTCGTACACTGATAATCCCAATTTTCAATACCAAAATGATAGAATTACAATAATGCTTAATTACTAACTTGTTTTCTCCTCCAAAATATACATAACAACCTCAGAATAACAATATCAATGGTACCACCACCAATATGATTACTATAAGTAGTTTAAGATGGCTTCTTTTTTGCAGTTCTTTTTTACCCAAGGGTGTATCACCCTAGGGATGTACAGACAAGTTAATGAGTTTTAAAGTCATCTGTGAATGTTTCTGTCATGGAGTTTACAGTTTTGTGTGGAAGCAGGCATTTAAGAAGTGATTATAAAGCAGTGTTACAAAAGAAGCACAGGGAGCAAAGGTTTATCTCTCTGGAGGCTCAGAGATGTACCACTTGAGGAAGTGATACTTAAGCTGAGACCTGAAGGATGAACTGGAATGATCTTAACAAAGTATGCATGTCCATAGGGGAGCAAGAGGTAGGTTCCAAAGGGAAGAGCTCCCCAGACAATGACTTCTAAAGCACTCTGCAAATAAAATGCCAAATAACAAATGTAGCTTTTTAGAATTTTCTTCTTAATTTGTATTCTCCCCAAATCAAAAGATTATCAACCAAATCAGGTCTCTGGGAGTGGTCTTCAAGCCAGAAGTCACACAGAAAGTAACCATTGCACAAAGCCATACATATGTTTCTTTGTAACCTAAAACCATATTGCTTCTCTTGATCATGCATTTTAGTTATAATACTTAGCTTCCATTTCCTAAAATGAAAGCCTCAGAGCATAAACATTTGCCTCTGATATGAGTATTTAAAAAGACAAGCTTCAGAGTACAAAGGGCATTCCCTGGGAGGATCCCAGAGAGGGTCTGAGCCTGCAGAAGCATGATGATACTGGGAGGCTGCACTGTGAGTGGCACCCTACTAGATGCTTAACATACATCAAATCTAATCCTCACAACAATTCTGTAATTAGGTGATGTTATTCCATTTTAGATCCAAAAAATCTGAAGACCAGTGAAGTTACTAAATCTGTTCAACGTTACATAGCTGCTAAGTGGGAGAGCCAGGATTCCAAATCAGGTCTGCCTGATTCCCTATAGTCTATCCACTACCTTACTGAATTTCATTAGCATATCTTCTAAAAACATGGCTTATTTGAATATATAAACTGTGGTTTATAAAATAAATTATGTTAGCCTAGAGTCATGCCTCATATGCAAGGACTACTCATCATAAGAACTAACATTTGGTTAACCCTTTATAGCTTACAAAGTTATTCTTTTCTATTAATTAGTTGACTCTCGTTATTATGATTCCCATTTCACAGAGGAAGAAATTGAGACCCACAAAGAAGTTAACTTGCCCAACTAAGAAGAGACAGAACTGGGCTTCAAACCTAAGGCTCCTGTGACTCCAGATCCCAAGTTGTTCCCCTTCTTGGTCATCCCTGGTTCTGCTTATCTGCATACTTGACAAGAATAACCAATAGAAAGAAATGCATAAGATTACACCCTAAATTATGATTCCAGCAATCAACAAAAGTTTCACTATGAAACTAAACATCATAAAAATAACACTTTACTTTAAAAATCTTCACTTAAAAAAAACAAAACCTCTGTGTGAAAAACCTGCAAATTCAGTACCCTTAACATTGTAGCAAAAAAGAAAAGAAACATAAAAAGAGAAAAGAAAATACTCTGTGCTATGGTCTCAATTTTTTTGTAAATCTAAAACTGTTCTAAAAAATGAAGTCTACTTGAAAGAGAGAGAAAAGGACATGACCTCTCACTGCTTAAATTCTTCCATTTTCTTTTACTTTCAGAAATAATTTTGCCAAAAAAATAAGAATTTACTTGTGTTTGATAAGCTCATATTTACAGCTT
>JAKSZT010053883.1:59755014-59892514 GCA_026826555.1 Tolypeutes matacus | reverse complement strand
TCTTAACCATCATCATCTTTTCTTCCTTGAATTTGGTGGTATAGCCTCTAACATAATAAGCACTCAAAGAAGATATTACGTGGGAAGGGAGTGGCATACATGGGAATCCCTTATACTTTCAATGTAACTTTTCTGTAATCTAAACCCTCTTTAAAAATAAAGTTTATTTTATATATATATATAAAAGAAGACATTAAATCATTGAAAGAATACATTAAATTGAGAGAAGTGTGATGTAGTGTCATGATGAAATGAGTGATTCATTGAACATGAAGTCAGAAGCTGTGGATTCAAGTTCAGGTCTGGGCTGGGCCACTTACTAGCCTTGTAAACTTGGGCAAGTCACTTAACCTCTCTAGGTCTCAGTGTCCTCCCCGTGATATGTATGTCCATCTCGCAAGGTCTCTGTGAGGACTGAAGAGAAAATTAATTTTAAAAATATTATATACTAGGAGTCTCAAAAATGCTGGCTGTGCAATAGCACTTGGTAATTGTTAACAAATGTGAGGAATTACTATAATCATAAGAAATAAAACATCTTAATCTTGAGTGTTATCCTAATTGCATTGCCAAGCAATATAAGAGTAGCTAAAATGTACTGAAATCTTACAATATTCCAGCTAATGTACCAAGATTTTTATATCATTATTTAATCCAATATATAGCCCTATAAGGTAAAAACTATTGTCTCTGTTGTATAGATGAGAAACAGAGGCTAACAAGGGGCTAAGTATCTTTCCAAAGAGTTAGAAAATACTGGAAGTCACATTAGAATTCAGACCTATTGATTCTTAAGATATCCAGATTTGGTCAAATCTTTGTTTTTCTCTCAGTATTTTCAACACTTTGAAATGTAATGTTTAAATGTTTTTTAGATAATATTTGTTGTGGGATCTTTCTCAGTCCCTGTGTTTCTCCTTTGTTCAATTTTAAATAAGACTCGAGGCCCTGTGATGATATAACAAAGCATTGGAAGAAGACTTTTGTTCCAGGTGCTTTCCTTTTGCCACATAACCAGCCTCATAAGACTCCTGGGGTAAGTTGGGACCAGTGTTCCCCTTTACAAATGGGGAACAGAAGCAGAGACTAGTGGAGGGACTTGCACAAGGTCCCACTGCTTGTTAGCAATGGGACCAGGACTGGAGAACAGATCTCTCAATTCCTAAGTCAGAGTGTTTCTGTTTCATCTTAGGAAAGGGGTGCCAAAACTTACATATAAAAGATAGAAAGAAAGGGCAATTCTGATTTATTGCACATGGAACATTTCTATAAATTGTAGGAGGGTTTCATATGATATTTTGAACCAATAAAATAGGCAACAAATGCTTATCTCTGCACATGCCTAGCACATAGCAGGTGTTCAGTAACTTTGCTTAGTGAAGTAAAAGTTTTAGCTTCTCAGAAGAGACTTTTAGTTCTTTATTTTTTTTCAGAAAGAACAGCCAGGATGTTTTCCAAATAGATATGAGAGCCTTAAAATGTGATACATGTAAAAGAAAACTTTTGCTTTGTAATAACAAAGCCAGTCACTGATTTGCTAACCTTAAAGTGACTTCAGCTGAGAAAGCTGTGCACTAGGGAAAAACATACAACATACAAATTCAAAATGGTAAACCCTGAAGAAAATGTTGCCCTTGTGCCCATCTTCTACCCTCTCAACGTGGCAGGCATTGCTAAGAGATCATGGCACTTTTTACTGCTAATCCTGGACAGTGCCTCAAAAGTTCTCAAACATCTTGTTCCAGGCAACTACCATCAATCCCTCAGAATTGTTGAAATCTATTTGTTATTCCTGATAGACTTAAAAGTTTTTTTTTCCCTCTGTGGCCTAAGGGAGACCTGAGAACCAAGTCAAGCTGTTTGTACATCTCTTTGGCTTTGCCAAGAGCACAGGAAGAATGCAATCTATAACACTGTTCATTGGGACCATTCCAATTTAGTTTAAATTTTATTGAAGAATTACTGTACTTGATTATAGAATCTCAAAATGGATTACTATATGAGGCTATGAAATACCTTAGATACCTCTATAAATAAGCTAGAACTATTGGGCATAGTCCAGCCTATGGAAAGGATAGAAAGAAAATAACCTCTAGAGTTCATGTCTGGTCCTATTATTGGATTTTCTCTTCAGCCAGTGTAAATAAAGACATCTCTGAAACAAATTTATGTGTGTTCAAAGTTTCAAAGAAACCTCATGTTCCTAAGATAGCTCAAAAATGTTATGAAAAAAATTGGACAAATTCTTTGCCCAAAATGAAGGGATATCATATCTGCATTTTAAAGTAATTTTTAAAAAAGACATTTGTAGCCTATTTGAAATTTTAAAATTTTTATGTAATCATAAAGTGTATAATCCTTGATATGGGCCCATATGTTAAGCCCTTAGAAGATACCACAATACAATCCATCCCTAGAACTGATGAGTTAACTGATCAAAATTAAATCAAAATCTTACATTTTCATTAATGCACATTCTAAAGGAAGACAGGTAAAAGGTCAGTAAAACCATATGATGGTAAACCATGTCTTGATTTCATACTGTGTCTTATAAATATACTCTTTCATGATTCTGAAATACAATCAAAAGTTCCTGAGCAGGTGCCCACCTAGAAAAAGATGTTTTTAGTATAACTATTAACCAATATAAGCAGAGCTCTATGTTAAAAGCTTGACTTGGAATTGCAGCAAATTAACATAAGATGCCAGTCTAATAGGAGGAAAACTCTTCCTGAAGGTTCTTGTCCAAAAGAGGAGCCTGAAGAATTTAACTGACCCAAATAAAGTAACACTTGATGTCCCTGTTATTCATTCACAGAGAGTGCCACCTTAAGCAGCACCAACGATGCGGATTCTGAGCAGTCAGTTCTGTGAAATCAAGTGAGAAAGATGTCCTTTGGTAGAACCTAGCCTATGGTAGGAAACAGTCACTGTGGAAAAAAAAGAACACTTAAAAGTAAACAGTGATGGGAAACAGATATGGCTCAAGCAGTTGGGCACCTGCCTACCACATGGGAGGTCCCGGGTCAATTCCCAGTGCCTCCTAAAGAAGACAAGCAAGACAGCAAGCTGACGCAACGGCCTGATGTGACGGGCTGGTGCAGCGAGCTGATGCAGCAAGATGACACAATGAGGAGACACAAGAGACACAACAAGCAAGGAGCAGATGTGGATCAAGTGACTGGGCACCTTCCTCCCACATGGGAGGTCCTGGGTTCGGTTCCCTGGTGCCCCCTAAAAAGAAGACAAGCAGACACAGACAGCAGACAGCGAGCACAAACAATGAGGGGGGAAATAAACAAACAAACAAATAAATAAACCGTGAGCTGTTTTGTTTTTCAAAAACCATACATATTCAATAGACTCCCTGGGATGTTAATAATCTCTGCGAACCCCAAGAAAGAAAAAGATTATACTTAAAACAGACAAATTACATCAGGCATAAGTCAAAAGTTTATACAGCAGTAGTATTTACCATCTTTTTAATGCTTACTATGTCCCAGGCACCTCTCAGCACTTTATATATATTAATCCCCACAATAATACTGTAAGATTGATGTCCCATTTTACAGAAGAAAAAACTGAGGTATGAGGAGGTTACATAACTTGGCCAAAGTCAATAAGTGGCAGAATAGGGATTTGAACTCAGAGTCCATGGTCTTTATTATCATGCTATACTCCTTTTAATACACTTGTAGATTTTTGTTGTTCTGTTTGGAAGAAGAGGAAGAAAGAATCCAACATATTTTCTTCTGCCTTTTAACTGGGATGAGAGGATATTTTCCATCATAGTCTTCTAAAATCAGATTAAATAACTTGCTAATTCTAGTTTTCAAAGGCTTAAAGCAAAGATGGACTTAAACCAGACAGATGTCATTTTAGAGATTGTATAAATAGTACCTAGTTTTCAAAAAAAAATCCATTATATATATATATATATATTTTTTTTTTTTTTTTTTTTTAATGTTTAGAGTGAGGCATGCTAGCAATGCAGGCAGTGGAGATCTTTAAATTAATTTTTTAGGTTGTCCCAAAAAATGTATAGTCCTATTGCAGGAAGAGATGTATATAAAACAAATGATGTGGGAGTCCTAGAAGGCCAAGTGCAAGGACCTGAATCTTCCTTCCTTGTAAGATTATGGAATTACATTTTCCCTATGTGTCTTTAGGTTGCATTGTTGCTGTCTTGTCTAACAATTTACACCTGCTGGAAGTTTTTCTTTTGTCAAAAACAAATATATTAACCTTTCACTGAATATGGCTCTGGGAAGTTTCCATAATGAAAATTCAGTGCACGCCCCATCCCACTGCACTCCCCCACACGCACACCAGACTTCCACCCTGAGAATGCTTGTTTATGTGGTTGGTTTACATATTGTTAAACCACCTATCTGATCTCTAATGGCAGCCCTGCTGATACTGTCTGACCCAGTTTGACAATCTGGATAGAAATTGTAGGGTTGGCTGTTCAATGGCTGTGACTTTTAACAGCACTGTTTTTGGGCCTCAAATCAATTCTCTCTGTTTACAGACCATTTCACAGCCCTTTACCTGCAACATCACTTGTGTCAGTCCCATAAATACTTTGGTGTATATAATGCTTGAATTAGCATAATGGTTTAGGCTCTAAGCTCTTAGCCCAACGAAGGACACGTCAACATGTTCTCTTCACTTAAGCAATTAAGAGCCATTATGCTGCTTCAGTGGAAAAATCATCAAGGTTAAAGACAATCCCAAACAGCCCTCTCACCTTTTTATTCTAAGTCTAATAAATGAGGCATAGAAATTGAAATGTTAGTAAACAGTCCTACTTGCAAGCTCTTTTTGGATCATGCTTAATCAGATCCCCATTCACCAGACATTTGCAATGGATTCAGAAATGTGTATATTGAATTGTTCATTTAGCACAAGAGAATCAAGTTTGCTGATTTTATTTCAAAATCATAGTAAGTACTGATTTATTTTTATCATATTTTGAAAACTTTTAGCATCAAGTCACATAAAATGAATTTGATACTTTTATTATTCAATATGAAAAAAGTTACATTTTAAAAATAATATTGCTGTGACTTTGAAATAACTTTAGCCTTAAATATATCCCTAAAAGGAGGATATTTCCTAGGTCTTTCCATATTTTTACTTTTTATATTTTTAAAAATCAGTTTGAGGTGAATTTTGCATATAAAAAATTTCATTTTAAGTACATAGTTTGATGAGTTTTGACAAATGTACACAGCTGTACATTTATAATATTTTCAGAAAATGAAAAAGTTCTCTCAGCCACTTTGTATTTAACCCCTTTCCCCTATGCCTGGTAACCATGGATCTGTTTTGGTCACTATAGTTTTGCCTTTTCTAGAATTTCAGAATTAGTTATCTTTTGTTTGGCTTCCCATATTTCTTTCATCTTTTCCTCTATGTATTAGAAGTGAGGAGATGTTCTGGGGAACATAACTTGGGAAGAATCCTGGTTTTACCATTTCTAGCTCTATGAACTTGAGCAAATGTATTTAAATTCTCTTGGCCTTAGTTTCCTCTTCTGTAGAATGGGAATAATACCACCACGGGATTTGATGGGGTGGGTGGGGTGTAAATAAACCTATGTGTATATGCTTAGGTCAGGAATCTAGGAACTGTTCAATAAATGTTAGTTCCTAAGATTGGTCATTCTCTTTCGCTCCAGCTGTGTAACTCTTTTTAACAGTTGCATACTAAAGCTTTCACTACTATGACTAAATCCAGTGACTGCAAAAAGGCACAAGGGAACTCCTTTTGGATTATGGAAATATTCTATACCTTGATTGTAATAGTAATTACACAATTGTATATATTTGTCAAAACTCTTCATATTGCACACTCAAAATTGAATTTTATTATACGTGAATTATATTGCAATAAAGCTGTTTTTTCTAATCTAAAAAGAGTGAAGAAATACAGAAAGATCTTGGTTTAAAAGTCACATGTGATGATAGATAAACTTGACACAGCCTCATCAATAGAGCGTGCTTTTGGACAAATAAGGGAGATGTTTGAAGCCTTCTCCAAGAACAGCTGATTCTAATACAGCCAGCCTAAAGTCCTAAAAGCAGCAAATTTTATCTTCACAAATCATGATCTCTGTGTTGACTTAAGTTTCAGAAAACAGTATGCAATGAAGGAGTAAAAATAGTGTGAGAGAAAGACTGTGTACGCGTTTGTGTGTAAGAAAGAATGCAGTTAAGTGACATAGTATTGACCATCTTGAGCTAACAGTTTCAAAATGCTATAAACAACTTATTGGATATTTAAAATATTAAGGAAATTCTGAGTTTAAAAACAGTTCAATTAAGTATCACTTTCTTTGGGACATCTTCCCCAACTCCTACCAATCCCCTTGGCCCCATTCTGAGTTAGGTGTATCTTCTCTGAGTTCTGATATTACTCCGTCTCTATCACAGTTATCATACCACATTTTAATTATTGGTTTAAGTAGATATCCTCTTCACAAAACTCTGCAATCCTTGAGGATAAGAACTTTATATTCCCAGCACCCATCACAGCCCTTAGTAGGGATTCAATAAATATTTGATGAACGAATAAGGTCTTAATTGCATTGCCTCCATTCATAACTTTAAAAATATTTACCCCAGGCTTTCTTTTAATAGCAATTTGGATTCAATATATATAAGGCTCTGAAGTAATAGGGAAGCCACTAAAAACATGAAAAAATAATCAACAAGGAGAAGATAAGGCATATAATGGGAGGAAAGGGAGGAGTTAGGAGAAACGTCTGTCTGCCCTCCACTCCCAGAATCCCTGGTTTGTGCAACAGCATACCATAGGAGTTCTGAGTCCAGGTTCCAGAGCCAAAAGACCTGGGTTAGAGTCCAGTCCTGCCAAACTGCATGACCTTGGGCAAGGCACTACACCTCCCTGAACTTTGGTTCACCTATAACTTTGTTTCTGATCTATAAAATAGGGAAACGATAATTATGACTCTCTCACATGTTTCTGTAAGTATTAAATGAAATGATGCATGTAAAGCACTAACCACAGTGCTTGGCACACTGTAAACACTCATGAAATATTAAGAATTTTCTAGGGTGATTCAAGAGTACAGCCTCTGAAGCCAAAAAGACTTAGATTTGAAGTTCAACTTATCCCAATTCAACCACCCATTGGCTGTGTGAATCTGGACAGATTACTTATAACCTCAGATTTCCCAAGTATAAAATGGGGATAATAACAGTATCCTCTCATAGGGTTATTATGAGGAATAAATGGGACAAAGAGCTTAGCATAATGACTGGCACATATAAGTACTCAATAAATGTTAGTTATTATCACAGCAAGATAGGGTATAAACCCTACTGTTACCATATAAGCCATGCTCCTCAGTAAGAACACTTCAGTCAAGTATATTCCCTCTCTTTCATTTATATGTGCCATGCTCATTTCTTCATCATTACTTTGTTCACGCAGCAGCTACTGTAGGGCAGTGTTGCAGTTGGGCAGTTTGATGTAATTATGAATTCCAAAAATATAATTGGATCATGCTTGTAAACTGATCTGTTAATCTGGGCATGATTAAATTATGATTAGGGTGTTGACTGGGCCATGTTAGTAGGGCGTTGAGCCCACCCCTTGGTGGGTGGGGAATCAAATATAAAAGGCAAGGCAAAGAACAGAGTTGAAGCAGTTTTTGAGAAGCAGTTTTGATGTTGGAAAGAAGGCCCCAGGAGAAGAGAAGCGAGCCGTTTGCCTGATCTTCTACAGCTGACCTTGTGGAGGAAACAGGAGCTAAGCCCAGAGAGAAATGCAGCCCCAGGAAGAGAGGAACCCAAGAAGCCTGAACCCTGGCAAACGTTGGCAGCTGTCTTACTCTAACATGTGGCAATGGACTGTGGTGAGAGAAGAAACTTAATGCTTTATGGCCTGGTATCTGTGGACTTCTACCCCAAATAAATACCCTTTATAAAGACCAACCCATTTTTGGTATTTCACATTAGCACCCCTTTGGCTGACTAATACAGGGCAGTGAGAAAAAAAAATAGTATTGAGGTCAAATAACCTGGGTTCAAAATCTAACTGACAATTTCCTAATTATTTGTAATTCACTTAGCTTCCTTGAATCTGTTTTCACCTTTAACATGGGGATGATAATCCCCACTTCACTGGCTTGTGAGGATTAAATGAGACCATATATAGTCAGGTGCCTAATGTATGATAGATGTTCTGTTGAATACATTTTAAATTCTAATCCACTTTATTCTTCCAGTCAGGCACATTTGCCATCTCTTTTCTAACTATCTAGACATCTACTACTCTTCAAGGCACACCTATGATTTCACCTCATTCAGGAAGCTATCCCTGACCATGCTGATCCACCTTGATCTCACCCCTTTATATATATATTTTTAAAGATTTTATTTTTATTTATATGTTCCCCCCAACCCCCCACCCCACCTGCTGCTTGTGTTCTCTATGTCCATTTGCTTTGCTTTTTTCTATGTCTGCCTGTCTCCCTTTGTTGGTTCATCTTGCTGTGCCAGCTCACCGCACCACGTGGGCTGGCTTGCCTTCACCAGGAGGCCCCAGGAATCAAACCTGGGGCCTCCCATATGGTAAATGGGAGCCCAACCAATTGAGCCACAGCCGTTTCCCGATCTCACCCCTTTAAATCCAAATGTATTATATACCATTCTTACTTTGATGATTCTATAAATTAGTCTTATCTCTTCAATTTGATCAATTAATTTTAACCTCTTCTGAGTCATGGACCCCTCTGATAATTTGATATTGCTTTGACACTCTCCCCAAAGATATGCACAGATGTGGAATTCTGCAAAAACATTCAGAATGCTAGTATCTTCTGAAACCTCCCCTTTGGGTTTCTAAGGGTGCCATGGACCTTAAGAACCTCTGGAATAGATTATGATTTCCCTGATGGCAGAGAACATGTCATACTTTTTATGTTTTCCAGGGCTGAGGATGCAGAGGGTGTTAGTGAAGACTAGTTGATGAAATGATGAACGTTCTAACTTTGGAATAAATGGTGGTAGCACCTCTGCAGAATAGGGTAGGATGCTGACCAGGGAAGAGGTTAAGAAACTCTTTAGCAGCATCTCAATCTTAGTACGTAAGCAGAAAGAACCCCAACCTGAATTTAGACCATGGCTCTGACAACTGGCATTGTGACCTTGGGTAAATCGCTTGTACCTTGTGGGTCTTAGTTTCCTTCCTCAAACAATTTGGCAATCTCTAAGGTACCTCCCAGCCATAATGCTCCATGATTCTGAGACATTGCAGAATCATGTCAGCAATGTCTCCGTGATTCTGAGACATTGCAGTGATTTAGCTAGAACTAAAGGATTTCTTAAAATCTTCACTATCGTAAAAAAATAAATGTATGCAGAATGGCTAGGAGAGGTGAGTTTTAATGGTTCAGCTATAGATTAAATGAGAGTGGCCTTACTTATATAAAGTTTTCCAAACCATCCTACAAAACACACTTACCACTGGACAACAATGAACATAAGATTTATTTCTTTGATGACTCAACAACCTTAAGGATCTTGCATCCACTCCTCAAAGCTACAAAAGAAAAATCCAGTTTTTCATGCTTTCAGGTTGTGCTGTTTTGGAAAAATGAGAATGATAAGTCTAACCAAAGTTTTACATATATATATACATATATTTTTTTTTTTTTCATACATATATATATATGTCTTTAGATCATCTATTGTACCTCTTCCTTCAGCGCCTGTATAACATTGCTAATAAAGAGAGTAAATGGCATAATTAAGGCCTTCCTTGCTATGACGGGTGTTCTTTTGGCAGAAAATTATTATCAACACATCTTAACATACTATAACAATATCAGCCCACAATGAAAACTGGGAAGTATGTGAATAGCCAGTTTCTAATTTTATTCTGCCTACTTGGACTATGCTAAGAGGGAAAAAAAAAAGATGATAAATAGCCAGAGAGATTTTCTTGACATCATGCTTAACTGAAATTTCAAAATAAATCAGTCAGGCTCATTTTTAAACACCTACAACTAAATTATCATTGGGTCGTTTTGTTCTGCTCCCAACTGGGTTTCTGAGGGACTAGTGGTGAGATACGAGATCTGAAAATGGACCACGTACGCAAACATTGCAGTTTGGTTTGATTTAGACTAACTCTTGTGTAATAACTTTCTTTGAAGTGTGGGTTGAGGAGCAGGTTAGAAGCCCGAGGCCACAAGCTCATCTTGTTCTTGTTACAACTCGAATGCCCTGCAGTCCCTGCACTATATATCAGAGGCTTGGCACTGGATTCCCTAGGCTGATCAAGAGTGTAGCCCTCTTTCCCTGCACAGCAGAGCTACTGAGAGACAAACAACAACATGGTTGTGTTTACTTGGGAAATCCTATTCAATAAAAGGCACAGGTGGGTCTTTGAGCAGACTGTGAGCCAGAGGAAGCCTTACATTCCTCTCATGCCATGGCAAGCAAAGAGGTTAAAGAATAATACCTGATAGAAAGGCAGGGAAAGCGGATGTGTCTCAACCAGTTGGGTGTCTGCCTACAACATGGGAGGTCCTGGGTTCAGGTCCCAGTGCCTCCCAAGAAGATGAGCAGATGCCGCACACACCGCAATGAGCTAGATGCCTAAATGAGCAGGTGCTACAAGCCAGCCGACACTGCAGCCCACAGGGAGAGGGTGTGGCTTAGGCCATTGGGCACTTGCCTCCCATGTGGGAGGTCCTAGTTCGGTTCCCAGTGCCACCTGGAGAAGGTGAGCAAACCGGGGAATAAATAAAAAATAAAAATAAACAAAATAAAGTAAATAAATCTTAAAAAAAAAAAAAAAAAAAGGCAGGACATGTTTTCTGATTCTCGGCTGCCACCTCTCCTTTTCCAGTTTTGGAATTTCTAGCTCTGTGCAAAGCCTCTGACTCAAGCGAATCTCAAATGATGAATAAGGTAAGGCCCCTACACCTTTCTGGTCTGATTTTTCACTGGCAAAATGGGGGGTGGGGTTGGGCCAAGTGATCTCTTAGGCCCATCTTACTCAAATTTGGCAACTCTGACCATCTTGTAGCCCACAAGGGCCTAATCTTTTCCCTTCCATTGGTCACATATTTTCCACAGCCTGAGTCAGACCCTTAGATGATTCCAGTAAATAATAACATCTGCACAGTTCCCATAGATTTTATAAAACGATTTTAAATAAAGTATTTAATTTGATTCTTTAAAAAACCCTTTGAAAAAGAAAAGGTATTATTCTCCTCATTTGATAGAGGACGGATGAAGTGCTCAGAGATGTTAAGTCAGAACTGCTAAGGTAAAAAAAGGTTCTATAGACTGGGGCCAGATATGAAGAGGAAAAAACCTGAATGCAAGTTTCTTAGGCTAGATGAAGCACACACATTAAATAAAAGAGATGTGATGGGAACAGAGAACATTATGGGAACTGCCTCTGAATTCAGGCATATCAGAGCTGCCAATGGAAATTCTGTTTGTGTGAAGAGGCAAGAGTTCGAAAAGAGACCACAGAGGTTAGAAATGATTTTCAATTCCAAGACAAATACTCTTGGCCAAGGCTGGGGGACAAGAGTTGTATTTCAACTTCTCAGGCAGTACTCTGAAAGGAGAGGAGAAAGGAGGTAAGGGGAATTAATTTTGAGGTAGCTAGCAGAAGGTCACCAATTCAAACCAGGGACACCAGTGGAGGGTTGGTGGGAAGTGTCAATCTGGGTATTTAGTGGTACCAACTAGATACCAAGCCCTCTACAGAGCTTAGGACTTTGCTTACAATATAAATTGTCTTCTGGCCCAGACTTGACAGACTCTTATGGAAAGTTGGGAAGCCTATAAAAAACTGAAAGGTGTGGTAAAATAAATAGGGTCTGTAACACTGAGGAGATAGTAAAACATACAGAGACTAAGAAGGTAAGGACTTACCTTGTGGGGTATAACTAAAGAAGTGAAATTTCTGGGGTGAAGGGCATCCCTGTTTAAGCACAGGCTACAGCAGGGAAAGTATTAGAATGACTAGAAGACAAAATTAATGATTAGAATAGTGTGGGAAAGAACAGAAGAGTGACAAACCCAAAAAATATATCCAAGTCAGTCTATATCACCAGAAATAACAGTGGGACAGTGGCAGCAACACCAGAGGTTAATGGACAATGGAATATGCGGCCACATCAGCTGCAGCAACAAAGCAAACCATCAATTAAAGTTCTTGAGCTACTCTGGGATTAGAAAAAGATCAGGACAAGAAAGGAATATAAATAGATGAAGGTTAAGAGGGATGCAATTAGAAGTAAACATCAGGAAAGCTTATCAAATTTGCAGATGACACAAAAACAAAATCATCATTTTGAATCTTGGGCCAGCAAACTTTCATAACAGACAAATTCTGGGTCTATAAACCCAAGAAAGTAAAATTTAACAGGAACATCTGTCAAGTCCTGCATATATAATCAAACACCAACTGAACTTGACAGACTTGACAAGATAAGAATAAGATGTGACAGGAAAAGAAAGACTTAGCTTGGTGGGTTTAGTGACCAAAGACTCAACAGGTGCTAAAAAAAACCTAAGACCCTCAGGCTGCATTGATGAAAATACATGTCCAGACCACTGGGCTTTTGTGGTCAGACCACAGTACAGTATTATGATAGATTATTGGTTCCGCATCTTAAGAGGAACACTGATATTTCATGCTTGTCCAGAAGAGCCTGACCAAAATTGTAAGGGATCCAGAAACCATGTCCCACAAGAGCAGCTGGAACTGAGAAAACTTGGGGGAATCCAGAAGTCATCTTTAATTTCTAACTTAGTAAATCTCCTTCTTGAAAAAGGACCACACTAGTGTGGCCTTATGGTATATAACCAGAAGGAAAGAACAGAAGGCCAATTTTGGCTCAGTGTAAAATAGAACTGTCTAAAAGAGTTGTTCAAAAGTAGAAAGGTCTGCCTTAAGAATGGTAAATGCCCTATCACTGAAAGTGAATATCAAGCTGAGGCTGGATGATCTTCTGTCCAGGATACTATAGAGATGATGCCTGCATTAGGGAGGAACTTAGATTAGATGACCCCTGTGACTCTTTCCAGCTTTTAGAGACCAGATAAAAGTTCTTTGTCATGCAAACCAAACATCTTGTTCTGGCAGTAGAACCCCAAAGGGACCCTGCCCTTCCATGTGTGGGGTGTAGAGTCCTGCCATAGCTTCTGTTCCTAGAATGCATTTTTTTTTTTCCAAATGATGAGGCTCCAACTTATTTAGAATCTGGGGATAGGAAATCTACTTTTACAAAGCAAATAGATGATTGTCTTCCTGGTGTCCCTTAAATGCAATCAATTCCTGATTCTCACCAATTTTGCCGAAGTCTTAGGATGTCTCTATCACCAGTAATCCTCCTTAGGATTCAAGCCATCATCACCTTCCCTTTCAATAGCTTCCCAAGTGGACTCCTTCCTCCACTAGTATCTTCTTCAATACCCCCTCTACAGAGCAGGCAGAGTGCTCTTTAGAAAGTACAAATATTACAGAGCCCTGCTCCTGTTTTTAATAGCTCCCCACTAACTGCATGTCATAGCCCAAGCTCTTAACATTGGATGGAAAGCTCTACAGCCTCATGTTCTGCAACGTCTCTATGCTGCCACCCTCTACATACACACACATACACACACACGTAATCTGTGCTTCAACAATATTGAACTATTTGTAATTTTCTGTACACGCTAAGCTGTTACACATCTTTGTGCCATTGCATATGCTGTTCCCTTGGTCTAAAATGCCTTCACCCTCTCCAGCTCCCACCTTACCTGCCAAGAAAACTCCTATTTATACTTTTACATAACTGAAAGCTTTGCTTGAGCATAATCTTTTATGAAGCCTTCTTTTAACCTCCTTCCCAACCCACACTATCTTCCAAAATTAATCACTCATTCCTTCCTATTTGCTACCTCTGTACATGATTCTATTATAGCATTTATCACACTGTCTTGAAATTCAATCATTTACATGTCTGTCTTCTCCACTGTTCCAGGGCTCCTCAAAGGCAGGAGCCAAGTAATATTCATCTATGAATCCCCAGCCCTTTAATTTCTTAGCTTAGCACATAATAGGTCAAAGTGATCTTCACGAGCATGTCAGTCATTTGCAATGATATTTGACTTTATATATTACAGTACACATAAACACCAAGTTGTACAATGGAAAACATAGTATTAGACTTTTGAAATTGCCCAGTAATTTTAAATTAAATAAAAAGGGCCCAGGTCAAAGAACAAAAACTTAGAATGGAAGAAGAAGAAAAAGTAACCCATAAATTCCTACCACCCCTTTTTCTTTTGTCTTGAAAAGCCTGAATAATGAAGCTGCTCCTGAAGAACATTGGGTCTCTAGTCTTGATCCTCCAAAGTAGAGAGATTCTTAAGTCAGAAATGGAACCACTCAAGTATTCAACAAACATTTATTAAAGATGTACTCCTTACAAAGCATGATGCTAAGCATTGGGACAATCCAAAAGGGAATATTTTGAGGCTAAAGTAAAATAATAAAAAGGCTCTACTATATAGAGCTATAGAGACATGAATATGCCTAAGGAGCCTCTTTGCTTAGTTAACCTATCTGATGTAAAATGTCTTTATAACTGGAATAAAAAAATAGCTTACATTTATTGAGTGCACATTATGTGCTAGGGACTACTCTAAGCACTTCATTTATTTATTCAAAAAATATTTTTTGAGTTCCAATACATTACAGATGCTATTGTAGATGCTAGGGATTCAACAGTGAATAAGAACACACAAAACCCCTGCTCTCATGGAGTTTACATTTTAGTGGGGTGAAGAAACATAATAAGGAAACAAACAAACCAATAAAACATGAAGAATGTCAGGGTAATGGGGAACATTGTAGGCCATTATGAGGGCTTTGGTTTATACACTGAGATGGGGACACCACTGGAAGGTTTTGACATGATTTTTACAGATCACTTTTTAGTTTCTATGTTGAGAACAGACTGCAGGCAGACCGGACTGAAGTGGAGAAGTTATTGCAATAATCCAGGTAAGAATGACAGAGGCTTGGAGCAGAATGCTAGTAGAGAAGTACTGAGAAGATGTTGAATATATATTTTAGTAGAGATAACAGGATTTACTCAAAGAATTGATACAAGGAGTAAGAAGGGGGAGGAATCAAGAATGACTTCAAGGATATGGGCTTGAGCAATTATATACATAGAATTACCATTTCTTGAGAAGAGGCAGCAGTTCTTTGGGGAGGTGGAGAGGAGAAGTCAGGTAGCTTTAATCATGATAAGTTGGAAATGCCTACTAGATACCCAATTAGGATGTTCAAGCAGTTAGTTAAGAGAGATATAAGCTAGAGTTAGAAATTTGGGAGTAGTCAGTATATAGATGATATTTAAAGCCATGAAACTGTAGGAAATCATCAAGAGAGTGTAAATTCAGAAGATAGTATAAAAGGACCAAGGACTAAGGTCTAGGGTACTTCAATACTTACAGATTGGGGAGATGAAGAGAACTTTGAAGAGGAGTAGTCAGAGAGGGAGGAGGAAAACCAGGACAAAAAGGTGTTTTGGAAGCCAAATAAAGAAAGTGTTTCAAGGATGAGGAATTGATTAAACTGTGTTGAAGAGTGCAAAAAGGTCAAATAAAAAGAATACTACGAATTGATCATTGTATTTAACAACAAGAGAAGTTGATTGGCACCAATAGTATTAACTCACTTAAGATTCCTAACAACTCTTTATCATAGATATTACTATTATCCCTCAAAGGTGGAAACTGAGGCACAGAAAGATTAAAGTAACTTGCACACGTTCACACAGCAAGAGAGTGGCAGAGTCAGTATTTGAACCCAGGCAGTGTAGTTCCAGAATGCACCCTGCCTAGGAAAATAGGACAGAGATCTTTTATGGGATGTTGACTAAATGGCACAAAGAAGACCCTAGAATCTTGCCTTTAACTTATGATTATGCTGAAGCTCTATTTCTGTTTCTGCTCCCTGCCAACCTGCTGCAGAGCTTTCTGTTCCAAGCATGAGGTAGTGCTTTGAGGAAAAAAGGCATAAATTAACTTTAAATTTCCATATTTATGGAGACCTTATAGATGCATAGTTAGTAATACATGACTAGCCTGGTTAGCTCAATTGGATAGATCACAATGGACACCAGGGATACAAATTCATTCCTAACATGAACTGGTCAGGTTTACCAGAACAACTCTGTTTTGTGGACATGAGCTAAATTCTATGCCCTGGAGAAATATCTTACACACAGGTTCAGCGTAGTAGTTCATCTCATGGGAAAAAATAATTATAGCATGTGTTCTTTTGCCAAAGTATTAGTAGTGCCTTTGTCCTGTTCAAAAGGGTATTTTTTTTTTTTTTTTTTTTTTTTTTTTAGTGCTGAAGAGAGGGATAGTTTAACGTGCTCACATCATCACACAACAATAACATCCCCAACAGCTCTGATTTGTAAATTAATATGCCTAGCTTTGGAAAGTAAAATCTTGTTCTTTATAAATATGGGATAGAATATATTCTGGGACCAATCAGGTGGAAACCAAACCTGAATAAAGCATTAACAAGGATCAGAGCCTGCTATTCAGGGATATCTTTGAATAATTCTGGTAAAAGGAAAATATAACTGCTTAATTTTTTAAAACATTTAAAAAAATTTTTTATTTATTTATCCCCCCTTGCTGCTTGTGCTTGCTGTGTCCATTTGCTGTGCATTTTTCTGTGTCTGCTTGTCTCCCTTTGTTGCATCATCTTGCTGCGCCAGTTCACCGCGCCGTGCGGGCCATGAGCTCGTTGTGCAGCACGGGCCAGCTTGCGTTTACCAGGAAGCCCTGGGAATTGAATTTGGGGCCTCCCATATGGTAAATGGGAGCCCAACCACTTGAGCCACATCCTCTTCCCCATTAATTAATTTTTAAAATAACTCTACCTATACCTAGTTAGCAATCTGCAATCTACAGAGCATTGGGCAACTAATCTTGGATTATAAAAACCTCCAGATGTCAACCAGGATTCAAACTTTCAAGAACTCACTCAGCAAATTCATTCCTCAGGTAACCATGCCCTGCCCTGACATCAGCCCTGTTTATTAGATCTAGTGGCCAAACTCAGTTCTGCCCACATGGATTTATTGTATCTACATTTTTGGAGGTAATGAGAAATTTATAATAAACTTCATCCTTAGAAATTTTATCTTTTTGGGTGGTCAGTTTTCACTTTCATTCTACATGTTGGTCCACTAAGCTAGACCATTTGGCCATCTTTGGTAAACCAGATTACATCTGAGATTATGCTGATTAACATTCTGAAATCTCCATGCAAATATATAATTAGGAAGTATCCTAAGCTCTCTTTTCTCATCTCCCATTAAATCCCAGTTTTCCCACAATTCCCACAGTTAAAATAGTTTGTTTTGATTGTAATCAAAGTACAAGACTTTTTCCAATTCATGGACTATACCCCTTGTAGTACTATTCAATTTTCCTTCCATTCCAGGTCATATATAAGGCTTGCCTCAATGTCCCCAACTATGATAAATGATGAATAGCAACAGATAGAAATGTGAATTCAGGTATTAGAGATCCTATGTGGTCACAGAAAAAGAAACTTTAGTGAAAGATTCTTTCGGGGTCTGGCTACTTTATACTACCATCCTCCCAAATATTCAGAAACTGTTTTAAGCCCTCAAAATGGATCTTAATTTCTACCTTAGGTTCTTCTCAATCCCTATCCAAGTGAGGTTGAATCAAAGTCATACCCAAATTCTTCTCCTCCTCCTCCACATCGATACACAACTCTGCCATTTTTGCTCTGCCCAAATCACTCTCGCTGGTTAATTCTCAGATTCTCCCTGTCTCACCAGACCAAGCAGCCAAATGACAGAAAGAAAAAAAAAGGAAAAGCGATCATGAAATTTATGTTTGCTTAGTTTTTCTTTATTTCTTTTTATGCATGAAGGCAGAAAAAAAAAAAAAAAAAAAAAAAGCAAGATCCTAATGAAGTAGCAACAACTTAATTTTCCAGAAAGATCCAAGGCTGGTTCTTATAAATTGAAAAGAGCAATAAAAGGAAGGTTCTGATCAGGAGAATGTGAGCAAAATAAAGGACTAAGTTTCCCACTGATGGGGCATCTTTTTAGGTAGAAAGCTTATAATTGCTTATGAAACATCTCAAAATGATGTCTTATAAGCATCCTGTATCCCTTTTTTGATCACCATAGTCCTTGAATATGATGAGCAAACAGGCTAGGTGGTTATAATTCTGTCCACAGTTGGTAAGAAATAAAGCTGATGCACTTAAGCCACATCCACCATCACAAAGGTTGGCTCTCCTACAAGCCTCTCCAGCAGTACATGGATTAGGAGAAATGCTTATACATACCCTATTACTATCCTAGGCACCTATTAAATATGATTGAAACAACGCCCATTGGAAGTCTTAAAATCTTAACCACGAGTTTTACTTCTAAAATAAAGTAAACTGCCAAAAGTTCTGGTAAAAGTGACAATTTATATTTTTAAGTAGTACAACTGGAATTTTCCTTTAGCTGTAGACAAAGGAATTCTTACTCACATAAGTAGAAGAGCACCAATAAATTTAAGGTAGCTTATGCAAGTTAGGCACTAATGAATGTCATCTTCTGTTTTGTCATGAAAAAAGATCTTTCTGCTGCTAAAGGAGACTGATTTAGATTATGAATAGCTGTAGTGATTTGCAAAAATGGCTCCAGAGAGATAGAATGAGACTCCATATACTCATGGCACTTGAGGTTTCTGCCCTTTTTGTTGAAAATTAATTTGTCCTGTGGGTTATTGGATTCTAGCTCAGCCAATGTATATTGCTCAGTCATCACAAATTTACTTAAAATTTAGTGTAGCTGAAGTTCATTCAACAAGACAAAAGTCTACAGTTGAAAGCTTCTAAAAATCTTTTTAAAAAACTGGCTAACAGTGTAATTGAAAGTGCTGGCATCTAAGTAGATTCACATAATGTTTTGCAGGTATCAATACAGACTATATTACTATGTTAGAAACAGATTTTTCACTTGTTTTCCAAGGAAAAGCAGGTGGAGAGAATTTATGATCCTTTGGGAACAGGACATTTTGGTCAAAGTTTCCACATTCTGAAAAAATATAAATCCTTAAATTCAAATTGGATTTTGTAGTTCGTACTACATATTTCATTCGCTCATGTTTTATGTAATTCTAAAACAAGTATTTTTAAAAGCAAATAAATTACACAATTCCAAATGATTCCAAATCCTAAATACATTACACACAAAAAAATTTCAAGTACACAAATTCTGTCTCCCTGTTTCATCAACTCTTACTACAGACACCTAACTTCCTTAGGATGCTGTAAACATGGAGACTTATAGACCGGGAGGGCTAAAGTAGAGTCACACTTTAGACAGAGCATCAGGATATAAATCACATGGTTTTGTGAGGGTTTTTTTGACAAAAGGAACACTAGTTTAGTGACCATGCTTCTTTATCCAGCAATAATGAGTGGAAAAGAAAAGGGAGTATCTTTCAAAAGAGCCTATTGTGAGAAGATACAAAGGTGACATAAAAAAGGAACGAACAGCTAATTCTGAGAAACAGAACAGTTTTTAATTAATCCTTCCCTTAAAGTGATTTTCCTTAATAAAATCTGTATTTCTCATTTTTACACATTTACATATGTATATTTAATACATTAAACACATTTAAATATCTGTTTGATAGTCTTTTTTTCCCTTGAATATCTGGATGGATCTCAAAACTTATTTAATAGCTAAAATCATACCAGAAAATAACAAATGTGATCAGGGCCATTGGGGTAGCTCCTAATTAAATTAATGATACAAAGGAGGCAGCAAACATTATTTGTTCATTTCATCTATAGTTGAAAGATTACTAGATAATCTAGATAAGACTATTTTCTATTAAAATATTATATTACAAGGTAATTAACTAAACCCAGATGGTAAAAAAACATTATGATGTGACAGTTCATTAAGAAAAGAAAGCAAATACTATTTGAGGCAACCTAAATCACAGTTTTGGACATTTTTGGGGGGTAATAGTTTTTGTTTTATTCCTTGTACTTAGATTACAAGTGAACTTAATTGATAAAGTTCAAACTCTGAAGCGATCAGCTTGAGGTACAATTGAACAGAATGAGATTTAGAGTGTTAACCAAATCATGACACAATGGACTGGAAATTTTAGATTAATAAACCTCTTCCAGTGGAGAACTAAATAACTTTTACAGTTTTATCTATGGTTATTTGTTTCTCTGAAGATTTATGGTCCTCGCAACAGATACGCATCTTATCTTTCACTTTCCAGATTAAAGAGAGATGATTTTAAACAGACTTCTGACTGACATAATCTTGAATTGCAGATGATCTCAATTTTTTAAAAAATGCTAAAAGTGAACTTGCAAGTCAAATGAAAATGTCTTTGCGCATGTCAGGGGCATGGGGGAAAATGTGCATACAGCTAAACAGGGCTGATCTTCTAATACCAATACTGATCTCCTCACCCTGGCTTGTGATCAGCCAGGTATAATCTGTACATGCCTAACCAGGAATTAAAACTCTTCATGCTGCTGCTGCTTTAATTGATTGATGCTAAAAGTTTAGAAAATAAAACATAACTAGCTATTACAAAGCTCCTTTAACCAAGCCTTCTCCTTTGAAAGCAGGATCCTCAATTGAAACTGGCAGACCACATTTTTAGGTTTCAAGCAGCTCTGTCATTCTACAAGGAATGTGCCTGCCACTTCACACGATAGCTTGAGCTGAAAGACATGTACTTTGAATCAGAGAATCAATAGAACACTTAATGGACAATTAGGAGAACAGCTGTAGGACTGTCAGAGACCCATCTGTACACAACTCAAACAGCAAGCCTGGACAGGGCCCAGGAAACAAAGTACACTGCTCCAGGGCACTGGCCCCAGTACAAAACCTCCCTTTCATTTCTCATTTAATGTTAATATAGTGTTCTTTTTCATTACAAATTTTAACACGTGTAGAAAATTATGGAAATTGCTTAAGCCATTTGTCAACTTATATCATGTGAATTGATCAGTAAATTTCACTACTTTGTTGTTAATGTAGATAAATTTTGGCATTTAATTAAGCTACAGTGAAAATGTGGCCACTTTTAATTTCAGCAGATGCTGTCTTTTCATTTGTAATACATAACTACAGGGGTAAATACAACCCAATCATGAATTATCACTAAATATTTATAGACAACACAGCAATTCAGAAAATAGACACAAAAGATTTTTACAATGAATCAATTACTGTGTGCAAAATCTGAAATAGGTAGTGATGAACTCTAACAGGAGTCGTGAACAGAATCTTGATATTGTGGCTCCACAAAAAAACTAAGTATGTAAATTTTTCTCTCATGACCCTGCTTTCATAGATTACATCTCTATTTGGCAGAAATAATTTCTATTTCTTTTCACAGAATCATTCTAAATGTTAAAAGATAGTTCCCTAAGTTCATGGAAGCATATTAAAATTTACAAATTAAAATAAAAACCCATCCCTTTATATTTCTGTTTACTAAATTTAATTGGATACAACTGGGAGGTTTCTCTTAATGGACAGGAGGAAAATCTTGTGGTGCTAATTTCAAACACTTAATTTAGATTTGGGTTATAAGGTTGGTTAGAAGGACACTGGGATGGGGAATGGGGACAAGTACCAGACAATGGAAAAAGCAGAATGAACTTTTTAGGCTTCCTCCATATGGCCTGAGGGGCCCCAAGATGAAATCCTGCTCCTGACAGCAAGAAGCTCTATAGCCTTAACCCTCTGTAGCGTGGTTTGACATGATAAACTGCTGTATCTCATTTGAGGGGAAATAGGCTGCCTCTTGGTGATTCTGGCGGTGCCTTCAGGGGAAAGGGGAGTCGAAATCACATTGCTGTTTCTACAGTGTAATCCACTCCAAAACACCCATTCTCACCATTGTCTAAAAGCTTCAGTAAGAGGGTCTTGCTGGCTGTGCAATGACTGCATTTTCTGCAGAAAAGCACACATGGGTGCCTGCATGTAATCCTTTTTAAATATTAAGAAAATTAAGTTTAGGAAAATCAAAGCTGATCCCTCACTCCTATTTTTACAATGTCTCCATGTCAAATTGGCCTTCACTGCTGAGGCAGTTTGGCACTTTCTATTGTTCAGGCAGAGGGGTACCTGGTCAGACAAGATGATTCTCTACATTTAGACACTATTATAAATATTAGAACTTAAGCAACCAAAGGGAAAATGGATCAGGTCTTCTTGTTGGATGAAATTACTCATCTAAATTCACAGCCAAAATTCTCTCTGGCTCATGCTCACATATTCATATTTCTTTTTATTCCAAAATCTAAATTTCCTAGGACTTAAGGCCTTATTTTATGCCACTAAAAAGTAGAAGGGGGACGCTGCCCCAATCAAGATGGTGGAATGAAATGCTTCAGGACTCTATCCCCCCACAGAAGCTTTGAACAACGAGCAAACACTAGCAGAAACATCTTTCTCAGGGAGCTAGAAGACAGTTAAAGGGCTACAGAAATAGGCAAGCATTAAATCAAGAAAAAGGCTTCTTAAAAGCTCAAGGACCTCATGGGCACTCTAGCTGGCCCCTCTTCTATCCCCTGGGCATGTAGCTGGCCCATGCTCCCAGTCCCTGGACCTGGTTTCAGAGGGAGCACAATGGGCCTCGAGTACATGCTGGGCCTATCTATCTGGCGGTGACCTGAGGGACTCAGAACTTGCCCTGCATGTACTAGGCAGCTCATAGAAGTCACCTTCAGAAAACTGTGAGAGAGCACCCAAGTAGCCTGGGGCAAGGGATTGCTGGCTGTAGGATATACAGTGCAGTGCCCAGTAGTGTGAGGAAACTGTTTCCAAGGAAAGAGGGGACATTTGTAACTGTGTAAACATGCAAAAACCCCAGAAAAGACATGCACAGAAAGGAGCAGGGAGGCCCCTATGCTTTGGCCTTGAGCTTTTCTCATATAATCCATCGTACGGATATGCTCTAAAGGAGAGAGCACTTGCACAGGTCAATCTGAAAAGAATGGAAAAGGTGTTTTATTTTTTTCCTTCTTATTTTTTGTTAGTTCCTGGCATTCAAGGAAAACTCAGTCATAGCACCAGTCCATATAAGTTTAAGGAACAGATAGCACAAAGTCTAAATTTCAGTTATAACACATTAAAATACCGAAATATCCAGGTTCCAACAAAATGTTACAAAATATACAAAGAAACAGGAAGTGATGGCCCAGGCAAAGTAGAGTATTAAAGCATTAGAAACTACCAATGAGGAAGACCAAAGCTGGGACATACCAAAGGTTTTTTTTAAATGGTCCTAAAAATGCTTGAAGAGCTAAAAGAATACATGGACAAAGAGCAAAAAGAAACCAGGAAAATGATAGATGAACACAAAGAGAACAATCGGTAGAGAAACAGAAATTATGAAAAGGAACCAAACAGAGCTGGAGACCTCAATAGCAGAAGTTAAAAATTCCTTATAAGGTTTCAAGAGCAGATTGTAGCTGGCAGAAGAAAGCATCAGTGAACTTGAAGGTAAGACAACTGATATCATTCAGTCTGAGGGGCAGAAAGAAGAAAGAAGAAAAGTGACCAGACTGAAGACCTGTGGGACACTGTCAAGCATACCAATATACATATTGTGAGCGTCCCAGAAGGAAAAGAAAGAGACAAAGGAGTAGAAAAATATACAAAGAAATAGTTGAAAACTTTTCAAATTTAGTGAAAGGCATAAGTATGCACACCCAAGATGCTCAATGAACTCTAAACAGGATAAACCCAAACAGACCACACTATTCAATGTTATAATCAAACGGTCCAATGCCAAAGATAAAGAGAGAATTCTAAAAGCTCCAAGAGAGAAGCTATGTGGCACATACAAGGGAACCTCAATAAGTTTAAATGCCGATTTCTCAACAGAAACCATGGAGGCAAGAAAGCAGTAGGATGAAATATTTAAAGTACTAAAAGCTAAAAACTGCCATCCAAGAATTCTATATCCAGCAAAATTACCTTTCAAATAAAAGGGAGAGATTAAGACATTCCCAGATAAACAAAAGTATCACAACTAGACGGGTCCTAGAAAAGATGCTAAAGAAAGTTCTGCAGGTTGAAAGGAAAAGACAATAGGCACTAGATCAAAGCAGCATGACGAAATAAATATCTCAGGTGAGGAAAATGGTACAGGTAAATATAAATGCTAGTATTATTGTAATTTTAGTTAGTAACTCCACTTTTTACTCCTTACAGCATCTGAAAGGCAAATGCATAAAATGTAATGAGAAATCAGTCATTTTGGACTCAATGTATAAACCTGTAATTTGTGGTAAGAACTACATAAAGGTGGGGGGACAGAGGGATATAGGAACATAGTTTGTGTACAAACTATGTTGGTATCAAGGCAAACAAGATTGTTATGGATTTAGGATGTTAAATTTAACTCCCATGGTAGCTACAAAGAAAATATAGAAGAATATGCAAGCTCATAGAGACAGAAATTAGAGTACAAGTTGCCAGGGGCAGGGAGAAGGGGAAATGGAGAGCTAATGCATAAATGGGCATAAAATTTCTGTTTGGGGAGATGTGAAAATTTTAGTAATGAAATGTTATTATTTTTAATGATAATATTGTGGTATTGTGAATGTGATTAATCCCTTTAATTGTATGCTTAGGAGTGGTTGGGATGGAAAGTTTATATTGCATATATGTTCCCACAATTGAAAAAAAATAAAAAAGTACAACTAAAGAGATACTGACAGTAAATGCAATACATGATCCTGGATAGGATCTAGCACAGGAGGAGAAAAGACTCAATGGGACATTATTGGGACATATGAAAAAACTGGACTATAGACTATAAGCTTCGAACCAATGTTAAACTGCTTGAACTTAATAACTGCATTTAAGATCGTAATAAAGATAAATATAGATATAAAGATAGTGAATATCCTTGTTCTTAGGAAATGTACAGGGCAATATTAAGTGTTCAAGGAGCATGATGTATACAACCTACATTCAAGTGTTCAAAAAATGGATAGATAGATGATGGGTGGATGGATGGATGGATGGATGTATATATATAGAGAGAGAGAGACAGAGACAGAGAGACAGAGAGATGAAGAAATAAAGAATGATACACCATGTGGCAAAAAGTTAAAATTGGTGGAATTGGAGGATCTGAGTATCTGGGGGTTGGGGGGGGAGTAGGAATATGTTGGAGTTCTCTCTATGGGGTTTGTATTATCTTTGTAATTATTTTTTTAAAAAAGTAGAAGGGGCTAGAATAAATATTGTGTGAATCTATTTGTGGTGGCTTGGAATTTAGACATGTTATTGGTCTTAATCTGTTTGAAGTAGATGACATAAGCTTCAGTAGGAGAGGCTGTGAAGTGTTGATAGAGCCAGCATCTGGAATTTGGCATCTGAGTCAGAGGGATTTAAATGGAAATGGGAATCTTTCTGCTGGTTGAGTTAAGGAGGGAATTAGTATTGGTAGGAAAAAACCTACAAGGGTCTAAGAGAAGGTAAGATTTAGCATGGGAAATAATAGCTTCAAAACTCACTGGTTCCTTTGTTATGTCTGACACTGAAAATGCTGCTTAGTGAAATACTGCTGATGTATTTCAGGGGGGGTATTCATAGAACCATGTTAACTTCTGGGGTTAGTCCTAAACAGGATAATGTGTCGCATAAGTATGATTAAAGAAATAATAAGAAATATAACCTAGGGCTCTCTACCTTGTTGCATTATTATAGCAAACTATGCCAAAGTTAGTTTTCACCTGTAACATCTATGAAAGGAGCAATATTGTTCATTTAAATTCACAGATAATTCCAAAACTTGGTGGTTTCAACCACTTATGGAATCAGGCAGATCTGGGTTTGAAATCCTGAGTGTATAATTTACCTGCTGGTAGCCATGGGCAATTTGCTTAATCTTTCTGAAACTCAAGTTTCTTCCCTATGATACAGATTCTTGTTTATGGCATAAAAATGAAATAATGCATATAAAAGGCTTAGAATAGTGTTTTAGTTTGCCACAAGGCCGCCGATATAAAGTACAAGAAATGTGTTGGTTTTTATAAAGGGAATTTTGCGGGTAAAAGCTTAGAGTTCTGAAGCTGCAAAATGTCCAAATCAAGGCACCACCAGAGATGCATTTTCACAAAAGTTAGCAGCCATGTGGTAAAGCAGGATGGCTGCCAATCTCTACCAAGGTCTCTGCCTTCCCCTCCAGAATCTACCAACTCCCAGAGCTCAGCTATTGGCAACCAGGCATATGGCTTGTCTTTTTCCGGGTCTCCTCTCTCAGTCTCTCAGGGCTTCTCTGCTGTTCTGCAGCTGTAGGCAGCAGAATCCTATCTCACATGGCAGGATAAAAAATGGTGGCTTCCTTTATCTGTGTGTGTCTCTCTCTATGTCTCCATTTTCATCAGACCCAGGAAGAGAACAGAGATTCAATCTGAGTCAAGCCTCACTGACATAATCCAATCAAAAGGATCTCACACCCACAGAAATGGATTAGTTCAAAGACATAATCTTTCTCTTTTTTGGAATTTCAAACTGTCACAAATAGTAAGCATTCAATAAATAGAAATTACAACTAGAATGTAAGCTCCATGAGAGCAGGAAGCTTGTCTGTTTTGTTCAACTTTCTATCCCAGCTATGTAAATAAAAGATTATTACTTTGGCTAACAGCTCCAACTTTTTTCCACAGAACTGTTTCGTTGTTTATCAAGTAGAAATCACCTAATTTGAGTTAAATAAATAAATTTAAATAAATAAATCTTTTTTAAAAAAAGAGTCTAAATCTTCACCTTCATATCAGCTTGCTTATAGCTTTAGATGAGATTTTAATATTCTAAGAGTTGTTCTACCTAAATGTATACCATGATAATAAGTTTGGTATTCCTTTTCTTTACATTCTAATATTAAGAAAGTTGCCTTTTTTATGTTGTGGAAGTCAGGTTAACCACAATCAAGGTCTGTTTGTGGCTTGGGAAGAAGCTGACTTGAATCAGAGATAGGGGTCTGATTCAATTTCCATAGCATACCAAATAACTTTAATGGATCACTGAGAGCCAAATGCTAGTTCTTGAAAATTGATGTGTACATGTGCATAAAATGTATATTAGAAGTATATTAATACAATTCTATCTCAACAGATTTAATTCTTAAATACTACATATACTTGTTTAATCTCCCATTTTAAAAGTAGAAAAGGTTAGATTATAACATCAGGTTAGATCTCTTTGAAGCAGGTAATAATTAAGTTGATTCACTGTTGCAATTACTGTCAAATCCCCCTTAATTACCAGAGATTTTATAGCAGCTTCATTATACGTCTGCTGTAATGCATTGTGGCCCTAAGGAGAAGTGTTGCAGGAAATTCTGCATAGCATGGATAATTCTAACCTGCAGTTACAGCTTCCAGCAAAAGCTCCTGCACTAAATTTATCTTTTTTTTGACATTTCTCCCTGTTACTCAAGCAGTTAAATTGAGGTAACATTACTAAAATCCTACCTAACTTTGAAAGTTAGAATTGATTTCTTTATAGATATTTTTAAAAATGGATAAGGAAAGAATAAATTAGCCTTCAATTATTCCTAGAATATCATTAAATTATGTTTAATAATGAATTTAGATTACTGCATCAAATACAAGTGAGATCTATGTATCTAAGTCACAAATATATTTTTCTACTTCTTATGGATATTTCTTATAAGATGAGCAAGGCAAAAATTATTACCGAATTCCCATCATATAATCCCCAAGAGGCTAATCAACTGCTTTTAATCAATGATTTTTCAACTCATTTCTGGGAAAAGTAAATGTAAAAATGGTCATTTTTAAGTAAAAGTAATTGTAAAAATGGTCATTTTTAAGTTACCTATCACTGCTTGTTTTCATTGGAAAAATCTTTACAAATCAGAGTCTGTAAATTGAGTAAAGTTCAAACAGATAACTGAATAATGTCTCTCAAAGATCCCTTTTTGACCAAGGAATTTACTCCACAGAATATATTAGATTCAGAAAGGGCCACAGTGTCAATGACACTATTGGCAGCTGTGTTAACAGTTAAGGGCCTGGCTTTGTACAGCAATACAGTTATTAAATTTCTCCAGAGACCATGACTCATTAATCAAATATTCATACATCTCTGTAAATACACGCTAAACAGAGAATACCCTCAGAGTCGAGCATCCCAATACAAGTGCTCTTTCATGTAACACTGACAAAATCCTGAGAACATGCGGTCATGTTTTGCATTTCTAATGTACTATGTACTCTTTAATACTCCATTTCCTAAAAACAGAACACAAATGATCTTACTGATTCCAAGTGTTAGACAGTTACAATTAAAATTATTTCATTATTGCTTCATACCATCTTTTTATAAAATGAAGACAGTGAATCAATTCTTCTGTTCTTTGTTTACCATCAAACAGTAACTTTTTCCCAGGCGGATGAAGAAACCCAGGGCCATGCTCCTATTAATACAAGAATTTGTATTAGCATGAAAACAACAAATCACTACTTAAACTAGGGAGGCCAAATAACTTAACATATTAGCAGACATGAACTTGCTATATTTTGCAAAGTCTATTTTATACTACTGGGTGTTTCCCCCTTATTGTACAGTAACAAAAGGTCTTTCTCAATTGTAGTCTGGAAAATTGGGGTCTGAAGGCCAGGCAAAGAGGAGAATGCTCAAAATGTCACCTCCCAAGGTTACTAAGATCAGGCTCCTCACCTCAGGACAGGCAGGATGTACTTCCACAAAAATGGAAGAGAGGAAAGAAACATCTTACATAAAATTCCCATCTATATAGCAGTGCTGAAACAATAGGCACCTGATTCTCAATGCCAATAAACAATAAGTAAATCTTCGTCAAGTGCTACCTCATCTCTTCTTTAACCCCTCCACCCTATTATCCAGACTGCCAGTGTCCTTAATCCGTTTTCCAAAATTCTGACCAGATTAAAGGCTTCCTTTCCACAGCCTCTGCGCTTTTATCCCCATCCAGCTAATTATTTAGTTTAATTAATAATATTTGAAAAATAAAATATTTAGTATGTGCCCAATAAATAAGTTGTTGCCATTGGTATCATTGCTGCCATTGCAAATATCTTGAAAGTTTATTTACACTGTTTTGAAATTATGGTAGGACTCGCTGCTAGTACTTATTGTTGCAGTTTTCCATTGACTTTAATCACAGGGCATGGCAGTACTAGGACATGCCATAGAGGATCTCCTGCATTCCAGGCAAACTCTTCTTTACCCCCATTATATAGATGTAGTCCTATTTCCCCTTGATAGTCAGGATCAATCACCCCAGCCAGTACACTAATTCACTTCTTTGCCTGTTGATTCACAGGTAAGAGGAGCCCAAAGTGGCCAGGTGGCAGTGTTAACTTCTAGTTCAATGGAATCATTGTTATGTTCCCTGGTGGCAGCACTCCTCCTTTTGGGACTAAAACCTGTAGACAAGCAGAACTTAAGGTTGCAGGGACAGGGAGCAAAAATTTTTCTAGTGGGTCACTAGGGGTAATAGTGAGTAGTGCCACTCCCATTTCCACCCCTTGATTCCTGGACCCATGAATCCTGGCTATGGGAGAAACAGCACCATAGAGAGGACGCTGATTTAGAGTATACACAGCCTCCTGGAGAACATTGCCCCAGCCCTGCAAGGTATTGCCGTCTAGTTGGTGCCGTAATTGAGTCTTCAAAAGGCCATTCCACCGTTCTATTAATCCAGCTGCTTCAGGGTGGTGGGGAACATGGTAAGACCAGTGAATTCCATGGGCATGTGCCCATTCCCGCACATCATTTGCTGTGAAATGGGTTCCTTGATCAGAAGCAATGCTGTGTGGAATGCCATGGCAGTAGATAAGACATTTGGTAAGAAGCATTGCGTGCCGGAAATGCAAACCCATATCCAGAGTATGTGTCTATTCCAGTTAAAACAAATTGCTGCCCCTTCCATGGTAGAAGTGGCCCAATGTAGTCAACCTGCCACCAGGTAGCAGGCTAGTCACCTCGAGGAATGCTGCCATATCTGGGGCTGAGTGTGGGTCTCTGCTGCTGGCAGATTGGGCATTCAGCAGTGGCTGTAGCCAAGTCAGCCTTGGCGAGGGGATGTCCATGTTGCTGAGCCCATGCATAACCTCCATCCCTACCTCCATGGCCACTTTGTTCATGAGCCCATTGGTCAATGACAGGAGTGGCTGGGGAAAGAGGCTGAGGATTAGCCACAAAACGGATCATCTTATCCACTTGATTATTAAACTCTTCCTCTGCTGAAGTCACCCTCTGGTGAGCATTCACATGGGACACAAGTATGTTCGTATTTTTTGCCCACTCAGAAAGATCTATCCACATAGCTCTTCCCCAGACCTCCTTGTCACCAATTTTCCAATCATGTTCCTTCCAAGTCCCTGACCATCCAGCCAAACCATTGGCAACAGCCCATGAATCAGTGTACAAATGAACCTCTGGCCATTTCTTCTTCCAAGCAAAATGAACAACTAGATGCACTGCTCGAAGCTCTGCCCACTGGGAGGATTTGCCCTCACTGCTATCCTTCAAGGACGTCCCAGAAAAGGGCTGCAGTGCTGCAGCTGTCCACTTTCGGGTGGTACCTGCATATCATGCAGAACCATCTGTAAACCAGGCCCGAGTTTTCTCATCCTCAGTCAACTGATTGTAAGGGACTCCCAAAGAGCCCAAAGCTGTGGGCTGGGAAAGAGAAGGTAACATGGCAGGGGTAGTGACCATGGGCATTTGGGCTACTTTCTCATGTAACTTACTTGTGCCTTCAGAACCTGCTCAGGCCCTATCTCATATATACCACTTCCACTTTATTATGGAGTGCTGCTGTGCACGCCCAACTTTATGGTTTGGTGGGTCAGACAATATCCAGCTCATGAGAGGCAACTCAGGTCTCATGGTAACTTGATGGCCCATGGTTAAGCATTCAGTCTCTACTAAGGCCCAGTAGCAAGCCAAAAGCTGCTTCTCAAAAGGGGAGTAGTTATCTGCAGAGGATGGCAAGGCTTTGCTCCAAAATCCTAAGGGTCTGCGTTGTGATTCCCCTATGGGGGCCTGCCAAAGGCTCCAGACAGCATCTCTATTTGCCACTGAAACTTCCAGCACCATTGGATCTCCTAGCTCATATGGTCCAAGTGGTAGTGCAGCTTGCACAGCAGCCTGGACCTGTCGCAGGGCTTCCTCTTGTTCCAGTCCCCAATCAAAACTAGCAGCTTTTCTGGTCACTCGGTAAATGGGCCAGAGTAGCACACCCAAATGAGGAATGTGCTGTCTCCAAAATCCAAAGAGGCCAACTAAGCGTTGTGCCTCTTTTTTGTTCGTAGGAGGGGCCAGGTGCATCAGCTTATCCTTTACTTTAGAAGGGATATCTCAACAGGCCCCACACCACTGGAAACCTAGAAATTTCACTGAGGTGGAAAGACCCTGTATTTTTGTTGGATTTATCTCCCATCCTCTCTCACGCAAATGCCTTGCCAATAAATCTAGAGTCTTTGCTACTTCTTGCTCAGTAGGTCCTATCAACATGATTATCATCAATAGAATGGACCAGTGTGATTAATATGTTATTAAAGATATTTTAATAACCACTCCTTTTATATTCTGATGTGTTATCACTTACATTTAAGACCATTTTTCTAAGACATTCATAGGTTTTGCAATCACTAATCCTCTATCTTTTTTTTTTTTTTTTTTTTTTAAGATTTTATTTATTTATTCATTTATCCCCCCCTTGCTGCTTGTGCTCGCCGGGTCAGCCAACCACGCCGCGTGGGCGGGCCCGCCCCCACCAGGAGGCCCCAGGAACCAAACCCGAGGCCTCCCATATGGCAAACAGGAGCCCCACTGATTGAGCCACAGCCACTTCCCTCCTCTATCACTTTTATTTTTTCTGTCAATACTAATTCCCTCCTAAACTCAACCAGCAGAGAGATTCCCCTTTCCATTTAAATTCCTCTGACTCAGATGCCAAATTCCAGATGCTGGCTCTATCACTTCATAGCCTCTCCTACTGATGCTCATGTCATCTATTTCAAACACTAAAAAATGTTCCACATTCAGATTTCAATCTGAAATTCTCCTCTGCCTACCATTCGCACAACCTGGTATCATTCCATTTCTCCTACTTCTTCATTTTAAATCCTTTGGTAGTCTGGTAAAGCCTATGGACTTATTAGAAAAATGTTTTTAAATGTAAATGAAAATATACAGGATTACAAAAGGAATCATATTAAAATATCTTTATTAACACATTAATAAGTCCTAGCCTCAAGTCCTACATAATTTCAAAACAATGTAAATAATATTTCAAGATATCTGCATTAACTATAATGTGATAGGAAATTATCTATCATTTCTATTGGTAACAAAGGCCCAGAGACTGTTGATACTAAGTAGTTTGTTGCCTACATTCTATTTTTTTTTAAGATATATTTATTCACTTTATCTATTTTAAACCCCCCATCTCCATTTTGCTGTTGTGTGTGTGTGTGTGTGTGTGTGTCCATTCGCTGGGCAATTCTCTGTGTCCGTTTCCTGTCATCTCTTCTCATCCTCCTCCTCCAGTCCTCACCAGGATTCGATCCTGTTACGTCATCATCCCGCTACATGGCTCCCAGGCTCACTGGCACACCAAGCCTGGCAGCCCATGCGCCTTCTATATATATATATATATATTTTTTTTTTTTTTTTTTTTTAATTTTTTACCAGGAGGCCCCAGGGATCGAACCCAGGTCCCTCCATATAGCAGACGGACGCCCAACCATTTGAGCCATATCCGCCCTCCTGTTGCCTACATTCTTAATGAAAGTAAATACTATATTTCATTACACAAGAGTGATTTTTTCCATCCAAGTTCAAGGATCCCTGAATTCTGCCAGGTTAAGAAGCCTTGCATCAGCGGCAGATGTGGCTCAAATAGTTGGGTGTCCGTCCCCCACATGGAAGGACCTGGGTTCGATCCCCAGGACCTCCCGGTAAAACAAAGAAAAATATAGAAGGCACAGAGGATGATAGACCCTGTGCGCGAGTGTGCCAGGCCACGCAGAGCCACGCAGCAAGATGATAATGTAACAGGAGAGTGACACAAGAGAGAGCCAAAACGAGACATGCCAAAAAAACAGAAAATGAGGTGGCACAGGTGGCAGAATGTCTCTCTCCCACATCAGAGGTTCCCAGGATCGAATCCTGGTGAAGACAGGAGGAGGAGGATGAGAAGAGAGGGCAGGAAACAGACACAGAGAACTGCCCAGCGAATGGACACAAAATAGCAACAACAGGGGGGAGGGTGGTTAAAACGGACAAAAGTAAATAAATGAAATAAATCTTAAAAAAAAAAAAAAAAAAGAAGAAGCCTTGCATCAAAAGACCTACTCTTCCTCAGTCCCATCTAAATTCACTAACTTCATCCCTAAAATCCATAGAATTATATCTGGATCAGACAGACTCTAAGAGTAGGGCTTGAGAAATCATCTTCTAATTTTAAATCTTTACATTTTAAAGTATTAGAATTGAACCCCAGTTCTTCTGACTCTATACCCTATACTTTTTCCTTCACAGCGTCCTTCCTCCTGTTTCTTTCCCAGACATCTACCTAAGTATAAATTTCATCCTGACAATAAAGGCCTTTAGTAATATGGCCGCAACATGCATTTCATTCTTATCACCCACTCCCCTATCCACACCATTGCAAGATGTTTACCATCCACGTCTCGCTCCCTTACTAAATGCCAGGAGTACAATAATCAAACTACCCACATGCACTTCCAAATGTGCTGTTTGGGGATAGACCCCCACCTTAACCGCACTTTAATCTAGAAACACATACCCATGGACCCTATCTCTGATCTTTTTGCTGTTTCATTCTTAGTAGCTATAATAGGCTGAAGATATATGGACCCCAGAAAATCATGTTCTTAAAGCTAATCCATTCCTATGGGTGTAAACCTATTAAATCTATTGTAAGTAGGGCCCTTTGATTAGGTTACTCCAGATAAGGGCCTTTTGATTAGGTTACTTGAGTTAAGGTGTAGCTCAAGGTGGTCTCACTCCTCTTACTGGAGTCCTTTATAAAAGAATGTAATTCAGAGAAAAAGAGAGAAAACCACAGAAGCCAGAAGCTGAAATCAATGAAACCTGGAAGAGAAAGGAGAGACCAGCAGACCCACCATGTGCCTTGTCATGTAACAGAGGAGTCCAGGATCAGCAGCAGCCAGACTTGAGGAAGAAAGCATCACCTTGTCATCAAAGAAAATGATATTTTCAGACTTAGCACTGTAAGCCTGTAGGCTAAAAAATCCCCATTGTAAAAGCCAACCTATTCCCACTATATTGCTTTCAGCAGCCTAGCAGACTAAATCAGTAGTCCAAACAATATTTCATTTCTGCCTGCATATAAATCCTACCAGACGCTTAAGGTTCACCTCAATGCCATTTCCTCCATGGAGACTTCCCTAATCCCCATAATCAGATATGAGCTCTCTTTTGAAACCAAATATCATTTTACTTTGTAGAACTTCTATTAAAAGTCTTCTCTTCCTCTACCATGGATGATAATTTTTTATGTATTTGCCCCATTCTTAAGTCAATTTCTAAGCTCCCTGAGATAAGTGTCTGCCTTGCAGACATTCAATAAAGACTGGAATTGAATTAAGGGGCTTTAAGACAGTTTTCCTTTCTTTTTTAATTCTTGTTTGAAAAAATACTAGATGTGCTGGTTTGAGTCTTTTGTGGACCCCAGAAAATCCTGTTCTTAAAGCAAACCCATTCCTGTGCCTGTAAATCCATTGTAGATAGGATGTTTGATTATATTCAGTTAAGGAACCTTTTGATAGACTGCTTTTGTTAGGGGCCTTTGATTAGATTGCAGGATCCAGGGTGGGTCTTAATCCTCTTATTGGAGCCCTTTATAAACAGCCACAGACACACAGAAAAAGATGCAGAGACAGAGAAACCCCAAGAGGCTGAGAGAGAGGTCCCAGAGGCCAGAGGCTGGAATTAGCAGTACACAGAGGCACAGAAAGCAGTCCCCAAGAGGGTGAAAGAGACAAAGCCATATGCCTGATCACCCACAGCTGAGCTTGGTGAGAACATAAGCCTGGAGGAGAAGGCAGAGACTAAGATCAGCAGAGCCACCATTGTATCTTGCCATGTGGCAGTAGTCAAGGACTGTTAGCAGCCAACCTTCAGTGAGACAGCATTTCTGACGACGCCTTGATTTAGACATTTTCACAGCCTCAGAACTATAAGCTTTTAACCCAATAAATGCCCCTTGTAAAACCCAACCAATTTCTGATATATTGGTAGCAAACTAAAACACTAACTAAAAAATAAAAAGAACCAGCATATTCTCAAAGCCTTTTCAAACGTTAAGACATAGATGAATAAAATCTTTACAGCAGTTGTAAAAGGCTAAAATTTACTGAGTACTTACTATGTGCCAGGCATTTTTCTAATGTTTTGCATCTATGTTCTCTCTTAATCCTTACATAGGGATGTATCAGTAGTTACTATTATCCCCATTTTATATATGAGGTTAAGTAACTTGCTCAAGGCCACACAATTAGTAAGTTCTAAAGTCACAATTTGAGCTGAGCCAGTCCAACTCTACAGTTCAACCAGTTCATTATGCCATCTTCTCTGTGTAATACTGGAATTTGATAGAGAAATTAAATATTTTCCCTGAATATAAGGACTAATAATTTTTTCAAAACTAGTAGTACTAAGTGAATATACAAAGCTTACTTTTGAAACCCTTGTTATGGCTGATACTATGATATAATGTATTCTGCTGTAACTTGATATGTTCTTAAATAATATAATCATAGCTATAAAAGCTATTTTACATGTTTATCCCATTCAAAACATTTATCTCTGATGTTTGGGCCAACTTTTACATGTTCAGTAACCGTTTATATTTGAAAAATTAAGTATAAAATGAAGAAAAAAAATTTGCAGAAATTGACAAGCTGATCTTAAAATTCATATGGAAATGCAGGAGACCCAAAATAGTCAAAACAATTTTGAAAAAGAACAAAGTTGGAGGACTCATAATGCCCAGCTTCAAATTTTACTACATGGGGAGCAGGTATAGCTCAATGGTTGAGCACCTGCTTCGCATGTAAAAGGTTCCGGGTTCAATCCCTGGTACCTCCTTAAAAAAAAAAAAAAAAACTTACTACAAAGACAGTGTGGTACTACCATAAGAATAGACATGTAGATCAATGGAACAGAATTAATAGTCCAGAAATAAATCCATATATCTATGGTCAGTTGATTTTCGACAAGGGTGCCAAGACATTCAATGGGAGAAAGAATAATCTCTTAAACAAATGGTGCTAGAACAATTGGATATCCACATGCAAAAGAATGAATCTAGGCCCCTACCTCACACTATATACAAAAATTAACTCAAAATGGATCAATGACTTAAGTGAAAAAACTTAAACCATAAAACTCTTAGGAAATATAGGTATAAATTTTGTGACCCTGGATTAAGTAAGCTTCTTAAATATGATACCAAAAATATAAGCAACCAAAATAAAAATACATACATTAGATTTCATCAAAATTTAAAACCTTTGTGCTTCAAAGTACACCATCAAGACAACCCATGGAATGGGAGAAAATATTTGCAAATCTTATATCAAATAAGGACTTGTATTCAGAATATGTAAAGAACTCTTACAACCCAATAATATAAAGACAAACAACCCAATTAAAAATGAGGAAAGAATTTGAATATTCATTTCTCCAAAGAAAATCCAGATGGGAAAAAGCACATGAAAAGATGTTCAAAGTCATTAGTTATTAGAAAAATGAAAATCAAAATAACAATAATATACCACTTCACACATATTAGGATGGCTAAGATTAAAAAGACATATAATAACAAGTATTGATGAAGATGCAAAAAAAATTGGAACCCTCATACATTGCTGGTGGATTGTAAAATGCTACAACAGTTATTTATAAAGTAAACATAGAGTTGGCATATGACCAGCAATTACACTCATAGGCATATACCCAAGATAAATGAAAACATACATCCACACAAAATTGTGTATGTGAATATTTATAGCAACATTATTCATAATAGCCAAAAAGTAGAGACAATCCAAATATCAACTGATGAATGGATAAACAAAATGTGATCTAGCCATCTAATGTAATATTATTCAGTTATAAAAAGGAATGAAGTACTAATACATGCTAGAACATAGATGAACTTGCAAACATTTTATTATGTTAAAGAAGCCAGACACAAAAGGCTACATATTGTATGATTCCATTTCTATGAAATGTCCACAATAGCAAAATTCATAGAGACAGAAAGTAAATTAGTAGTTACCAGGGCTGGGACAGGAGACAGGGGACAGGGGAAGCAAAAAGCACAGTGGTAAATGGGAAGTGACTATTAATGGGTACAAGGTTTCTTTCTGAGTTGATGAAAATGTTCTGGAATTTGATAGTGGTGATAGTTGTACAACTCTCTGAATATATTAAAAACCACTGAGTTGTGTACTTTAAAAGAATGACTTGCATAGTATGTGAGTTATATATCAATAAAGCTGTTATATAAAGAAATCCAAAATGAGATTCCATTCCCACTAGGATGGTCTAATAAAAAAGACAGACATTAGACTTTCATATGTAACCTGACTCCCTAACCACCTTAAATATTATAAAATTTGGACTTTTGAACATCAGCTGACAAACAAGTACTTTGAGATCTGAGTTGATACCACATGCTAGCTAATATCACAATCTTTGTATAGAAGTTTATATTATTCGACTTTATATCGCATTTCCCCTTATTTGGTAAACAGGAAAACAGAAAAATCAAAGTGCTAACACAAGTGGTAAGAAATGCAGGTCTTGTAAATTTAATATAATTAATATAAAGATGGAAGTAATCATTAACCTCCATGAAATGCTCACTGGACTTTAAGTCAATCAATTGTATGTTCTACCGTGACAGAAAAGAACAAAAATAAGGGTATCTATGAAATGCTAGAACTATATCATCCAAGATCATGTCACCCTTATAAGATTAAAAATAACTTTATAATGTTTTTAATATTTTTATAATATTTTAAGCTCCCTGTTACAGAACCTCCCTTAAAACATAAGTCTGTTTTATTTTTTATTTTTCCTTTTTTAAAGATTTATTGATTTTGTTGCATCATCTTGCTGTGCCAGCTCTCCGCGCGGGCCAGCACTCCTGGGTGGGCTAGCACTCTGCACAGGCCAGCACTCCACGAAGGCCAGCTCTCGGCTCGGGCCAGCTCATCGTGCGGGCCAGCTTACTTTTCACCAGGAGGCCCCAGGAATTGAACCCTGGACCTCTGATATGGCAGACAGAAGCCCAATCACTTGAGCCACATATGCTTCCCATAAGCCTGTTTTTCAAATTCTTCACATTCAACTGTCTTAAGTGTTTATAGGAACATATTATCCAAAAATAAAAGTACCTCTCTAGGTATAGACACAGACTGGCAGCCACAAAACTGGCTAAGCACAGCTGGTCAGGTCTAGGAACCAGTCAAAAATCATAGGAAAGACTAACATATAAGTCAGAGGCATAAAACAATGTTGATACATAACTCAAAATATGAAAGATTTGAGTAAATAGAATAAAGGGAAGAGGAAAAAGGGAAAGCAGTACACTAGGTGTTTAGGTAAGTTTGCACCACGCTGTTGCCAAGACCACTTAGGATTATGAAAAACAACTGGAATTTAGAGCCAGAAAAAAACATATTATGTCAAAATACTAAAAGAATAAAGCTGAAGTGAGGGGGAAGCTGGGGCTGTGATCAGAGACCCAGTTTAGGACAGGGTTTCTAAAATTCTATAGAAGAATTTTCAGGAGAAGAGATCAGGCAGATTGGGTAGGTTGTGCTGCTTTCATGTAAGAAATAAAATATAGTCTAAGCAAGCACAGTAATATATCTCAGAACCCATCTAGGGGACCTATGCAGTATTACTTCTAAGGCCAAAGCTGTCAAGTCACTACTCTATACAAATCGATACAGCACTAACCCACAGGCACCAAAGATCTGCATAATAATCACTGTAGCCATGGAAGGCAAAAATCTTTCCTTTTATTTACTTTTACTATTGCCCTCAAATGTAACAAAAAATTAAAACACTAGTGTCCCATCCTGTAAGACAAGATTCAAAACACAGAATCAGAGACTTTACTAGATCTTTTATTTTAAACTGTCAGGCAAATCAGTGAACTCTCCTTTACTCTCTGATGTTTGTCAGTTAAGCTCCCTTGTACAACTTTTACGGAAATGCTGCTAAATTTTAGAATGTATGAAGTAGTCTGGAAATATTTCTGAGTTAGCTTACTATAAATTTAAATCAATGTCTTAGTTTTTGAGAGACCACTAGTTACAACTATATTTTGTGTAGTGTCAATATGAACAGAAAATCTTTTTAACATGTTGACAGTTAATTGTTTTAGAAATTAGAGTTGTAAAAGTACTTCAGTTTATGTTACTTTTGAAAAAATTTCTCTAGCTTCTAGGGTTTTACACTGGAATTCCTACAGGGCATCCTATCTGTCTAAAACAAATAAGACTTCAAGAACTACCTTCTTGCTCCCTCTACAGTCTACATATTATCTGTCATCTGGCTTAAAATTGCTACTAAGTCATCAACTCTAAATCATTTTTTAATAATATATTCTATTTTATTCCAGATGTTTCTTTCTAAACTTGCTTTAGTCTGGATCAACTGTGGAACAAAATCACTTGTACTATATTTTTATTCCCCAATCTCATGGCACTTATAGAGTTTGGATTAGTAGTATCCCAAGTTTGAGAAGGTTGAAAGTGTTTTGGGATCAGTCCCAAATAAGCAGGCCATGTCCCACTTTCTTTAAAGATTTAAGAGTGTTTCTTAAACTTTATTATACATTCAGTAGATGAGGGGTAGTGCCCAGACATCTGCATTTTATCAAGCACCCCAGATAATTCTGAAATGGATGGTTTGGAAACCACATCTGAGAAATACTGTACTAAGGTATTAGGGTTACAGTTAATGTTTTTTGTTATAAAAATCCTCAAAAAATCCTCCTTGTCTGCTGAGGCATTCTTCCAAAGATGAGACCCACTAATAAATAATACCTATTCCCTAAATCAATTTGGCTTTAACATGTCCCAACACACCCTCAAGAACTACCGACTGAAACTGCCAATCTCCCAAATGTCCTCTCTTCTCGCCCCTAGTGTCTACTTAACTCCAACCATTGGCTTAGTATGACTCACAATTTTGACCCCAGGCTAGAAATATATAAGAAGGACTTCTGGCCATCCAAGATAGCAGCATAAGATGCTCCAGGGTTCCACTGCCTCACAAAATCTTTGAACAACTAGCAAAAACAGGCAGAGCCATCTTCCTCAGAGCCCCAAAAAACAGTAAAAGGGTCAGAAGATTGGGCAAGCACCAAATCAAGAAAATGAAACTTTAAAAGGTAGGAGAAGCTCATGGTGCCCTTGCTGACCCCTCTCACAAACTCTACCTTGTGCAGCGTAGAGTTGGCCTGTGCTCTTCTTTGTGGGTTCCTGGCCCTGTTCCAGAGGGAGCAGAGTAACCCCTATGTGCAGAATGGGGTACCTGTATATCGGTGTCAATTTATCAGGGGGCAGCCTAAAAGACTGAACAAGGACACTCAACTCTAGTTTGCCACCCAGGGGTTGCCCTGCAGGCAGAAGCAGGTGGCGGAAGTATAAGAAAAAATCAAATCAAAGCCACCTGGGGCAAAGGATTACCAGTTTCAAGACATAAAAACAGAGCACTGGGGGGGGGGGGGGCAGTAAAGTCTATTTCATAGGGAGATGAGGGGCATTTGGATCCCTGTGAATGGGGATATTCCTAAGGTCATGAGTGCTTTCCCAGGACAAGATGCATACTCAGAAAAGACCAGATAAGACCCTGTGCTTTTGCCTTGAGCTGATCTTCTTTGTAGGAGGACTAAACTCTGAAAGAGAACACCAACCAATACGGAGTCAATTTTCAGAGACTGTGAAAGTTGATTTTGCATTATTTTGTATATTTTTGTTAGCAACTGACACTCAAGGAAATCTCTGTCATATCACCACAAACTTAAAAGAATTAAGCGCCCAGGGACTAAATTTCAGAGTTAATACAATAAAATATTAAAATGTACAGTATGATTTAGAAAATCCTGAAGTATCCACAACAAAGCAACTTGAACTAATAAATGAATTCAGCAAAGTGGCAGGATACAAGATCAACACACAAAAATCAGTAATGTTTTTGTACACTAGTACTGAACAATCTGAGGAGGAAATCAGAAGGAAAATTCCATTTTCAATAGCAACAAAAAGACTCAAATACCTAGGAGTTAATTTAACCAAAGAAGTACAGGACCTGTATGCAGAAAACTACAAAACAATGCTAAAAGAAATTTTAAAAGACCTAAACAAATGGAAAGACATTCCGTGTTCACGGATTGGAAGAATAAATATCGTGAAGATGTCAATCTTGCCCAAACTGATTTATAGATTCAATGCAATACCAATAAAAATCCCAACAGCTTACTTTACAGAATTAGAGAAGGCAATTACCAAATTCATCTGGAAGGGTAAGTGCACCCGAATAGCCAAAAGCATTTTAAAAAAGAAGAGCAATGTGGGAGGAATTTCACTGCCTGACCTTGAAACAGATTACAAAGCTACAGTGGTCAAAACAGCATGGTACTGGCATAAAGATAGACAGATCAATCAGTGGAATAGAATTGAGAATCCAGAAATATACCCTCACCTATACAGTCAACTGGTTTTTGACAAACCTACCAAGCCCACGCTAATGGGAAAAAACAGTCTCTTCAACAAATGGTGTTGGGAGAACTGGATATCTATAACCAAAAGAATGAAAGAGGACCCCTATCTCACTCCCTATACAAGAATCAACTCAAAATGGATCACGGAACTAAATATAAAAGCCAGGACCATATAAAACTACTAGAAGAAAATGGAGGGAAACATCTTCAAGACCTTGTAGTAGGTGGTGGTTTCTTGGACCTTATACCCAAAGCATGCACAACAAAAGAAAAAAGTAGATAAATGGGACCTCCTCAAAATTAAATACTTTTGCACCTCACAGGACTTTGTCAGAAGGGTGAAAAGGCAGCCAACTCAATGGGAAAAAATATTTGGAAATCACATATCTGATAAGGGCTTAATATCCAGGATATATAAAGAGATGTTACAACTCAACAATAAAAAGACAAATGACCCAATTAAAAAATAGGCAAAAGACTTGAATAGACATTTCTCCAAAAAAGAAATACAAATGGCAAAAAAATACAGGAAGAAATGCTCAACATCACTCATGATTAGGGAAATGCAAATCAAAACTACAATGAGATATCATTTCACACCTATCAGAATGGCCACTATTAAAAAGACAGAGAACTACAAGTGTTGGAGAGGATGTGGAGAGATAGGAACACTTCTTCACTGTTGGTGGGAATGCAGGATGGTACAACCACTATGGAGGACTGTTTGGCAGTTCCTAAAGAAGTTGAATATAGACTTGCCATATGACCCTGCAATACCACTACTGGGTATATAACCAGAAGAACTGAGAGCAGTGACATGAACAGACATCTGCACACCGATGTTCATAGCAACATTATTCACCATTGCCAAAAGTTGGAAACAACCCAGGTGTCCATCAACAGATGAATGGATAAACAAACTGTGGTCTATTCGCACGATGGAATATTATGCTGCTGTAAGAAGAAATGAAGTCATAAAGCATATGGCAACATGGATGAACCTGGAGGACATTATGTTGAGTGAAGCAAGCCAGACACAAAAGGACAAATACTGTATGAATGCGTTACTATGAACCAAATATATTGTGTAATATATTGTTTGATTCAAAAAAAAAAAATTTATATGTATCCATTACATTTAATTGAGAAATGTATATATTTATTCATCCATGTTTACTTTTTAGTTTTTAATTGTTTATATTTTCAATTATTAAATGTACAAAATAAAGTTTAAAAAAATGTTAAAAAAAAAAGAATATATAAAAAAAAAAAAGTACAGTATGTGACAAAAGATTACAAGACAAACAAGGAAACAGGAAATGATGGCCCATCCAAAGGAACAAGATAAAATTTCAGGAACCATCAATGATGGAGACCAGACTTTGGAAGGGAAGTACCGGACAAAGACTTTCAAAAAATGTTCTTTGATATGTTCAAAGAACTAAGAGAAAATATGGAGAGAGTACTAAAGAATATCAGGAAAATATACATAAACAAAATAAGAATCTCAATTAAAAGAAATCATAAAAAGGAACCAAAGAGAAATACTGGTGTTGAAGAACATAATAAATGAAATTTAAAACTCCCCTAGAGTTTCAACAACAGACTGGAGCTGGCAGAAGAGAGAATCAGTTAGCTCAAAGATAAGCCAATAGAAATGATTCAAGTTGAGAAACAGAAAGAAAAAAGAATAAAGAAATGGGAACAGAGCCCAAGAGACCTGTGGGACACCATCAAGCATACTTACTGATATAAGTATTATGGGATTACCAGAAGGAGAAGAAAACAAGAAAAGGGCAGAAGGAATATTCCAAGCAATTATGGTAGAAAATTCCCCAAAGTTAATGAAAGAAATGAATTTGTACATTCAAGAAGCACAACAAACCACAAAGAGGATAAATTCAAAAAAAAGAAAGAAAACTGCCAAACAAGAATCTTTTATCAGGCAAAACTATGTTTCAAAAATGAGGGAGAGATTAAGATGTTTCCAGATAAACAAAAGCTAAGGGAGTACATCACCAGAAGACTTGCCTTAAAAGCTATGTTAAAAAAGAGTTCTTCAGATTGGAAGGAAAGCATACTAGATAGTAGATCAAAGTGGCATAAAGAAATGAAGATTGCCAGTAAAGGAAACCATGGGTAATTATAAATTCTAGTACAATTGTATTGTAATTTTGGTATATAATGCCATTTTTCACTTCATACAGTTTCTAAAATGCAAAAGCATAAAAAGTAAAGATAAGTCTATGGTCTTGCACATAAAATTTATAAAGATATAATTTGTAACAAGTACAATAAAAAGGTGGGCGGATGAAGGAGTACATGAACACAGTTTGTGTATGCTATTGGAGTTAAACTGGTATCAAATCAAACGTGATTGTTCAAGATTTAGGATGTTAAATTCAAGCCCCATGGTAACCACAAAGAAAATAACTGAAAAATATACACAGGAGGAAATAAAAAGGATATCGATAGTTACTTTGATTAAACTCTCTATTCAAAAGGCATGGGTGGGGATAAAAAAATAAATTTTTTTTAAAGTGTCGCTATTTTTTTCAAATGTTTTAAAAAAGGCATGTGGCAGTTTGATATTATTTATGAATTCGAAAAAGAAATATTGATTATGTTTGTAAACTGGTCTGTTCCTCTGGGTGTGATACCCTTTGACTGTATTAAATTCAGATTACCTGATTAAATTAAGATTAGAGCTTTGATTCAGCCACATCAATAGGCCATTGAATCCCCGCTCCCTTGGTGGACAGACACACAGAAAACAACACGGCAAAGGCAAGAGCTTAGTTTTGACACTTGAGACCCAGGGAGAGAGCTGAGCCACTCACCTGATAGTTTACAGCTGGCCTTGTGGAGAGAGCAGAGCAGCTGAGCCCAGAAAGGGACCAGCCCCAGAAAGAGAGACAAGGTTATGCCAGCCTACAGCTGAGATTGGAAGAAGCTGGGACCATGGAGCCTTATGAGGAAGAGGAAGGCTGAACCCTTGGAGAGACCAGCAGCCATCCTACTCCAACATATGGCAACAGACTTTGGTGAGGAAAGTAACTTACTCTTTATGGCCTGTGACTGTAAGCTTCTACCCCAAATAAAAGCCAACAGATTTCTGCTACTTTGCATCAGCACCCCTTTGGCTGACTAGTACAAGGCACATAATGGCAGAATGTTAAAAAAGTATGACCCAATTATCAGCTGTTTACAAAAGATAATCTTAAAGTCAAAGACACAAGTATATTGAAAGTGAAAGGATGGAAAAAATATCCATGCAAACAGTAACCAAAAGAGAGCTATGGTAGCTATACCAATACCAGAAAAATAGACCTTAAGTGAAAAACTTACAAAGGACAAAGAAGGACACTATATACTGATAAAGGGGATAATTCAACAAGATGATATAACAATTATAAATATACATGCACCTAACGGGAGAGTTCCAAAATATAAGAGGCAAATATTGACAGATTTGAAGAAGATATAGACTGTTCTACATTATTGGGAGACTTTGATACACTATTTTCAATAATAAGTAGACCATCTAAACAGAAGATCAATAAAGAAATAAAAGACTTGAATAATACTGTCAATTAACTAGACATAACAGACATAGAGAACACTTCACCCAACAGCAGCAGGATACACATTCTTCTCTAGTGCACATGGGTAATTCTCCAGGATAGACTATATGAGAGGTCAAAAACAAGTCATGGGGTTGGATGTGGCTCAACTGGTTGGGCGTCCGTCTCCCATATGGAGAGACCCGGGTTCGATCCCCAGGACCTCCCGGTAAAAAAAAAAAAAAAAAAAAAAAAAAACAAGTCACAATAAATTTTAAAATACTGAAATCATACAATATTTCTTCTCCGACCACAAAGGAATGTAGCCAGAAATCAATAACAGTGGGAGAAATGGAAAACTCACAAATATGTGGAAATTAAACAACACACCTTTAAACAACCAATGGTTCAAAGGCAAAAATCACAAGGGAAATCAGAAAATATCTTGAGGGAAATGAAAACAAAATACAACATACCAAAACGTATGGAATTCAGCAAATGCAGTGCTGAGAGGGAAATTTGTAGCTCTAAGTGCTTATACTAAAAAAGAAGAAAGATCACAAATCAGACCTCACTTCACACATGGAGGAATTAGAAAAAGAAGACCAAACCAAACATAAAGTGACCAGAAAAAAGGAAATAACAAAGATTACAGCAGAGATGAATGAAATAGAAAATAAAAAATAATACAGAGAAACAACAAAACACAAAAGTTGGTTCTTTGAAAGGATCAATAAAATCAACAAACCTATAGAGAGACTGACAAAAGAGAAAGGGAAAATAACTAAAATTAGAAATCAAAGAGGGAACATTATTACTGACCTCACAGAAATAAAAACTATGAACAATTGTATGCCAACAAATTAGATAACCCCAGGTGAAATGGACAAATTCCTAGAAATACCCAAACTACCTACACTGCCTTAAGAAGAAACAGAAGATCTCAATATACCAAAAACAAGTTAAGAAATTGAATCAGTAATCAAAAACCTCCCACCAAGAAAAGCCCAGGACTAGAAGGCTTCACAGAGAATTTTACCAAAAATTCAAAGAAGAATTAATACAAATCCTGTGCACACTCTTCCAAAACATTGACGTGAGGGAGCACTCCATAAGTCATTCTATGAGGCCAGCATCATCCTAATACAAAAACCAGATAAAGGTATCACAAGAAAATAAAATTACAGACCAATACCCCACATGAATATTGATACAAATATTCTAAACAAAATACTAGCAGACTCCACAGCACATCAAAAAAATTATAGGGAAGCGGCTGTGGCTCAATCAGTAGGGCTCCCGTTTGCCATATGGGAGGCCCTGGGTTCGGTTCCCGGGGCCTCCTGGTGAGGGCAAGCCCGCCTGCACGGCGTGGTTGGCTGAACCAGCGAGCACAAGCAGCAAGGGGGGGATAAATGAATAAATAAATAAAATCTTTAAAAAAAAAAAAAAATTATACACCACGATCAAATGGGATTTATCTCAGGAATGCAAGGGTATTTCAACATAAGAAAGTCAAATGCAATTTCCACATTAGTAGAATGAAGGGGAAAAATAACATGACCATCTCAATTGATGCAGAAAAGGCATTTAACAAAATACAGCACCCCTTCACGATAAGGAAAAAAAAAAAAAAAAAAACACTCAGAAAACTAGGAATAGAAGGAAACATCCTTAAAGGGCATTTATGAAAAACCCACAGCTAACATTACACTCAATGGTGAAAGACTGAAAGCTTTCCCCCAAAGATAGTAACAAGTCAAGGATGCCCACTATCACCACTGTTATTCAACATTGTATTGGAAGTTCTAGCCAGAGCAATTAGATAAGAAAAAGCAATTAAGACATTCAGGCTGGAAAGGAAGAAGTAAAACTTCACTTATTGCAAATGACATGATCCTATATATAGAAGATGCTGAAAAACCTTCAACAAAGCTACTAGAACAAATAAACAAATGCAGCAAAGTGGTGGGTTCTAAGATCAACACACAAAAGCCAGTGGTATTTCTATAAATTTAGTATGGAAAAAATCTGAAGAAGAAATATATATATATAGAGAGATAGATATATAGATATATAGATATATCCATTTACAATAGCAACTAAAAAATCATCCAAGGAAGTAAAGGACTTATACATGAAAAACTATAAAACACAGTGAAAGAAATTAAAGAAGACTTAAATAAGTGGAAGGACATTCCGTGTTCATGAATTGGAAGATTAAATATTGTTAAGATGTCACTTCTACTCAAAGAAATTTACAGATTCAATATAATCCCAATAAAAATTCCAACACCCTTCTTGGAAGAAATGGAAAAGCAGATTATCAAATTCATATTGAAAGATAAGGGGCCCCAAGTAGCACCACCATGAAAAAAAAAAAAGAACAATATTGGAAGACTCATAATTTTCAATTTTAAAATTTGTTATAAACTAACAGTAATCAAAACAGCATGTGTGAATATTCTCGCTGCCCTGATTTTGTGATCATCAGGGTAGGCTAAACATTTGCTATATTAGAAAACCATGCATGTGTCCCCAGATAAAGTGTTTCTCTCTAGGTCTGGTTTTTGGAATGCTGGTGATAAACTATGCCTGATTTATTATATGACCATCCTATATGGGAGGAGACTATAACTTTGGGTATCTTTGGTCAACCTTAAGAGACATAGCAGGGGACGGATGTGGTTTGGGTGGTTGGGCATCTGTCTCCCATATGGAGGGACCTGGGTTCAATTCCCGGTACCTCCCGGTAAAAATTTAAAAAAAGAAAAATATAGCAGGCGTGTGGGCCACCAGGCCCCATACGCGGGTGTGCCACCAGGCTCCGCGAGCCAGGCAGCAAGATAATGATGTAACAGGAGAGTGACACAAGGGAGAGCCAAGACAAGACACACTGAAAAACCAGGAACTAAGGTGGCGCAGGCAGTAGGATGCCTCTCTCCCACATCGGAGGTTCCGAGGATCGAAGCCCAGTGAAGACAGGAGGAGAAGGATGAGAGGAGAGGGCAGGAAATGGACACAGAGCCACCCAGCGAATGGACACAGAAACAGCAAAAACGGGGGGGGGGGGGGCATAAAAATGAATAAAAGTAAATAAATAAATAAATAAATCCTTTAAAGAAATGTATAGGGGAGAAAGATACAGACTATAGTTGGTACTGATACTTTGACTATGCTCTTTCATGATTTGTTAACAAATATTTTACAACAATGCAAGGTGTTTGTGGGAGGCTGATATGTGGGAGCCCTGTATGATGTTATGCATGTTTGTTTTTTAAGTTCACGATGTTTACTGAACACTTATAGTTTTTTTATGTTCATGTATGAATGATATACTTCAATAAATTGTTTTTAAAAAATAGCATGGTACTGGCATAAAGACAGACATATAGACCAATGGTATCAATTTGAGGGTTTAGAAATAAGCCCTCACATCTATGGTCAAGTGATTTTTGACAAGGCTGCCAAGTCCACACAATGGGGAAAGAATAGTCTCTTTAGTAAAAAGCTGCTGGGAAAACTGGGTATCCATATACGAAAGAATGAAGGTTGACCCTTACTTCACACAATATACAAAAATTAACTCAAAATGGATCAAAGACTACATATAAGAACCAAAACTCTGAAACTCCTAGGAAAAAACATAGGGAAACATCTGTAGTACCTTGTGTTAGGCAACGGTTTCTTAGACTTTACACCAAAAGCACGAAATACAAAAGAAAAAACAGTTAAGTATGACTTCATCGAATTAAAACCTTCTGTGCATCAAAGGACTTTACCCAGAAAGTAAAAAGACAACCTACAGAATGGGAGAAAATATTTGGAAACTACATATCCAATAAGGATTTGATATCCAGAATATATAAAGAACTCCTACAACTCAACAACAAAAAGGCAAACAACCCAATTAAGAAATAAGCAAAGACTTATTTCTCCAAATAAGATAAACCAACGGCCAATAAGCACTGTATGCTCAACATCATTAGCCATTAGGGAAATGCAAATCAAAATCATGAAATGCTATTTCACATCCACTAGAATGGCTAATATTTTAAAAACAGAAAGTTTTGGCAAGGAAGTGAATAAATAGGAATACTTATACATTACTGGTGGGAATGTAAAATGGTGCAGCCTCTAAGGAAAAGAGTTTGGTGGTTCCTCAGAAATTTAGACATAGAATTACCACAGGATCTGGCAATCCCAGTGCTAGGTGTATACCCAAAATAATTGAAAGCAGGAACTTAAACATATATTTGCACACTGATGTTCATAGCAGCTGTAGCAGTTTGATATTGTTTATGAATTCCAAAAATAGATACCAGATTATGTTTGTAAACTGGCCTGTTCCTCTGGGCATATTAGATCACGCTGGATTGAAAGGTTTCGCTTTTACTTGATTAAATAATGATTAAGGCTTTGATTTGGCCGTGTCAGTAGGACGTGAGTCTCCGTCCCCTTGGTGGGCAGGTACTCACAGAGAAACGGCACAGCAGAGAAGGGAGTTTGGAGTTTTGATGCAGGATTTTTGAGCTGGAGCCCTGGGCAGTAAACACACAGGAGAAGAACACAAAATAGACATGGCAGAGGCCCCAGGAAGAGAGCAAGCCTAATAGCCTACAGCGGACCTTGTAGAGAGACCAGAGCAGCTGAGCCCAAAGAGAAACCAGCCCTGGGAGAGAGACGAGACTTATCCCAGCCTACGGCTCATACCGGAAAAAGCCTTAAGAGGAAGACGAAGCCTGAATCCCTGCAGACGTCAGCAGCCATCTTGCTTCAACATGTGGCAACAGACTTTCGTGAGTGAACTAACTTACGCTTTATGGCCTGGTAACTGTAAGCTTCCACCCAAATAAACACCCTTTATAAAAGCCAACAGATTTCTGGTATTTTGCATTAGCACCCTTTGGCTGACTAATACAGTGGCATTATTCACAATTGCCAAAGGGTGGAAACAACCCAAGTGTCCATTAACAGAAGAATGTATAACAAAATATGGCATATACAAACAATGGAATATTATTCAGCCATAAAAGGGAATGAAGTTCTGCTTCATGAATGCTACAACACAGATGAACTTTGAAGACATCATGTTGAGTGAAATCAACCAAACAGAAAAAGGACAAATATTATATGATCTCATATATATGAAATAATTAGTATATGCAAATTCATAGAGACAGAAAGCAGACTACAGATCACCAGGAATCAAATGGGGTAGGGAATAGGGAGTTAATGCTTAATTGGTACAGGGTTTCTATATGGAGTGAGGGAAAAGTTTTGGTAATGGATGGTAGTGAGAGTAGGACAACATTGTGAATGTAATTGAAAGTGGATAAAATGGGAAATTTTAGGTTGTATATATGTTACCAGAATAAAAAAGAATATAAAATAAAACCAATAGGACTGAACAACACAGTCAGCCCTAACGTAAGCTATGGACTGTCATTAATTAATAGTATAATCATAATAATGTTGTTTCATCAATTGTAACAAAAGTACCACACTAATATAAAATATTAATAGGGAAAACTATGTGTGAGGGAGGGCAGATAATGAAATTCTATTTTCTGGAAACCTACAACTGAAGGGAGGGAGGAAGGGAATGAAGGAAGAAAGGGAGGGAGGGAGGATGGCAGAAAGGAAGAAGGCTCACCATACAAATGGATTTTGCTAAATGAGGTCAATTCCTATGTCTATGTTCTACCTAAAATATGATTTACTTTACCCTGGTCCTCTGTACATGAGTTTTCACCTTGCTATTAAATCTCTCTATGCCTGGATCGTTAATCCAGGCTCTGAGTCTGAGTTACTGATACCTTCTACCTGATATCCTTAATTTCTGATTTAATATGACTGTTACTCCCTTTTTGAGATATTCTCCTAATCTAAGTCACTACATGACTATATATTTTTTTATATTTTTAGTTATATTAATCTTCTTCAATATTAACTTTTTAGAAAATATTGATCTTCTAATATAATTAACCACTTGCTTTCTTGGCCCTCTCCATCAAATAGAATACAGTTCAATTTAAAAATTAAGAATCAAAATGCAATCTATTCAATATGTTTATTTAAAGAGAAATGTAATGAACATAAAATAAAAGAGAATATATAAAAATGTACCTAATACAGTAAGATGGCAGAGTGTGGGTGACTTTTTTTCCTACGATATCTATTTAAAGTACTGACAATAACTTAAATATATATGTGTATCTCTCCATTTATACCCTCTGATCTAACTAGGCTTCTGACCATGAACTATCCTGACCTGTTCCATTCTGCAATCATCCAAGTCACAGAACACATTCGTTTTCCCCTTAACCCTAGATCTAATTCCCCATCTCAGATTCATAAGCTATAATTTAATACAAATAAACTGATTAGAACAGTGCTGGATAAATAGCAAGCAGTGTATAAATATTAGCTACAGGACTGCCACATTGCACAATTGCCGGGAGTGCTATTCACATAGCATACACTAACAATAGTGCCCCCATGGAGCTGTGCAACATGGCAGCCCTATACCTACTTTCTGTTATCAGTTGGCATTTACTTCCTTCTATTCCCTACATTCATTTTAAATCATTGCAGTCTGCAAGCCATCTTAATTCATATATTTTTATCTGTGTCAGTTAACTATGGTGCATTTGCCTAAACATACTCAAAACTTGATGTCAATAACTCATCCTTTAGTTTCTCAGACTTCTATTGGATTTCCAACTTTTCCCTTTTGATTACTTTTCTCATAAAATAACCTCTTAGAACCCATGAAGTCTCCATTTTTATTAATTTATATTTACATTATATAAGTATAAAATACAATATAGAAGAGCAGATGTAGCTCAAGTGGTTGAGGGCCTGCTTCCCATGTACAAGGTCCTGGGTTCGATCCCCAGTACCTCCCAGAAACAAACAAACAAACAAAAAAACCAGATCTTATTGGGGAGTAGATGTAGCTCAATGGTTTAGCGCCTGCTTCCCATGTATGAGGTCCTGGATTCAATCCCCAGTACCGCCTGAAAAAAAAAAAAGAATTATATACTTATAATAATTAAATTTTCAATTTTTAAAATAAAAGATAATTCTCTATATAATCTTCCATGATTTACTCTTAGATGACATCCTATATTTGGACTATTGACTTAAAATAGGGGAAAATGAGTTTCTAAGTTTCTGGAGAATTAGTTCAAGGGTAGCACAGTAAAGCAATTTTCTACCTAATAATAAACATGTATTCTCAGCATCTAATCCTAAAATCCATTTTTAACATATTTTCCTTATCATTGTAAGAGAAGTGAAATTTTATATCTGTAGTTGTGAATGTTTTGGGCCATTGCCTGCCACCAATAATGTCAAGGATTGTAAAAAAGAAAAAGAGGAAAATGCTAACTCAAAAATGTGCCTGCAATACCAGCTCTAAATATAATATTTTTCAAAGTTTATAGGCAAGGAGAAAGTCTTTAAATAACCATGAAAGCCACACAAAAATGCTTAGGGTTTCTAAACTGATTTAAGATTAAAACTATAAAATGACATAAAATTTATATTTTTGAATCAATAGAATGTTTTCAATTTTTCCTGGTCTGATGTTTCACCTTTTCAATTCAGTACTTCCAGGTACTCGATCTAAATGCTCCAGTGAATAGTACTATTGAAATGTGGTTGATTGGCAATAATGAACCTACAATAAATATCACACAATAAATACTTTATTTCTCAAAAATTAAAAATTTTTCAGAAATACATTTGCTCTTCTTTTTACAAAAAATAATCCCATATCCTTTCCAAGAAACTGTCTACATTATATATTCTGGATGTCTTGCTTCTATTACACCATTATTTTTAATTCTCAGTTTCCTCCTCACTTTATGTCTGTTTCAATAGCAATTCATATAGTGATTTAATGTTTTCAAATTGTTTTTTATTATCTGCCCTTCCTCTTGTTTCCTGTTTTTGGAAAATCCTTTATACTCTTTTACGGTTGTTTATGAATATATAATCATCAAAAGTTAGATTAAAATGCAAGGTATTGAGGGTGATACGTGATAAGCCAAGAAAAGGAAGTTTTTTTCCTAGCAGCAAAGAAATTAGCAGACCACAGAGGAAAAAAAAAAAAACTAGATTTGTATAATTTGACCAGAAATAAAGTGCTTTTTGGCATGGAATAAAAGAAGATAACTAGAAATCTCCAAAAAGTAGAGATTTCTGAACTAAAATTAGATAGATTATGCAGATAAGTCATTTTATTGTTCTGTTTCTTTTATTCTCATAAAAACAGGATGGAATTAAAATATATACTTTAAAATGCATTTGCTCTAGGACAATGTTAAATCCTAAAGTTAACAGAACACAAAAGTGACCTTAATTTTTAATCCTGTAAAGTTCTCTTCTCACTAATACAGATTTAATGGGGTTGGTTTAATGTAAAAACAGAAAAATGGAGACCTCAGGAAAAATTTTTTGTATATCCTTAGACTATAACAAATCTTTTCATTCATTCACTCAGCAAAGTATGACTCTCTCAAGATTGCCTGCTGGTGGCTAATACATTGACAAAAGGGGATTCAAAGTTCAAATCTTATGAAGAAGAGCAAAAAGAAACCTTCACCATCAAAGTCTCACCAAGAATTTTAAAAATTCATTTCTGAAATGTTAATGGTAAAATCCAATATCTAATGATGGAGGATCCTCCTATCATAATTCTAACAGAACAATGGTCTTAGAATCTCGCCTTTTTTTATTTTACTATCTTCCAGGCTGAAAGAAATTATTTATAAGCTTTACTACGTTTACCTGCTGTCAGAATTTGAAAAGATATCTGTGCTCAAAACAAAGTTTGAAACTAGAATATACAGTCCTTCTATTTTAAATCTAATGATATAATTTTGCTGCTGCCTTCCCAATAAAAGATTAGCACAACTTTTGGCTACTTGTGTGCTGAAGATGAATTACCAGGCAAGAAAAATCCATCAGCCCTTCTCTCAATTTTCATTCACTCATTCATTCATTAATATTATTGAATACATTTTATGTGCATATTTTAAGCTAACAATTTCTGATTATAAACCTTTATTTCCAGTTATAAAAATGACTATATTGCAAGATTTGTTTGTACAATATTCTAAGTATTTTCAATATGATTCAATGTAAAGGAAGTTTCTGCCTCCTCTCACCTCAACTTTGTCTCATTCTAAAACCTTGCTTATAAATGACCCTAGACATGCTGAGAAAGTAACAGAATACTACCCTGTAACTCTAAGCTTTTATATAGTTCTTGTAAAAGAACACTTACAATCAGTTCTGATCCATTTGAAGGTATGGGTGATCTTGTTTGATGTGTTTATTGTAGAATCCTGCAGAATACTGCAACTGTGTAGGAACAACAAATTGCAATGGCTTAGAAGAGAGGACTGCAATCTATAAAATCTGGCATACTACTGACTTCCTGTTCCTACATTGCTTTACATTCTAGGAAAATTAGTACTGGACTTAATTTGTACAAATTTTATCTAGGGTAAAAGAAAATTTTAGATTTGAGACTATTTCACTTCAGTAAACTATCCTCACTGGGAAATGTAAAATCTGATTTTTCTCATCAGGCATACTAAAGCAATCTGCTCACCCTCTGTTTCAGTTTTACATGCAACTCTATATTTATCAAATAGCCTTTCTGACAGAAGAGATCAATGACTTAGATGATACACAATTTTATGTCTTTATGATAAGTCACCTTTCCATATGGAAACATGGAAGCTCCATAAAAAAAGTTAATATTTTGCTTTCAGAGCAACAATATTATTTGCCTTCATTATAAACAAACAATTCATTTGAGACAATGATTTTTCAAATGAAAGGATTAAAATAATCCCAACATTAAAACCAAAACAAAAGCATTTTATGTTATCACATCTTTATTATTTATTTTATAATCCTAGCTCAGTAATAACTCTTAATACCTTTATATCACAAATTTGCCTTTAAGAAACACATAATACCCTTAAGGCAGATTTGCCTTATAGATGGCCTCAGCTTCTAAACACCACTACACTGATTTATACTAATGGCAAAAATCACATAGAGCATGTATCGATGTCTTTCTCGGTACTTAAAATTAGATTTTAAAATGGCATAATAGGTAGAGTTCCCATAAAATTGCATTTTGAGATAGGAAACAAGCACTACTCCTATCTTATAATTGTCTTTATCTGGTTTGATTGGATGCAGTTACTATTCATAACATAACCTTTAAATTTGTGGGGAAAACCAATACTTTATATTCACTCCTTTTATGAAGGTTCGACAGCAAACATAATGAGCAGCTGTTATAAAATCATATTGCTACATATTACCTTAGCTCACAATTCTGCTTATATAATTGTATGCATATTACAGCTAACCATTACTATTTAATATATTAAAATACATCCAAAAGTATCCTTTGGTTGCTTGAACAATCATAGCAAGCAGCTAAGCAGCATTAAAGATTGGTTCTCTGGTCTTCTGGTCATTCGGTACAAGACGAAGCTTTTGAAACTATTTGATGATCCCAGTCTTTGGACCTGTATTACAAAACTTCCAGGAGACTAATGGCCTTGGGTAGAAGAGTTTGAAGACTGGAAGGCTTACAGTTAAGTAGAATTATCATTAGCAGAACTTAGGGAAATAGGAATGCAATCAGAATCACTCAATATTTATTAGAGACCAAGATTCATTAAATCATTTCCCTTTCAGAAAAATATCTTTAAAACTTGTATATTTTTAAATGTTCTTTTTTAATTAAGATATTTGTGAAAATAAACTGGTTTCAAGTATACTTGTGTCTCTTCATTTTTCCTCCTTCAAAGGAGTTCTCATCCAGCATCAATGCACTAATCCTTAAAGCAAGACAAATTCTTCTGTGCTAAATCTTTTTAATCTCTTCTTTACATCATCTGAGAAAAGGTCTTCTTCATTGGTTGTAGTCGATGCAAAATCATAGTCTCTGGAATGACCATTTACAAAAGTAAATAAGGGATATTTCTCCTTAGAAAAAACTTCCAGCATCTGCAACAGAAAGTACAGAAGAATTTCTTACTGGATGCGATAAATAGAGCATTAGGATCACTTGGCAAAATCTAATGTTTTAGCCCTTCTTGTTAGCATCCCTCTTGTTTCCATTCATCCAGTGCTACTGCTTTAACTGATCTAACTAAAAGACAAAAATTTATCAGCATTGTACAGTTTATTTAAAGCTGAATATATGTTTCTCTGTTAGAACCAGACCACCAAAAATTAAGTATGTGCTTACTCCTTCTCTACTCCCAAAGTAAGTCTTCTGGTCACATCAGTGTATGGGCATACTAAATAGTTAGGTTGTGGTTTTTCTTTGGCAGTATTAGACAAATGGTAAAATATTACGAAAGATTGTTTGGTAACATAACACAGAAAAAAGAGCATTAGACTGTGTAAAAAGTCCAATTCTAATCTCAGTTCTGCATCTTGCCTTGATGTGACTTTAGACAAACCACTCTACCTGAGTATCATCTACAAAATGGAAAGATAATCAATCTCCCTACTGCAGAGAATTGTTAAGAAGACCAAAAGAGATCATATAAAAGTCATTTTAAAAAATAATTTTTGTTATGTAAAATTTATGTAATCTAAATAGCCTTTTAAAAAATAATTAAAAAATAAAAATAAATTTTAAAAAATAATAATTTTGGTCTTTTCAAAGATTCCTATATTTGAAAAAATATTTTGACTGAAATAATTTTGCAATAATCTAGCCAACATGAAAATGTGTGATCTATTTTACATATTAATACTACTAATAGTAATATTATTAATATCAATAAGATTCTACATATTAATAATCCTATGCCAATCCGTGCATATTTCCTTCTGAAGTTGTATTACATAATTTGAAAGTGAGAAAAGCAAAAACTAGAATTTTATGGGGTAACCAACAGCCTTTATAAACTGTCAATTTCGGATTGACAAGCCATCAACCCATTCCAAATCATTTTACATCTTTCTGTTAAATGAATTCTATTTAAGAAATTAAAACAATTTTCATTAAAAAATGAATTTAAAAATTTGAATGAAGGATGTTTTGATAGAAACTTTCTACTGGTAATCAAGTACACATAAAAAGGATTCTGAAAAGTTTGTGAGTTATAGAGAATGCTGAAAATATATCAACAGTATTTATATATCATTAATCATAATCAAGTGTTATAATTTGTTTTTAAGATAATTGCAGAGGGAGCAGGTGTAGCTCAGTGGTTGAGTGCCTGCTTCCCATGTACAAAGTCCTGGGTTCAATTCACAGTACCTCCTAAATATACATACGTGTATGTTTATGTGTATAACTGCAGAGATAAAAATTAAATTCTCCCAAATATCAACATTCAACTGAAGGACCATAGAATTCTTATGTATTATATTTACAGACCCTTTTGAAATGTGGCTAAAATAAATTGTTACATACAGCACAGAGATATGATAAATCAAAAATATTTCAATGAGATAGTTATGAAACATATTTTTTAATGAATTGAAATGAACCATTTTAAAATAATAATAGTATGATAAAAACTAGATATAGTGAAAATCAGATCCTATAATTCATACTATGTTCCAAAATTATACATTGTTCAAGTTTATTTTATTTACATTCTACCAAAAAAAAAAAAAAAAAAAAAAGGGAAAGAGAAATGGCAAAAAGGTGGAAAATAAAAAATAAGAAGCAGAGAGGGGTTGGCATCTGATCGAGCAACCTTCAGCCAATGGCTTTAATGTAGCACAAAACTGGTGCCATTTTACATTCATTTAAAATTTATAGTCATTCACTTGTAAAAGCCAGTACCTAATCACCAGGTACCATTTTCAGATCAACATAGTAGAGTTAACGTTACCATCACTTCATCCTTTTTTTCAAGATCAAGAAAGACATCACTGAAGTCTATTACTACTGAACTAAGTTGCTTATCAATGTAAGATTAAAATCTGTGCCCCATAGAAAAATGTCAAAAAGGAACCCTCTACCCTTTAATTAGAAAATACACCTACTTTTGGCAATACAGGGTCTCCTAATGCATAATGTTTATTGATTTTTGGCTTTCAGAATTATTCTTCTAACTACTCTGAGTTTATTTAAAATATTTTTAAAGACTATCAAATGATACATATATTAAAGTGTAGTTGAACTGGCAAAAATATAAGTAATAACCTATCAACACTTAAATATGATACAACACAGAAAAACTAATTTTAGGACAAATGAAAATGGAAATGCCAAAGGAGATTTTAGAAATGATCTAGCTTACTTTAATTTTATAAATGGGGAAATTGAGATCCAAATTAGGTTTACTATGTGACAAGATATTATACGAAAGAAAAGATCATGTAAATTAGGATGTTTTAGGTGCAGCAAGCTGACACAACACGATGACGCAACAAGAGACACAAGGAAAACCTAATGAGAAGCGCAACAAAGCAGGGAGTGCAGGTGGCTCAAGCAATTGGGTGCCTCCCTCCCACATCGGAGGTCCCATGTTCGGTTCCTGGTGCCTCCTAGGAGGAAGACCAGCACACAATGAGCAGACATGGCAAATGCAAACAATGAGGAGGATGGGGAGAAATAAATAAATAAAATAAATCTTTTTAAAAAATTAGGATGTTTTTAACATAGTAAACTGGGAGAATGTTAATTACTCAATGTTAAGAGGAAAAAACAAAATATATTAACTCAAAATGGATCAAGGACCTAAATATAAGAGCTAAAATCATAAAGCTCTTAGAAGAAAACATAGGGGAAACTCTTCATGACTGAATTTGTCAATGATTTCATGAATATGACTCCAAAAGCATGAGCAACAAAAGAAAAAAACAGACAAATTGGACATGATCAAAATGATTAACTCATCAAAGGTCATTATATATAGAGTGAAAGGGCAACCTACAGAATGGGAGAAAATAGTTGCAAATCATGTATCTGCTAAGAATTTAATATCAAGAATACACAAAAAACTCTCAGAACTCAACAAAAAAAAAACACAAATAATTCAATTAAAAAATGGCAAAGGACTTAAACAGACATTTCTCCAAAGAAGATACACTGATGGCTAATAGGCACATGAAAAGATGCTCAACGTCATTAGGATGGCTATTATATATTTAAAAAAAAAACAGAAAATAAACATTGGCAAGAATGCAGAATACGTTGTTGATGGGAATACAAAATGTTGCAGTTGCTGTGGAAAAGAGTTTGGTGGTTCCTCAGAAAGTTAAGTATAGAATTACCACATACCTGGCATTCCTCTTCTAGGTATATAACCAAAGGAATTGAAAACAGGAACTTTAACAGATGCTTGTATACCGAAGTTCATAGCAGCATTATTCACAATAGCCAAAAGTAACCATCAGGAGATGAATGGATAAACAAAATGTGGTACGCACCTACAATATTATTCTACCATAAAAAGGAATGACATTCTGATGCATGCTACAAAATGGATGAACATTGAAATCATTATGTTGAGTGAAATAAGCCAGATACAAAAGGACAAAGATTGTATGATTCCACTTATATGAAATATCTAGAATTAAGCAAATGCAGGAGACAGATTAGAGGTTAACAGGGGCTAGGGGGAGAGACAAATGGGAAGTTATAGCTTAATGGATACAAAGTTTCTGTGTGGGGTGATGAAAAAGGTGTGATAATGACAATGATGATGGTAGCACAAAATTGCAAATGTAATTAATATCACTGAATTATACACTTAAAAATGGTTAAAATGGGAAATTCTGTTATATGTTACAAAATTTAAAATTTTTAAACAAGATATATAGTTATATGTAAAACTTAATCTCAACTATATTAAAAGATTTTAAATATATACTTAAAAATACTAGAAGGAAATTCAAAAAAATTGTTATCTCTAAATGAAAGAATTAATGGTGATTTTTACATTTTTTAGACTTCTATTTTCCAACTTTCTAAAATGTATTTCTTCTATAGTTAGGAGAAAAACACTATTTTTCAAAGGATACTTAAGATAATTGAATTTACTGTCTCATATAGTTGCTTTTCAAAAGAGACTTCAGTTGTTTGATCAACAACTTTAGAATATACAAGTCTAAATTCTGTTGTATTTTAATAAGACAATTAAAAACACATTGAAATTGTTTTATTATCTAAAAGGCAAATAACAAATTTCTTTTCAGTAGGTCAAATATTTGATCACATTTTTCCTATGTACCAAGTTGACAGGTTTCAGATTTTACAAAGAAAAAAGTTGGGGGACAGAAGTTAGGCCATTTATGCCATCCAAAAGCTAATTGGAAGTAAGAACAAAAATAGAACCAGAAATGACGTCTTCTCACCAGGCCAAAATTTTTTCCACTAGTCTCTAATATTACATACACATTTAAAATCATGCCCAGTACAGAGCAGTCTATACCTATGTGGTTTATATCCACCACAGTGAAGCTATATCTTAGGTAGGAATTAGGTTCTAAAGTCAGCCCATATATGAAAATTAAATATAGTCACAATCAATTTAGTCAAAAATTACCTTTGAAAAGCCATCATATGCTCAAATGGAAGTATGCGTTATCTTGAATATATAACCCTGTTCAGTAATATGTATGGATGTACTTATATATAAATATATATATAATGTATGGTATATAATAACAAATACACATGGAAAAATATTTTCCTATTTTTTCACTATAAGAGCTTATGTAGTTGAATTCAAGTAAGTTAAATGAGCATACAACATAATTCCACTCTCTCTCTGCACTACTCAATTTTAAATTCTTGTAACCTAACTTTTACTCCTATCACTATACTGAAAACACTGCCTTTTCTAGTCCTCAAATAAAAAGGCCTTTTATCAGTTCCTACTCTCTTGACATTTATACATTCCTGTCCTAAAATCTCCCCTGCCCCATTAACTTCTACGATATTTTGGTTTTTTTGGTTCTCTTTCTCTTTTCTGAACTATTTCTTCTTCATTTCCTTCACTGACTCCACTTAGTTCCCAATCCAAAAATGCAGTTACAAATGATCCTTTATCATCTCTCTATCTATTAACTCATTCTAAATTTTCTTTCCATTAAAAATATTATCTACTCTCAGTTTCAACCAGTTCTCTGCTAATGATTCCAAAACTGTAACTTAAAAATAATGACAGGGAGTGGATGTGGCTCAAGCAGTTGAGCACCCACCTCCCACATGGGAGGTCCCAGGATTGGTTTCCAGTGCCTCCTGAAAATCAACAAAAACAAACAACAAGCAAAAACAAACGATAAAACCAACTCAAGGAAGCCGATGTGGCTCAGTGGCTGAACACCAGCTTCCCACATACAAGGTCCTGGGTATCTCTCAAAAAAAATCACTAGACCCTGGTATCTCAAAAAAAATAATAATAATAATGACAAGGATACACTGATGTACTGTTTGCTATGTATCAGCATGGTTCTAAGTGATTTGCATATATTAACTCTAATCCTCACACTCTAGGTAGGCTTAATTATCATCCATGTTTTATAGATGAGGAAAGTAAAATATTGAGGGGTTAGGTGAAGATAAGCAGTCTGGTTCTAGTATACCCACTATACATACTGCCTCTCCAACAGTAAGTGGATCATTATCAACCTGAATATTCCAATATCAATTCAAATTAATTATACCAAAATAAAATTATTATTTTCTGCTGCCAAAATAGCTCCCCTCCAGATTTCTCTGTTTCTATCAATGTTTACATCATTTTTATTAATTAGGAATACTTTTGTGGTAAGTGACAAACACAAAACAAAAACAAAAAGCAATAATTAATGGTGGCTTTAAAAAATAGAAATTTTGTTATTACCACATAAGAAAGTCTGATGATCATTAGCTTTGGTTAACTGATGTCAGAGCTGACAGTTTCTGCATTTCTCTTGGCCTTTCCCTCATTATTGTAATAGGACTGCTGAAACTCCAGTTATTGAGTTTGCACTAAAGAAAGTAGATTAAGGGCAGTGACAGCTCTGTATCTATATCCCATTTTATCAGGAAAGCCAAAGTTTTCCCAGAAACTTCCAGCAGACATCCACTTATATTTCTTTGGTCAAAACTGTGTGTAAATACAAGGGAGACATGAAAAACAAGCATTTGGGTGGGCACACTGCCATCCAAACAAAATTAAGTTTCTCTCAGCAAAATAAAGGGCAGGGAGAGCAGATATTGAACCAGTAACTAATGATGTTTGCATACCATTCAGAGATGAGACCCATGACAAAAAATAAAACAGCATCATGTGATAAGGAAGAACTGGGAGACGTCTTTAGGTTGTGTGGTTAGAAAAGGTCGAGCTGAGACCTGAATGACAATAACTAGCAAGACATAAAAGTTCTGGGAAAGGAGCTTTCCAGGTAGGACAAAGGCCCTAGAATGCCAGCACACTTAGCATGTTCAAGGAGAAAGAAGAAAAAGAAGGCCAGTGTAGCTAGAGGGTAGAGAAAAAAGAGGTAGTAGTATGCTAGAGCTAGAGCACACAGACCCTTGTAAACTAAAATAATGAGTGATTAGGTTTCATTGTTCTCATAAACATTCTACCTCATATTGTACCATAAACATATCCTAACATTCTACCTCAATGTTTCTGCTCAGGATGCTTCCATCACCTAGCTACTCTTCCTATTTCCTTTTTGATCATACAAACTCTATCAGTCCTTAAAGTTCCAGACCAAGTTCCACTGACAACATGAAGTATTTACCAATGATCTCAGTTCACAGTGATTACTACTTTCTCCAAAGTCCTATAGATTTATCTAGTATAGTGGAATGGTTACAAATTTGGAGTATGGAACTAGACAATCTCTGTTAAAATTCTGGCTTAATACTTATTAACTGTGCGACCCTGGGCAAGTTGTTTAATCAGATTGTGTCTCATTTTCCTTCTCTGTAAAATTTTAGTAATGATAATTCCTATCTCATAGAGTTTTTTATATGCATATATATATATATATATATATATATATATATATATATATATATATATACACAAGTACATGTATATTATATGTACTCATACTCATAATTATATGTATATTACACGTGTGTATATATGTGTGTGTAATACACATATAAGTTAATATATATAAGGCACTTAGAAGATTTCCTAGCATCTAATGTGCTGACTAGTATCATTATTATTGCCATTATCATAATATTAGCCTCTGGTACTGATTAAATACATACTCTTATACAGTCATTTATCTTTATTGTCTATTTCACGTTTTCCAATAAACTATAAACTTTTGAAGATTTTACAAGAAAGCAGAGCTACTATAATTAGAACCTAAAAATAGAAAAGGCCTCTGAAAGAAAAATATCCCTCAGATTTCACTTGGAGAATATAGAAATATAAGAAATATCATCATGAACATAAGCCTGAAATACTGAAGTGTTTTCAGAAAGACATTTACCAGAATAGTGTTGGGTATGAGAAACTGTATACCATTAGAGGAAATGGAATGTACGTCCTAGTAGAGGAGGCAGACTTATTCTCTTGTGCTGAGACCAAGGAGTAAGTGACATGGAGGCAGATTCCAACTCAATATAAGAAAATATTTTTTTTAACTAAGGGTCTGTACAAAAAATCAAACTACTACCAATGAATTCACCATCAAATAAAATAAATATTAGATAATCAATTGTCTGGAATAAGGATTGATGTATAAACAGAAGACTGTATAGCATAGTGCTTATGAGCACAATAATCTTGAGTTAAACTTTCTAAGGAGTGAATCTCAGCAGTACCATTTATTAGTTGTGACTTTTGGAAAGTTACTGAACCTTTCCAAATGTAAGATTCCTTATTTGTAGAATGGAGCTAAGAATACCTACCTCAGAAGGTTAAATAGATTAAATGAGAAGATATATATAAAGTCTTTAGCACAGTGCCTAACACATGGTAAAAACTTTTGTTTGAAAAAAAAAAATCTGAGAAGAAACTTATTAACAGTTGAGGGTTGCCCAGGGAAAAGGCAGGCTCATCATCTGATCTCCCTAGTATGAACTTCACCAGTTAAAAATCCATGCTCAAATATGCAGAGTTTCTTCTCAGCTTTTTAGTGCCTCATCCTTAAATATAAACAGACACAAAAGCTCACCAGTCATTTGGGAAAAGCGTTCAACAGAAAACAGGAAGATTAAAACAAAAAAAACACAGAAGATGAAAAAACATCTAGAAGGAAACAGAAACAACAAAAGAAACAGAAGAAAACTTCAAAATTTCTATAATTTCCTTGGAGAGAAGAAAAAATAATAAGTCCAGAAAAAAGAAGAAAATGCTATGAAAAAAGGAATAACAGAAAAATGTAACTCCTAGAAATTTAAATATAATTGAAATTTAAAATAATTGATAGATGCATTAGAAGATAAAGTAGAGGAAATTTCCCAGGACAAAAAGATAAAGACATGGAAAATAGAAGGGAAAAAGATAAGAAAATTTGAGGAGCAAATCAGAAGGTCCAACAACCATATAATAAGAGTCCCAAAAAGAAACAACAAAAAAAAGAGGAAACATGTATTTTTTTAATTTCAAGAAAATTTTCCAGAATGAAGGAGACAGGATAATCTATTTTTTAAAAAAAAACTTGAAACAAGGCACATTATGAAGTTTTAAAATATTAGGGATAGGGGGTCAGATGTGGCTCAACTGGTTGGTCATCCGTCTCCCATATGGAGGGACCCGGGTTCGATCCCCGGGACCTCCCGGTAAAAAAAAATAAATAAATAAATAAATAAAATAAAATAAAATAAAATATTAGGGATAAATAATAATAGCTAACACTTCATATGCTGCCTATCACAAACCAGGCACTAATCCATTAAATAATTTAATCTACATAATGATGCTACTGATAGAGGTAGCTGTTATTATTTTCATTCCACGGAAAAACTGATGCAAAGAGAGATTAAGAAATATGTCCAAGTTTAGACAGCAATTAGGTGGTAGAGCTGGAATGCAAACCTGAACATTTTCAACTGAAAAAAGAAAAAGGTTACATTCAGAAGAAATGAATTCAAAATGACACCAAATTTCTCATTGTAGAAGGGAGTGGAGTGATGCCTCTAAAGCTCAGTAAGGAAATTATTTTCATTCTAGAATTCTATATCCCATCAAATTATCAACAAAAGATAGAATAAAGATGGTCAGACATGCAGGAATTCAAAAAATTTATCTCCCAAGCATCCTTTTCTTAGGAAGGCACTGGAAAATATGCTTCAGCAAAACAAGGGAATGCACTAAGAAAGAGATTCAGAAGATATGAAAAGGTAGTGATAGGAAGTTCTAAATGACAACTCTGCACCAGGTCTAAAAACAGTTAACACTGGAGCTGAAGGAATAACTGAGGGAGGGAAGTCTCCAGAAAAGGGAGGAAAGAAGAAAAATATTGATAGATTTACTTATGTTTGTGCTTATGAAAAATTTACTCCTTGGTATTTGACAGGTATCACTGAACATTTAGAAAAAAATATCAATAGGTACACGAAAAACTAAGGAAATGAAAATGGGGGTGGGGTAGTACTAACTCCCAAGAAAAAAAAGGGTTGGAGAAAAAAGAAAGGTAATCATAGTACACTATGTATGGCAGTTTGAAGTTTTTTTGTGAATCCAGAAAAGGTCATGTTCTCAAACTAATCCATTCCTGTGGGTGTGAGGCCCTTAGATTGTATTAAGGGGCCTTTGATTAGATCACTTGGTTATATTGCTTTAGGGCCTTTGATTGGACTTTGTCAGTAAGTCATGACCCAGGGTGGGTCTCTGCCCTCTTGCCGGAGTTTTACATAAATTGAGAACTGAAAGCAGAAACACAGAGAGAATGACAGCTGCCATTTTGACCCTGCCATGCGAGAAAAAGGACTGCACAAAGACAGAGAAATCCTGAGAAACCCGAGAGAGAGGCTGGAGGCTTCAACCAGTGAAGCAGGTATGAAACAAGGAGAAGTCGCCATTTTCCCTTGCCACATGGCAGGAGTCCAGGATCGCAGCAGCTGACCTTTGGTGAGAAAGCATCTCTGATGATGCCTTGTGTATTAGTCAGCCAAGGGGAGCTAATGCGAAATACCAGAAATGGGTTGGTCTCTATTTAGGGTAGAAGTCCACAGTTACCAGGCCATAAAGCCTAAGTTTCTTCTCTCGCCAAAGTCCATTGCCACATGTTGGAGCAAGACAGCTGCCAATGTTTGCCAGCGTTCAGGCTTCTTGCATTCCTCTCTTCCCGGGGCTGTGTTTCTCTCCGGTTTTAGCTCCTGGTTCTTCCACAAGGTCAGCTGTAGACTATCAGGCAAACGGCTCGCTTCTCTTCTCCTGGGGCCTTCTCTCCAACATCAAAACTCCAACATCAAAACTCCAACTTCAGAACTGCAGCTCAAAAACTGCTCCCTCTGTCCTTTACCTTGCCTTTTATATTCGATTCCCCCACCCACCAAGGGGTGGGGCTCAGTGCCCTACTGACATGGCCCAGTCAATGCCCTAATCATAACTTAATCATAACCAGATTAACAGATCAGTTTACAAGCATGATCCAATTATATTTTTGGAATTCATAATTACATCAAATTGCCAAACGGCTACACCTTGATTTGGACATTTTCACAGCCTCAGAACTATAAGCTTTTACCTTTAAAAATCCCCATTTTAATAAAAGCCAACCCATTTCTAGTATTTTGCTCCCACTAAAACATTATGTAATTAGTGAACAATATTATGGAGATATAATAATGTGAACACTTACAGCAGTTGGATATTATTGACAAACTCCAAAAAGTAATATTGGATTATGTTTGTAAACTGGTCTTTTCCTCTGGGTATATTAGAATGTATTGGATTCAGAGGTTTTACTTTTACTTGATTAAATAATGATTAAGGCTTTGATTGGGCCACGTCAGAAGGACATTGCATTCCTGCCCCACTGGTGGGCGGGGACTCACAGAGAAACCGCACTGCACAGAAGGAAGTTTGGAGTTTTAATGCTGGAGCCCAGGGGAAGTAAGCACACAGAGGAGCTTAGTCTTGAGGAAGGAGAAAAAGCCCCTGGAAAAGAGATGAGCCGTTCGCCTGATAGTCTACAGCTGGCCTTGTGGCAAGAAGCAAGCCTGAGCCCAGAGAGAGGCAAGCCCCGGGAAGCAAGGAACCCAGGAAGCCTGAACCCTGGCAGGCGTCAGCAACCATCTTGCTCCAACACGTGGCCATAGACTTTGGTGAGGGAAGTAACTTATGCCTTATGGCCTGGTAACTGTAGGCTTCTACCCCAAATAAATACCCTTTATAAAAACCAACCAGGGGGGAAGGCAAGATGGCATCGGTTTAGAAGGGTACTCACTGACTGGCTCTCTGGGGACGGGCGATTGGGGACGGGGTCCTGCCCGAGGGTCTGTGCTATGGGTGCACGGAGCAAGAAGCTTGGGAGATGTTTGTGTGGGATGTGGTGGGAGGTGTGGGAGGTGGGCAACATGGGAATCCCAGTGGGTTCCGTGTAATATTTTGGGTAATCTAAGCACCTCTTAAAATATATGTATATATATATATATAAATAACATTTTTGTAAGCAAATACACATATATGCATATATATTTATATATCATTTTGCAAATGTTTGTATGTATTGTGAGAATTTTGATTTTTACCCACAATAAAAATAAATCAAAAAAAAAAAAGAAGCTTGGGTCATCTAGCAGTGGGCAGATCGATGGCATGGAGTGATCGGTGGAGATTCGTGCGTTTTGAGCCTGCCTGTGGTGGTTAACACAGACGGCTGAGCCCCACCCACAGGGAAAACGGCTGGTTTGAGCCGCAAATCCTGAGCCCCTGGCTCCCGCTCCGGTGTGGGGGAGCATACTCCAGGGGAGGGAGGGCTCTGACAGAGGGTGGAGAGGGGTTTAACTTCTGTGGATTTGGCTGTCCGGACCCCCTCATAGCTTTGGGGAGCAGATAAGCCGGCTTGAAACAGTGCCAGGCTAAGGGGAGAGGCGAATCTGCTGAGGAAACCTGATTTACCCAGCAGCCCGCTGACACTGAGGCTTGGCCCTGAGGGGGCGGAGTCAGCCAATTTTATCACTCTGCACTGACAAGCATCAGAGCTTCAGCTCCCCTGGCGAGGCCAGGAAGTGGGAAGGGCTTGATTAGTTTCCACGAGCCTATTTAGGGTCCCCTCGGTGAAGGGGGTGATCTAGCAGAGGACTTCTTTTGGGTCCCTTATATCGTCAGAAAAATAAAAAGAAATAAGACAGTCACTTTAAAAAATGAATTCCTGTTCTTAATTTAGTTTAATACCGAAAATCTGCCTCAAAACCTGCAGATAGAACCCTGAAGGGAAATTGATAAACGCAAGCAGGCTGAGAGGATCCGCAAGGACCCTAGAAGGAACACTTCCTCCTTAGCTTTATTTGACTGCTTGCTGGTGTGGTTGTTTGGTTTTTCTCTGTTTATTTGTTATCTCTTGCTTTTCTTTCCTCTTTCCTCCCCCCTTTCTGTTTTCCTTCATTTTTTTTTAATTGGGTGCTGCTAGCTTACCTCTTCTTTGCTGTGCTTCTTCTTCAGTGATTTCCCATTCTCTGTCTATATTGACACTGTATCCCAAGCTATCAATTATCCTTCCTTCATCTCTCTGCCTTCTGCTTTCTGTTGTGGTTCTTAGACACCATGCTTTTTTCATTAGCCCACAACTTAAGGGTGTCAATTTCTATTCTATCTATTTTGTTTTCTTCTTTTTTTAAATTAATATTAGCTTTTTCCTTTCAGCCCTTTCTTTACTCTTTCTCTCCCTCCTCATCATTCTAGCCTTCTAAATCATTATATACATATATTCCTCTATTTGGTTTCCCAGTCCATTGTAAGTACTCCACTTTCTTTCCTATTGCTCTACACTGCCTACACGAGTTAAATATTCATTTCACTAAGTCCTGTTTGGCCCCTTTTCTAACTTTTATCAATATTACTATTATCCTTCTTCCTTTCTCACATCTTTCAATTCCTCTGGCACTAATTTTTTGCCTTCAAGGTAACATAGAAAGAAGCAAGGAAACAAAATAAGAAGAAAAAGTGTCAAAGAGAAAACTTAACACACACACAGAACCACCAGCTAAATAAAACTCTAGGGGAGAGAGAGAAGCTAATCAGCTGAATAAACTCAGCAAAATAAAATGATGACTAGAGGGCAACAAAAAATTACAAACCACACTGAGAAACAGGAAGACATGGACCACTCCAATGAACAAACTAAAAGCCTGGAATATACTCAGAACATCGAACAACTAATCAGAGATTATCAAACAAATATCATGAACCAACTTAATGAAGTGAAGGAAGAGATTACGGATATAAAGAAGACACTGGCAAGGCCCCAGGATGTGTAGGTCCATTGAGGGTGATGGGCCACACTTGTGGGGGATGTTTGTGTGGGATGTTATGGGAAGTGTGGGAGGTGGGGAACATGGGAATCCCTGTAGTTTCTGTGTAATATTTAGGTAAATAAGCACCTTTTAAAATATATACATATATACACACACACATATATATATATATACACATATATATATAACATTTTTGTAAACAAATGCACATATATGCAAATATATTTATATATCGTTTTACAAATATTGGTATGTATTGTGAAAATTTTGATTTATACCTACAATAAAAAAATATTAAAATATTAAAAAATAATGGAAAATATTTTTTAAAAATTTTTTGGAAAAAAAAAAAAGAAGACACTGGGAGGACATACTGAAGAATTTGTAAACAAACACAAAAAGATAATGGATATGATGGTGATCAATGGCACAATCCAAGAAATCAAAAAGATGCTGGATTTACATAACAGCAGATTTGAACAGGCAGAAGAAAGAATTAGTGATGTGGAAGACAATACAGCTGAAATCAAACAGATAGTAGAACAGAGAGACAAAAAAAATAGAAAAATCCAGCAGGGACTCGGGGATTTAACTGACAACACAAAACACGCAAACATACGCATTATGGGCATTCCAGAAGGAGAAGAGAAGGGAAAGGGAACAAAAGGAGTGTTGAAGGAAATAATGGCTGAAAACTTCCCAACCCTATTGAGAGAGATGGATGTGCAGATCCAGGAAGCACAGCGCACCCAAATAGTATAAATCCCAACAGGCCAACTCCAAGACATATACTTGTCAAAATGTCCAATGCTCAAGACAAAGAGAAAATTCTCAAGGCAGCAAGAGAAAAGAGAACCATCACATACAAGGAAAGCACAATAAGATTAAATGCTGATTTCTCATCTGAAACCATGGAGGAAAGAAGACAGTGGTATGACATAGTCAAAGTACTAAAAGAAAAAAACTTCCAGCCACGAATTCTATATCCAGCAAAACTGGCATTCAAAAATGATGAAGAGTTCAAAATATTCACAGATAAACAGAAATTAAGAGAGTATGTCAATAAGAAACCGGCACTTCAAGAAATACTAAGGGAAGTTCTACAAGTTGAAAAGAAAAACCAAGGGAGAGAGAGTTGGAGGAGAGTTTAAAAACAACTAAAAAGACAAAAACAGAAACAAAACAACATATGACTTACATTAATCCAAAGAAAATATGCCTGAAGTAAGAAATCCATTGCGAGTAATAACACTGAATGTTAATGGATTAAATTCACCACTCAAGAGACACAGACTGGCAGAATGGATAAAGAAATATGATCCATCTATATGCTGTCTACAAGAAACCCACCTTTGACCCAGGGATTCAAGGAGGCTGAAAGTAAATGGCTGGAAAACCATTTTACAAGCTAACAATAGCCCAAAAAGGGCAGGAGTAGCTATTCTAATATCAGACAAAATAGACTTTAAATGCAAAACTACTGTAAGAGACAAAGATGGACACTATATATTAGTAAAAGGGGCAATCTCTCAAGAAGAGAGAACAATCATAAACATTTACGCACTTAATCAGGGTGCCTCAAAATACATGAGGCAAACTCTGGAAAAGTTAAGCAGAGAAATAAATGCCTCTACCATTATAGCAGGAGACTTTAATACACCATTATCATCATTAGACAGAACATCTAGACAGAGAATCAACAAAGAAACAAAGACTCTCAACAATACATTAGAGGACCTGGACTTAATAAACATATACAGAACACTACACCCAAATACAGCAGGATATACATTCTTCTCGAGTGCACATGGATCATACTCCAAGATAGACCACATGCTAGGCCACAGAAAAACTCTCAATGAATTCATAAAGATTGAGATTATACAAAGTAATTTCTCTGATCACAATGGAATGAAATTGGAAATCACTAAGGGCCAGAGAAACAGGTTAGGCACAAGGATATGGAAGTTAAACACACTCTTAGACAAACAGTGGGTCAAAGAGGAAATCTCAAAAGAAATCAGTAACTACCCTGAAACTAATGAAAATAACAATACAACATATCAAAACCTATGGGATGCAGCGAAAGCAGTCCTGAGAGGGAAGTTCATAGCCATAAATACATATATTAAAAAAGAAATAAGAGCTAAAACTGAAGACCTAACTGCACACTTGGAGAAATTGGAAAAACAGCAACAAACTAAACCTAAAGGAAGTAGAAAGAAGGAAATAACAAAGATTAGAGCAGAAGTAAATGAAATAGAGAATAAGAAAGCACTAGAAAAAATAAACAAAACCAAAAGCTGGTTCTTCGAGAATATCAATAAAATTGACAAACTTTTAGCCAGACTAACAAAGAAAAAGAAAGAACAGATGCAAATACACAAAATAAGGAATGAGCAAGAGGATATCACTACTGACCCCACAGAAATAAAGAGTATCATAAGAGAATACCTTGAAAAATTATATGCCAACAAGAATGATAATTTAGAGGAAATGGACAAGTTTCTAGAAATGCACAAACAGCCAACATTGATGAAAGAAGAAATTGATGAACTCAACAGTCCAATTACAGGTAAAGAGATTGACTCAGTCATCAAAATCCTCCCAACAAAGAAGTGCCCAGGACCAGATGGCTTCACAGCTGAATTCTACCAAACATTCCGGAAAGAGCTAACACCAATTCTACTTAAGCTCTTCCAAAAAATAGAAGTAGAAGGAATATTGCCTAACTCATTCTACGATGCCAACATTACCCTAATACCAAAACCAAACAAAGGTACCACTAGAAAGGAAAATTACAGACCAATTTCTCTAATGAACCTAGATGCTAAAATCCTCAACAAAATACTTCCTAATCGCATTCAACAACATATCAAAAGGATTATACACCATGACCAAGTGGGTTTCATCCCAGGTATGCAAGGATGGTTCAATATAAGAAAATCAATCAATGTAATACACCACATAAACAAACTGAAAGAAAAAAATCACATGATCATCTCTATAGATGCAGAAAAAGCATTCGACAAAATACAGCATTCTTTCCTGATAAAAACACTGCAAAAGATCGGAATAGAAGGAAACTTTCTGAATATGATACAGGGTATATATGAAAAACCCAAAGCTATTATCATCTTCAATGGTGAAATCCTAAAAGCCTTCCCTCTGAGATCAGGAACAAGACAAGGATGCCCACTATCACCACTCCTATTTAACATTGTCTTAGAAGTACTTGCTCAAGCACTGAGGCAAGAAAAGGATATAAAAGGCATCCAGATTGGAAAAGAAGAAGTAAAACTTTCATTATTTGCAGACAACATGATCTTATACATAGAAAGCCCAGAGAAATCTACAACAAAGCTTCTAGAACTTATAAAGGAGTTCAGTAATGTTGCAGGCTATAAGATCAATGCTCAAAAATCAGTAGCATTTCTGTACACCAATAACGAGCAATCAAAGGAGGAAATCAAGAAAAAAATGCCATTTACAATAGTAACTAAAAGAATCAAATACCTAGGAATAAATTAACTAAAGATGTAAAGGACTTATATACAGAAAACTACACAACACTGTTAAAGGAAATCAAAGAAGACTTAAATAAATGGAAAAATATTCCCTGTTCATGGATAGGAAGACTAAACATCAAGATGTCCATCCTACCCAAACTAATCTACAGATTTAATGCAATCCCAATAAAAATCAATACTATATTTTTTAAGGAACTGGAAAAACTAACCACAAAATTTATTTGGAAAGGTAAGAGGCCCTGAATTGCCAAAGACATATTGAAAAAGAAAAATGAAGTTGGAGGTATCACATTACCAGACTTTAAAACATACTACAAAGCTACTGTGATCAAAACTGCATGGTATTGGCACAAGGATAGACCTACTGACCAATGGAATTGAATTGAGAGTTCTGATATAGATCCTCGCATATACAGTCATCTGATATTCGACAAGGTTACCAAGCCCACTCAGTTGGGAGAGAATGGCCTCTTTAACAAGTGGTACTTGGAGAACTGGATATCCATATCCAAAAGAATGAGAGAAGAATACCATCTCACACCTTATACAAAAATCAACTCAAAATGGATCAAAGATCTAAATATAAGAGCCAAAACCATAAAGACCTTGGAAGATAATGTAGGGAAGCATCTATAGGACCTTGTAATAGGAAATGGTTTCATGAACTTCACAGCCAAAGCACGAGCAGCAAGAGAAAATATAGATAAATGGGATCTCATCAAAATTAAAAACTTCTGCACCTCAAAGGATGTTATTAAGAAAATAAAAAGGCAGCCTACCCAATGGGAGAAAATATTTGGCAACCATATATCTGATAAGAGCCTAATATCCTGCATATATAAAGAAATCCTACATCTTGAAAATAAAAAGACAAACAACCCATTTAAAAAATGGGCACGTGAACTGAAAAGACACTTCTCCAAGGAAGAAATACAAATGGCTAAAAAGCACATGAAAAAATGCTCGACATCGCTTGCTATCAGGGAAATGCAAATCAAAACCACAATGAGATACCATCTTACATCCATCAGAATGGCAGCTATTAAAAAAAGAGTAGACTCTAAGTGTTGGAGAGGATGTGGAGGAATAGGAACCCTCAACCACTGCTGGTGAGATTGTGGGATGGTCCAGCCACTGTGGAGGACAGTTTGGCGGTTCTTCAGAAAACTAACAATAGATCTTCCATGTGATCCAGCAATTCCACTGCTGGGTATATACCCAGAAGAACTGAAAGCAAAGACACGAACAGATATATGCACACCATTGTTCATAGCGGCATTGTTCACCATTGCCAAAAGTTGAAATCAGCCCTGGTGCCCATCAACAGATGAATGGATAAGCAAAATGTGGTACATACATACAATGGAATATTACTCAGCTGTAAGAAGGAATAAAGTACTAACACATGGAATAACATGGATGAATCTTGAAGACCTTATGTTGAGTGAAGCAAGCCAGGTATTGAAGGATGAACAGTATATAACCTCACTGATTTGAACTGAGGAAAGTGAGCAGTCTCTGAGAACCATTGCCTGAAAGATAGGCTAACAAGAGAGAGAAAGAGAAGAGTAGGCTTTGAGCCATCACCCATATGGACATAATCTATGGTAAAGGGATAGAGTGTAGTTGCATATTGAAGGATAGGACAGATGGATAGTGATATTACTGGGTTTGGTGGTGCAGGGTTGACAGGTGGGTAGATTAGGAAGGGCAGGTTGGAATACCCAGGGCATGTAACTATGAATCTTGTCATTCCATGAGTCAAGACAAGGGAGTGTCATATGCCCCAGGGTGGTGAGGAGGTAGGAACAGTTAAGATCAAATGGGGTATTTCGTGGTCATGGGAAAGGTTTTTCATTACCTTACAGTGATGGACACAGGACATGGTAAATATCATCAAAAATTATTAAACTGTACCGTCTAAAATGTAAACTATATTGTAAACCATTGACAATGTTTAGTTGCTATATTTTACTATCTGTATAACAGTTATAACAATGCTAACATCCATTTTTAAAAAAGGTTTTGATATGGGATGGGGAGACATGAGGGAGGTTGGGTATGTGGGAGTCTCTAGTATTCCGTGTGTGACTTTGCTGTGACCTAAAACTTCTTTGAAAGTTAATTGAAAATTTGGGAGACAGTGGGGAATGAGAGGGGGAAGGTGTCACGGCACACTGGACATCTGATAATACAGTGATAAAAGGAAAAAAGAATATTTTTTTTAAAAAGGAATTATGTCCCAATCTGCTAATCAGATTTTATTTTTATTTTAGTTTTTTTTTTCTTCTGAGTTTCCTTGTACTTGTCTCTTGCATTTAAACTTATCATTATTATTTCTTCTTCCTATTAATTGTATTTGGTTATTATATGGGCTTCATGTTCAAGGAAGGTTTAGATCACAGAAGGGTTACAATGGGGGCTGCAGAGGATCATTGGTGGGGGGTGTCTGGGATGGGGGATTCATGGGAGTAAGTTCATTTGAATATACATGAAAGATATATAAAATTGTTCAAATGATCAAGGGATGGGGCATGGTCACGGTGCATAGACAATCACTCAATAAATGAGGGAATCTGAATTCCCAGCCTGTAGAGCTCTGCCACATGTTCCAAGAGAGCAGCAACAGTCCCCTGAGTGCAGGGGCAGTGTCTGGCAAAAGAGGATGGCCCAACATAAGGTCTTCAAGATGGGTTCTTGTTATTGATGATTAGCCTTATGAGTCTTTGCTCTTTTAATTGAAACTTAGCCTACTGTTATGGGGTGCCTAAGGGTTACCACCTGAGAGCCTTCTTGTTGCTCAAATGTGGCCTCTCTCTAAGCCAAACTCAGTATATGAATGCATTACCTTCCCCCCAATGTTGGACATGACTCCCAGGGATGAGCCTCCCTGGCAACGAGGGATTAATACCAAGTGCCAACTGCCAAAACAATTGGAAAAAGACCTTGAATAAAAGGGGAAAAAGGTAAAGAGAAATGAGTTCATGTGGCTAAGAGACTTCAAAGAGAGTCGGGAGGTCATCCCAGAGGTAACTCTTACACACACCTCAGTAGGATCTCATAGAACACCAAAGTAGATATCACCCCACACAGAGGGGCTCCTGAGGGCTCTGGAGACACCCAGGTCCTATATAAGGGGGGATAGCTCCAGAGATTGATGCCTTATTAGTGGGCTCTACTTTGGAATCTGTGCTCCTGAGAGTGACAGAGTTGGACTCCAATAAGTCCTCCCTGCACATGGTCCAACAGTCCCTTCTATTCAAACCTATATGTGATGCTGGAGTTTTTAGGTGTACTTCCAGAGACTGGAGCCTCTGGCCTACCTATGTGCCAGCTGTGCCTGGAATCTCAGTGGAGCTGCAACTCCTACCCTACAGCTCAATGGACTCATCCAAGTCACCTGGTGAGGAGACGACGATGGGTAACAGCCATCCCAGGGAATGGAGAGGGCCTGCAACTGCAGGCAGGATAATCCCATCCACCGTATCCATGGGATATAAGCCTTCTCTCATTTGGAGGTGGAGTGGACATCACCATCCCAGTCCCCTCAGGATTGGGGGAAGAACTATGGTCTAGAGTGGACTTAATGGTATTCTGTTGTAGACATATTGTGATTCAAGCAATGAAAGAAATTATAACAGTGAGGTGGAGCTGGTGGCCACTGGACGCTCTCAGGGCAGGGAGGGGAAGGGCAGTTGAAATACAGGGGCTTTTTCGGGACTTGGGGGTTATCTTGAGTGGCGTTTCGAAGACAGATGTAGGTCATTTTACATCAGCATATACCATGCAGAACTGTGTGGGAGAGAGTGGTCTACGATGTGAGCTGTGGTCTATGCTTGGTGTATATCCATTGCGGATGATGTGCCACACTGATTAAGGATGTGTGTGTGGGATGTTGTGGGAGGTGTGGGAGGTGGGGAACATGGGAATCCCTATAATTTCTGTGTAATATCTAGGTAATCTAAGCACCTTTAAAAATATATATATATAAAATAACATTTATGTAAGCAAATACACATATATGCATATATATTTATATATCATTTTACAAATATTGGTATGTATTGTTAAAAATTTGATTTTTACCCACAATAAAAAAAAATAATAAATAAAATAAAAATAAAATAAAAAATAAAAATATATAAATAAATAAAAATAAATAAAAAAGAAATTATGATAAACTCAAGGGAGTCCAAACATCAGAAATCATCTAACAATATGGAAAAATCTTTAGAGTATATTATGGAGTGAAAATAATTGTTGTCTTTATATAATGTAAATGGTGTAATAAAAATATATTTGTGTTTTTATAATATACAAATGGATTAATATATATGTATATAAGATAGGAATATTATCTAGGATGATATTCACTAAAATATAAAGTGAATATCTCTGAATTGTGGACTTACAGTTGATTTAGTTTTTGTTTTGTCTCATTGCTTACCTCTTTTTCAAGTAAAATAGTGTAATTTATATATTAAAAAAAAAGTATAGAAGTAAGAAGCAAAGAACTAAAAAGTTAAGTTCATTTGATATGTTATGCATTGCATTGGAAGTGTTTAAAAAGTATATAAAAATCAAGAGATAAACTTCAGCATTGTCAAATTCTCTTGTGCATTCAAACCAGGCATTCAATACACTGCAGGTTGCCTCTCCATTTGAGTTATTACCTAGGTTGGTCACTAACCCCTAAAACAATAAAGATATCTACTACAGAAAAAAAAAAAAAAAACAACCAATTTCTGGTATTTTGCATCAGCATCCCTTTGACTAATACAACACTGAATAGTGATTTAACAAAAAAAACTGTGACATAACTTAACTACATTGGGAGTATGATTGGGAGAAGGGGAAATGGGGGGAAAGGACTATAACAGGAAACTAATTGATCCAAATGGATTAATGTAAAATTGATTAATCAAGAAATGGTAGAATAAGCATATGACTTAGAAATGTGGAGTTTAAATCCTGAGAAAATAGCTAAAAGAGTTAAAAGTGACTACCTTTGAGGAGCTATCTTATGGAGTAGAGACTCTTGTTTTTCAGCATAAGCCTTTCATTGCCATTTCATGTATTACCAAGATAAAGATAAAAATTAATTTTAAGTCCATATTAGTTGCCCAAAATATGTTTTGAATTATGTATTAAATAGGCTAAAGGAAGATAAAGTCATAGCAATTTAAGGAAAGTACAATTTATTGGAAGAAATAGGTTAAAATACACTGGAGATTTGCTATAATTCACTCCCTAGTTCATTGCTGAGTTACAAATAAAACATAGTCTCTTTAATTCATTCTATCATTCAACAAATATGTATTGAGTACCTACAATGTGACAGGCACTGTTCTAGGCAATGGGGATACAACAATAAACAAAATCAACAAATATCTCTGCCTTTGTTGAGATGGCATTCCAGTAGGAGTAGACAGATGATAAGTTAAATAGGCAGAATGTGTATATTTATGATATAGCAGAATATATACATATGTGTATGTGTTTAAACAAATGATAGCTTGTGATATGTGCTAAGGAGAAATATGAAACAAGGAAATGGGATATCTACAAATATATAAAGGGTATATGGGGAAAGCCTAATAAAGTGACACTTGAGTAAAGCTCTGAGAAAAGTGAGGGAGAGAACTATGAAAATATCTGCAGGAAGAAAATTCCAGACCCAGGAAACAAAAAAATAATAATCCTTGAAATTAGAAAGCACCCAGCATTTTCAAGGAGATTCGTGTCTCCTTGAAGAGACTTTGCTCTGGGAGAGAGCCAGAGCAAAAGTGGTAGCAGATGAGGTCAGAGAGGGAATAAGGCTTTATGGGTTGTTGTAAGGGCTTGAACTAGTAGTTGGAAAACTACTGGAGCTGAAGGAATTACTGGGTTCAAAGAAAGAAGTAACAAAATCTCACTCAGAGATGGATAGGAAGGAGAGGGTGAACAGAAAGATTAGAGACAGGATTAAACAGAACTATTCCATAGAGATACTGAAGTCTGGAGAAAGGGGCAAAATGGAAGAGCAGTTGTTTTGGATGCACTCCCCATCAACCTGACTTCAACATATTACCTAACCTTCAAATCTTCCACCACTCTCAATTCTCCCAGACCATTTGCCTCCATATACACACAGATGTCATAGCTGATCATTTCAATGAAATAAGAGGAACCCCTAACCCCATTTGAAATTCCACTATCTTTATCATGACAAACTCTATAGTTCAAAGGCTTCCAAGCATTCTTTTATTTTATTTTTATATTTTAAAAGATTCTTAGATTACATAAATGTTACACAAAAATTACAGGGATTCCCATGTTCCCCATCTCCCACACCTCCCATAACCTCCCACATAAACATCTTTCATTAGTGTGGCACATCACCTGCAATGGATATACGCATCCTGAGGCTTTGCCACTAAGCATGGACCATAGTTCACATTGTAGACCACACTCTCTCCCACACATTTCTGCATGTTATATGCTGATGTAATATGGCCTATATCTGTCGTTGTAATGTCACTCAGGATAATTCCCAAGTCCCGAAAAAGCCCTTGTATTACAATTGCTTTTCCCTCTCCCTGCCCCAAAAGTGTCCAGTGGCCACTGGCTCCACTTCAATGTTGTAATTTCTTCCATTGCTTGAATCACAATATATCTACAACAGAATACCAGTAAGTCTACTCTAGTCCAAGCATTCTTAAATAAAGTTATGAAACTCTGTTAATTAGGTTCATTATAATTAGAAGATTTCCTACTCATTGTGTAGTAGGTTTAAAAAGGGCAGGTTCCATGGACCATTAAGACATTATCTGAGCCCTAAGGGAAAAGTAGTGAATATACACTTTAAATTGTTTTTGCACTCCCCAAATTAATGTCTCTCATTTTTCTTTCTTCAAACATTATATTTTTTTTCATTGAACTTTTAATTTTTGTTATGCATTTATTTGTGTATTTAATGTTCATCTTGCTTACTAGACCATAAGTTCACGAAGACAGGAGTCAAAACTATCATGTTCACCACCGCATACCCAGCTCCAGAAAAATATATTAAACACTTACTATGGGCCAGGCACAGTTCTAGATGCTTGGGATATATCAATGACCAAAACAGGCAAAACATTCCTGTTCTTGTATAGTTTATATTTGACTAGGGGAGACAGATAAGAAACAATTAATATAATAAATAAACTATTTCTTTATTAGAAAGTGTTAAGCACTACAGGAAAAAAGGAAAAGACAAGGTAAAAGGGAATGGTGGAAATTTGCAATTTTAAAATAGTGTAGTCAGGTTAGGCCTCACTGAGAAGGAAGTTCCTGAGCCAAGACTTAAAGGAGGTAAAGGAGTCAGTCATGCAGATATTTGAGGGAAGAGCATTCCAATTAGAGGGAACAACCAGTGCCTTATATTTTAAAAGGATCACTTAGGCTGCTGAATTGAGAATAAGCTGTAGTAGAGGTGGGGGGTAGCTTGGAAACTAATTAGGAGGACATTGCAGTAATGATGGTGGTTAGACCAGGATAGTAACAGTGGAGGTGGTAAGAAGTGGTCTGATTGTAGATATAATTTGAAAGTATAACTGGTTATGGAATGTGTGAGAAAGAAAGGATTTAAGGATGATGTCAAGACTTTTGGCCTAAGCAGAAAGAAGGATAAATCTGCCGTCAAATGAGATGAGGAAAACTACAGAATACAGCAGGCTTGAGAAGGAAAATCAGGAATTTTATTTTGGTTATGCACATCAGACATACAAGGAATGCTGAATAGCAGTTTGACATATATAATCTAAAATTTGAAAGAGAGGTTTGGGCTAACAATACCATCTTGGTTTTAGCAGACTTACAGCTATACAACTATAAAGCTATACAACTAATGAGATCACCAAGATAAAGGAGAGCTGAGGAATAAAGACTAAACCCTGAGGTATTCCAACATTAAGAGGTTGGGGAGAAGAGTAGGCAAAGGAGAGGTGAGAAGGAGCAATTAGTAAAGAATGAGGAAAACCAAGGGAAAAGGATTTTTAGTGAAAGAAAGGGGTGAAAGCACTCAAATATTTGTTGGTTGACTAAATTGATCACCAAATTAATAACTATTAATTTTTTCTCCTAGTCACATAGATGTAAAACAGAGAGGTCTTTGAGATCTCCCTTTTCCGTACCCTCCCCCCACACTACCCTAGTTTAAGCAGCTGATTGATCTTACTGAGTCTACCTTCACAAACTCTCTCAAAACAATTCCTTCCTCTCCAGTCCCACTGCTTTGGTTCTACTTCAGGTCCTTGAAGAAAACATTATAATCCAGCAAAGAAAGGTTAGACTGTTCAATAAATGATGCTGGAACAATGAACTATCCATATTGAAACATCTACCTTACAACAGAAAAAAGATCTAGATGTGAAACATATATCTTTAAAACTTTTGGAAGAAATATAGGAGATATGTATATGATTTTGGATTATTTAAGATTTCTTTAATATAAAGTTTAAAATCTAAAAAGGGAAAGATTAATTAGACTATGTTAAAATTAAAGACACCATTAACGTGAAAATAGTAGACTAGGAGAATATATTTACAAACAAATAAAGCCAATAAAGCAGCGGTATCCAGAATTATATAAAGAATTCCGTCAAAAAAAATAACCCCATAAAAAAAATAGACAAAAGAAATGAACAGGGAGCAGATGTGGCTCAAGCAGTTGGGCACCTGCCTCCCACATGGGAGATCCCAGGTTCAGGTCCCGGTGCCTCCTAAAGAAGATGAGCAGACAAGGAATGGACACAATGAGCAGACAACAAGCAGAGACAATGAGCAGACAGACAAGGGAGCCATCTCGGGGGGGGGGGGACAACTTTTTTTTTAAAGTGGATTTTCCCCTAAAAAAGAAATGAGCAGGAAATTCACAAAAAAGGAACCAAATAGTCAATAAACCTTGATAAGACACTCAACCTCATTAGCAATCAGAAAAATACAAATGAAAACTACAAAGAGATACTATTTCATATCCATGAGATTGGTTAAAAATTTTTTAAATCTGACAATATCAAGTATTGATAAGGATATGAAACACTCATATATTGTTTGGTATGACCACTTAGGAGAGTATTTGATAATATCCAACAAACCTAAATATTTTCACACTCTATGACCCAGTAATTCCACTCTAATGTATATATCCTAGTGAAAGATATGAGATAGGTTCAAGAATATACTTATAAACATTATTTGTAACTAAAAAATGAATCAAGCTAGAGAACCATCAACAAAAAAGTGTACATAAATAATATACTGTAAAATGGAAAACTATTCAGCAGTTTAAATGAATAAACTAGGCTTACATGTATAGATATATATAATATTTAAATCAATGTTAAATAAAATAGCAATTTTCAGGATATATACATTTTATATAAAAAATCACTAATATAAATTTAATAACATACAAAACAGTATAATATGTTATTTATGGATATATACAGCATGTGTATTATATACTAATTCAGGATAGTGGTTATGTCTGGAGAGGAAGGAAGGGGATTGGGGAAGGGTAACATTCTTCAATTATATATGTAACATTTTTCTTAAGCTCATTGGTAGTACATGGGTACTTATGATAGTATTCTCTATATTTATGCAGGTCTGAAGTTTAAAAATAAATTTAAAAATCAACATATTGCTAAAGTACCACTTCTTCAGTCTGGGTTAAAGACTCTCCACAATATTATTATAACCTACTTTTCTAGCCTTATCCTTCACCAGTCCAGCAGTGTTTCTTAAACCTTAGACCGTCTATATTTTCACTATAACTGTATGCCATCTCTATTATAATTAGTGAATTATTTTTCTGTCATCATTTTTAACATAGACTGTATAAATCAACAACTAGGAAATCATATGCTTAAAATATCACTTATATTTTTCTAATAAACATACACATATAAATATTAAAATAAAATATTTGTCCTTGTGCCACCTAAAAAAGACCATCAAATCACACTTTGGGCTGTACTGCCTTTATATAAGTGATTCTCAAATTTAGTGCACAAGACTTACTTGGGAGGTTTGTTAAAAATGGAGAGTCCCAGGCTAATCCCTAGGCATTCTGATTCAGTCAGTCAGAAAACAGAAATCCTATTCTATTTATCCTCAGTACCTACAAAATTGGACTACTGGCCAATTTCTAGAGAAGCTTTACACTTTCCTTCCCTTACACCCTTGCTCTTACTATTTCCTCTGCTTGAAGTACCCTTCTTTCTCCTTAAGCCAATAGAAATTAAACCCGACATTTTAAGGCCCATCTTAAATATCACCATCATGATAAAGTACTTTGTCTTGGATGTGACATCTCTCTCATTTCAACACCTTTCCTTCCCCTATGAATTTATTTCTACTTCTATATACATGCTTATCATATTCAATATATGTCTACTTGTCTGATTCCCCCTCCTCAACTATAAATGCTATTTGAGGGCAGAAGGCTTATAGTTTGTTTAAAAGTAGCGATTATAATACATATTTTATGTTTTGCATACAATAGTTACTCAGATGTGTCCTGGGCTGAACTCTGCTAAATCCTGAATTAGTTTAGTGATTTTATTAATATTTTTAAAATCACATAACATAAATAGAAATTCACTCATATAACATCACAAATTGAATATGAGATTCTAAGACTACCTAGCTTCATTTCTAAAATGAGAACACTGAAAACATATCCTATATAAAACAAATAATTTTAAGTTGTTTTAATTTTCAAAGAGAAAAAAATAGGATTTTTACTGAAAATGCCAAATTCAGTTTTTAAGAAGAAAAGGAAAACTGCTTAACTAAAAACTTTCAGACAAAAGTAAATGATCACATTATTAATTGACAAAGTGATTTTTGGATAGTACTACAAAAAGCTATTAACTTGAGAACACCACTACAATTAAAGCAAAGTTAATTATTCTGGCAAAATTCTCAGGACTTCCAAACGATACTTCAATGGGGTTTCTTTTTGCCCTTATATTGGCCACTACTCTGATCCATCAACAGCAATAATTTCTAAGTATTCTCAGTGTAAAAACCATAATAACTATCTGTTTTTAATCACAAAACATCAACATGCAACTCATTTGTTTTTTTATTTGGTAGTAATAATTTGGTTTGTTTCTATTTCAGGAGTAAGAGTTTGCTTTTCTGTTCTAAATATACTTGTTTTAACCTAAACAGAAAATATATTAATGGAAACAGGAAAATGGGACTTTTTAATGGAAAATGTTTATCAATATCAATTATATTACAATATCATCTGGATTGTACATTTTAGCACATTCTTCAATAAAGACAAAAAAATTGTCAAAGTAAAATATACAAATTTATACATCAATATCAAGTAATAGCAGATGAAAAACTGGAGAATACATATTTTGTTATGTTCACTGGGTCTTCCAGGTTGAAAAAAGGAGAATGAAAAGACAACATGTATGAGAAATGAAGAATAAAGAAAGGTTCTCACATATCTCATTTTCTCTTCTCATTTTTCTGTCACGTTCTCGTTAAAGTTCCTTTTTTACATGGCAGCTCAAGAAAAGTAAACCTAGTTTATGTAAAATTTTTATTTAACTTTTTTATTCTATTTTTTACATTGTAAACATAAAAATTCAAGAAATAATATCCATTTTCCTAAATTAAATTAAATGAAAGAAAAGCAGTAATAAGCTACTGACTTTTATATCTGATCTTGTCAAAATTTTTCAAAAATTATTCTGGTATTAGTTTTACTTACCATAAAATGGCAACCTATAACTATTTATACTAATAAAGAGACCCAACCAGTTATGCTTAATTCCTGTATAAGTAATCTTTTTTATTTTCTAAAGTGTCAAGCATAGACAAACACTAAGGCTCTATAAATGTTTTAGCAGTACTCAAGGACCAAAAAAAAGCAGAAGTTTAAAGGTAATGAGAAGAAGTTAAATAAACCTATTTCAAAGATCCTTTAAATAGAACAGATCAGATTAAACAAGCTTATTGGAAGGTTAACAACACTGCTCATTTGATAAAGCAGTTCTGAGAAATCCAAAATTACCATTTCTCTTTTTTTAAAAAAAAAATCAAAGTAGCACTTGGACTAACAAGAAATAATTCACAATTTGGTGTGATCAAATACTTCATTAATTTTTTTCTACCCCTAAGGGACTGCCCTTTTAAAACCCTCTTCAAATAGAATATAACCTAACTGCTTGCACATGTCTACAGTTCACAAAGGAATTTTTACTTCAACAGTGCCACCTAGTGGGACAATCAATTACGTTCAACTGGTCACTAACGGGTTTCATTAGTTTCAAACTCTAGGATTCCCCCTCAAAATTTATTTTCTAGTTCCCAATATTCTTATTAACGTTAATATTAAAGGGGAAATTTTACAAAAGTACCATAATTTACAGACTGTTATCTTCTAACAGGTTATCTCTAACAAAAACTAAGCCACTTGCAAATAGTATAATATTTTAAATAAGGTACCTTAGTAATTTCTTCAGAAGCTCGTTTGTAGTCCTGAACATTTCGACAGTAAAATCCTATTGTACAGCTAGGATCCATTTTTCGAAATGACATCTTTTTAGGAGAAGGGCAGTGGAATGTCTGTAATTTTAAAAGTTCTTTAAGATTAATTTACCTTTATTTGATGAACTTAAATATATACAAAAATATTATTTAATTTAAAATTTGCTACCTAGCTTTTCCTTAAAACTAAAAACATGTTTTTCAAATAGTGTGTCTCACTCCATTCTATGCAGATAGTCCCTCCCACTAAACCGTGAGAGCCAACATTACACATATTCAATGCGCCAAATCTCTACCTTATTTGACATTAGTGTCATTCTATAAAGGAAAGGAAGTGTGTCTAAAGTGGTATGCAGTTCTAACACTTGCAGAAGGGAAGAAAAATGTGCCATTGTAAAAGACATGCATAAACTAGTACACAGTTTAGAATCAAGATAACCATTTCTATGAAACTACATTTAACCCTGCCTTAGAGCTTTTTCTAAAATGTTTATAAACATTTAAATAAGGTTATCAAGACTTTTTAAACAACTTTACAGATTCGTGTAAACGTTCCATAGAGATGGAAAGAGGTTAAATTCAGAGTTCTAGCAATTGACACAAGTAGTACATAATGCCACATTTTTTCCAAACTGTTTGTCTACAGTGCTTTACTTTACATTTCTGTTTAATCCCACATAGAGTACAGGATGGAAAAGGTGAAAACTGGTGTATCATGGTCTTTGTCCTCCTCCTCCCCAGTCTTTCTTTCCCATTAATTCTCATTTTTTTCTCAGGTGGTCATAGTGCCACAAATATAAGTGGGCTAGGTCCAAGGCTGCCCAGTCTCTCTACTCTTGCTAATGGAGTTTGACATCTTTTCAGAATGTAAAAGTAGGAAAAAAGGCAGAATATAAAGCAAATAATTCCAATCTTTTTGTTACTGTTCACTACCATATTTTGGTACTACATTAAAAAGAATAAAAAATTTAAAAAAAAACTTGAACGCACAGATGGCTTGTCCTTGCTACCAAGTCTTTTTCTGTATGTATAAAGAAGTTTGTATAAAACACTAGGGGCATAAGAATATATATTCATTTTTGTTCACATATGCCTAAATAAACTCTGTATGGATATTCAAAAAACTAATGTTTTGGGAGAGAGAGGGAGAACTAGGCAAATGGGAGACAGATGCAGAAAATTGTGGTGTGTGTATATATATATATATATATTTTTTTTTTTAATTAAAGATAAGCTCAATTAAGAAATAATGTATGATGGATTTAAATTCATAACCTTAAAATTTCCCTATATTAAATACCTAAGGGATTTTAATTTGAAACTATCTCCTAAATGTGGAAAAACACAGGCTTTCATATTTGTTATGTTCATGATGAATCAATCAAAATCAATCTCTCTCTCCTCTCCTCTCCACATCCTACTGACACAATTAGTATTCCTTATTATCACAGAGCATGTGCAAAATGTACAGATTCAAGTGACTTTTTTTTCCTCAGGATCATTAAATTATATGTTAGATTCAAATCCAACATCATGTCATTTAATATAGACCAAACCCATGAGTTTACAAAACATAACTATGACTTACTTTATATAGTGAGAACTGACCTAGCTAAAGTGGAACTTCCAGGTTACTAGTCAACACAATTATTGTCTTAGTTGGACTTTTTCAAACATTGTCTCACTTTTTTTATTTGTAAAGAGATATTAAAATCAGATCTGATGCAAATATTCTTGCTGTCCTGATTTTGTGATAATCAGGGTAGGCTAAACATTCGCTATATTAGAAACCATGCGTGTGTCCCCAGACCTAGTTTTTCTCCCTAGGTCTGGTTTTCAGACTGCTGGTGATAAACTAAGCCTGATTTATTATATGACCATCCTGAATGGGAAAGGACTGTAACTTTGGGTATCTTTGGTCAGCCTTGAGGGATGTAGCAGGGGGACGGATGTGGCTCAAATGGTTGAGCGTCTGTCCCCCAAACGGAGGGACCTGGGTTCAATCCCTGGGACTTCTCGGTAAAAAATTTTAAAAAAGAAAAATAAAGAAGACACGTGGGCCACCAGGCCCCATGCATAGGTGTGCCGTCAAGCCCCGCAAGCGGGTGAGCCCCCCAGGCCCCATGTGCGGGTGCGCCGCCAGGTTCCGCGAGCAGGTGAGCCATCAGGCCCCGTGCACGGGTATACCACCAGGCCCCAAAAGCAGGTCAGTCCCCCATGCTTCGGGTGCGGGTGAGCCGCCAGGCCCCATGCATGGGTGCGTCGCCAGGCCCAGCAAGCCACACAACAAGATGATGGCATAACAGGGGAGTGACACAAGGGAGAGCATGATGAGACGCGCTGAAAAAACAGGAACTAAGGTGGCGCAGGCAATAGGACACCTTTCTCCCACATCGGAGGTTCCAAGGATCGAATCCCAGTGAAGACAGGAGGAGAAGGATGAGAAGAGAAGGAAGGAAACAGACACAGCGAGTTGCCCAACGAATGGACACAAAAACAGCAAAAACGGGGGCAGTGGTAAAAATGGATAAAAGTAAATAAATAAATCCTTTAAAAAAAAGTATAGGGGAATAAGGTATGGGCTATAGTTAGTAGCAATACTTTGACAATGCTCTTTCATAATTTTTTTAACAAATGTTTCACAATTATGCAAAGTATTTGTGGTGGGGTGATGTCTGGGAGCCCTATATGATGTTATGCATGTTTGTTTTGTAAGTTTACTGAACATTTATAGTTTATGTATGTTCAGTATGAATGATATACTCCAATAAATTGTTTTTAAAAAAGCATCCTGTAAAATATTAAGAACTTTTACCTTTTTTGATAAATATTGATAAATTTTTATTACTGTTCAAAAAAAAATATGATCTGGAAAGGCACAGAAGAGCTAAGTCAACTTGTTAGTTAATGATATATTCCTACATTTAAAGGCAAATTTTGCCTTCAAAAAATACTTTTATTGTATAAAGCACAGTTCTAAGTTATATTTACAATAAATTATTCTAAATACATAGTATCTAAAAATAGCCATTTGCCCCTCAATTCAAACACAATAATAAGGAATGTTTGGTACTGGGGGAGGCGGTGTAGGAGGAAGGGCCAAGGAAATTTCTACAAGGTCCATAATGTACTTTTTTAACTCACCTACAAAGGTGTTCTATATTTTACTGAAGTATTTGCTTAAAGCTTTCATATAAGAACCATGTTTTATAACACTGAACCAGAATAGGCTTCCTGCTATTTCACTATATTGTTTCAATCGTCATAGAAAGTAATGACAACCACTAAATTGTTATCCCTAGTTGTTTTGTTATCTACACAACTTATAAATTTTTCACGAAAACAGATAAAAATATCTGTTCATTGAAAATTGAAATTGCCACTGGGTGTTACTGCAACAGTGACAATGGCAAAGTGAGTTTACATCTTATGATTTGCCCTAATCCTGAACCATGTGCTCCATTCCTCAATCCTGATCAAGGATTGCCCTGGCATATCTCCACTACTAAATCACCACCACTACGAGACTCAGAATCTAAGTTTGACTACCTATGCTCACTTTAGAATATGTTTAAAAACTCAGTGAACTTAGGTAAAGATGAGGAAGTATCTACCTAAAAGTTTAAAAATAAATTAAACATTAATACAAAAATATGTAATCAAAGAATTTGAACTATAGGAAAGGAACGAGTTCAACAGAGGACTCCATCTAATGTGCTTAACATAGCACCTCACACATAGAAAGAGCTTAATAAATGATAGTTAAAAGGGGAAGAAATGAGGTGGTCTGATTTGTTTCAATGAAACAAAATTTTAAAAGCTTAACTCTAGAAATGTAGGAATGTAACACCCTAAGAACAACAATAAAAGATACAATCTGCTTAAATCTCTTCTTAAATCTCAAATATTCTGATATCATAATGCTTTCTTAAAATTTCACAATCCTATTGGATTCAGGGAACTTGCTTAAAATTTAAGGACTTCCAGCAATTATTTACATGGAATTGGATAATAGATCTAAGATTTCAATTTCTCTATCTATTGATCAAAAAGAAGCATTGAATTAAAAAGTTGTTTACAAAAATGTTTTAAAATAATGAAGCTTAAGGGTGGTTTTAAAGCGTGCATTTGATTTATTACATCCAACAAGTACAAAATCTCAATAGCATACAAATATAGAACCAATATAGCCCAAGGCAAGGAAGGTTATTAATAGAGGGTAGTTAAAATACACTTCCACTGGGAAGATTATAAATTTAAGAAAGATAAAAGGCAGAAAGTGAAGTTTTATTCCTATACAAAGATAGACAACTTGCTGTAATTTTTATATAATACTTTCATAGGAAAAGAAATAATGCTATTAACTGAGTAATCTAAGATAAATCCTCTGCATTGAGAAAAATGAGAAATTTCTAACAAGAATTACTCAGACTGGTCAAAAAATTCTACCAGCATCTCAAAATATAATATCTAAACCCAACTTTCTTGATGTCCTAATATTTAAGAAATAAATATTTCTGTGCATGCAATATAGGAAGTCACCCAATCTCATCAAATTTTATTTTACAAAGTCTCTTAAAATCAATTCTTCGGGAAGCGGCTGTGGCTCAATCAGTAGGGCTCCCGTTTACCATATGGGAGGCCCTGGGTTCGGTTCCCGGGGCCTCCTGGTGAAGGCAAGCCCTCCCGCACAGCGTGGTTAGCTGACCCAGCGAGCACAAGCAGCAAGGGGGGGATAAATGAATAAATAAATAAAATCTTTAAAAAAAAAAAAAAAATCAATTCTTCCTTTCCATTCTTACTACCATCACCATACTCCAAGCTTTTATTGACTCATTCCTGGGAGTGACTGTGAGACTATATTGCAACAGTCTCCCAATAATGAGTTGCAACTTTTCAAATCTTGACTTACAGACGTAACCAGGATATTCATTCTCCTGACATCTTTGAAATCTCTCAAAATATCAAATCAATTCATTTGCTTATTTTAGGTAATACTAAAATACTATGACTTTTTATTTCATCTGAATCTCAAGTATCTACTGCCTGTAAGGAGTCAATTTAGACCAGATACACTGGAAATATAACTGAGATGTAGAAATCAGCGCAGAAAGAATTACAATATGGTTCACATTACACAGTTCTGACATGCCTCCCCCAGCATCGGTCATTCAACTAGCAAATATTTACTAAGGTTTACATGCATGATACTATAAAGGAAGAAAGTAGAAAGTAAACCTGCTCTCTTGCCTCAAGATGCCCAAACTTTAGTTGAGGTAATAGTTTAAAAAGGATGCTAGGATGTTATATAATGTACCTTCCTGGACCAGATTTTAATCTTGTAGTTTATCTATTTTTATAATCTATCCCTTAAATATTATTAGATATTCCTATTATCCAGCAAGCTATTACTACCACAAAGTACTAAACCACATTTTCAATTTGTCAAGTCCTTGAGAATTAGTGATCCATGCCACTCATGCAATTAAGAATTACGTTAAAACTGTCTACAAAAGCATCGACTGGGAAAACAAGAACCAAAACCATGTAATAATTATGTGTCTGATTTATGCACTTTCAAAAATTCTCTGAATTAAAATACTGGATCACAAAATGACCTCCATAAAGTAAAAGAATAGGTTAAAAAAACAACATTAAGACAAATACTAGAAACCCAATTAAGCTCTTGAAAAATTCTTAATTAAAAGGTAAGATTTAATTTACTATACTTAAGGTAATAGTAAAGCAAAATAATTTAGCATATAATTTCCTTCAGCTACTCTGTCATTCTAACCTAACTCTATTACCCTCTCTTTATTTATTTTTTCCCCCTTTTATTTTTTCAAACATGCCTAACATTTAAAATTCTTCAGTACTGGTCAGTGGTCTTTTCTACAAGATTACTTGGAGTCTTGATCATTTATTTTAGGGGTTAGAGTATCTAATAAATTAGAGACAAAGATAAATGAATTAGAAAATATACCATAAATTAAAATTCAGCAACAGTGTATTTAACCTCTCGCCATTGTGCTGATGACGGTTTTATAATTTAGCAAAATAGTGATTATTAATTTGTAAAGGTAATACCGTAAAAGCATAGCTACCTAGCACATCTCTAAATATTTAGAGTTTGCTTCATATGGTAAGAAAACAGTACCAGTTCTCTATCCATAGTACCTCAAGAGGGAAATCCTTTATGCTGACATCTACAAAAGATTGGCAGTAATGAGGATCCATGTAAATCAAACTGTCATCTACAAGGACAAAACAGAAGACAAGTAATTCAAAAAACACCTTATTATTACACTGCTTACAATCCAATTTCTATGTAGAACAGCTGAAAAAAATCTGGGAGTATCAGCTTGCCAGACTGATATTCATTGACTGAAACATTGGTTTGCACAGGACAGATTAACTTTTGCATAATCAAATATGCTTGTATAAGCAGAATTTTTATAAAGTGATGAGACTGTCATTTAATTTTTGGTGATAAAATTACTTTCACAAACACACAATTATATTCTACGGTTTGCATATGAAAAATGTATTGCACTACTTTATCCTGACAGGAAGAACATATTGCTTGTCATTGTATCATCAACTAGCACCACTAAAACTGGTAAAAAGTAAATATGTAAATAGTAACTGCCACAATGCGGCAGCAACGTCTTCTGAAGTTTAGTGAAACCAATAAATTATGCCTTGTTTATGCAATAACAGAAATTAAGCATATATTTTACAGAATCCAATTATGTTGTGGACCAAATGACAAATGAGAAGCTATGGCAGGACTGATGAAATTTATAAAGTATGAATTTTGCTCTGTTAATCACCCTGTTTCCAGATGATCCCCATATTAATTTTCTGACTATTAAAAGAAAACAATGAAATATATTTTATTAAATCACTAACCTTGAAATCCAGCAAAGTAATATGACTGCTTGGGTTTGCCACCAATAATACCCACACAATATTCAAGGCTTAAAATTCCCTGCCAAAAGATATTAATTTCTGATTTAGAAGTCAATAGACAAGTGGTAATTATTCAAAACACCAAATTCCTATTACCAAGATTAGTAATCCCAAACTTTTCATCAGTTACCATTTTTATTACATTTTCCCAGTTTTAGAATTCTTTCGTCTACCAAGTTGTCTCCCCTTTTCTTTAAACCACTTAATCAAATCTTCTGATCAGCACATAAACTCAAAAACATTAAGGAACAACAATGTGCCAAGTACAGAAATAACCAATGTTTTCATGTTAAGACAATAAAATTCCTGCCAAAAACCAAACACTTGGTCTTTTAGTTGGATGGTACAGCCTCATTATGATCTATGTCATATTGTCATTACACTTTTTGAAATGCTAGAAATAGTTCTTGAACCATATGAACGGTTTCATTGAATTTTTAGTCTTAGAATCCCAGATGGAAAACCATTTTTCTAATCAGCATGGCACTCACTTGACAATTTTTTTTGCTATTTGACTTGGAATATATAGAGTAATAGAATAATTTTACAAAGTAAAATAATTTTTATTATATGTAAAGCCAATTTCTTTTACTAATCATAAAATATCAAAGACACCTCAACATCTATTCTAAGCAGAACTTTGAGCCAAATAATTCCACACTTTTTTAAAAAAGATTTCTAATGAAGTCAATGAAAAACATATCCAGAGGAATCTATCAATGTCCTGACAATATTTCCTACATTATGTTAACAAACACTAATAATGATAAACTATGTGTCATAGAACCCAAAAAAATATTAAACAATAGATGGACTTTCCTTTTTTTAAAATAAGTGAAGATATTTTGAAATCCAAAGGATGTAAAACTAAAAAAATATATGAACAAATGTACTTTTTCTTTAACATGTAATAAACCAGGGAGGTTTTTTTAGCTTTCTTATTTTCATTAAAATAGGTGGTCATCATAAACACATACATAATATATAGAAAAAAGTAAAAATTTCCCAATATCCCATCACCCAGAGCTCATTATCATTAACATTTTGGGGGATATCCTTCATGACATCTTTCTATATTACATATATTCACAAACAGATTTATGAATACTATGTAATATATGTGAATTATATCAATATGCTGTTGCAAACTTTTGTAACTCATTATATCATGAACATCTTTTCATCTCAATAAATATATATTTATAGTAAAAACTTTAATGGTTATAAAATATTCTATTTTATGAAGACACCAAAATTTGCTCAACCAAGCTCCTATTATGAATATTTACGTTATTTCCAGTTTTTCACTATTATAAACAATTTGCTTAAAAACAACCTTCTATATTTTCAATCTTGTGAAAATATAATAGAGGCTTTTTTGAAAAGGAGAGCTGCAAGTGAAAAATTAAATAAAACCAAGAAGGCATATTTGGTCAAATCTTCAAACTAACTAAAAAATGAATTAAGGTAAAATTATACAAAAATAATAATAAATATTTGATGGTAATAGAGGTACCTATCATTAAGGATTCTATTGCTTTCTTCCTAAATAAAAATCTTTAAAATGGCCAGATGTACTCCACTTTAGCTTGAGGTAATCTGATCAGCTGAAATTCTTGTTCATGTCAGAGGGACCCACAAGTCCCTCAAAGCTGAGAAACGAAAGAAAAAACATATACCAAGAATCATCACTGTCTCTCCTCAGAAAATAAATGGTTCCAAGAACTGGAAAAAAAAATTTGTTTCTTGACATCTGTATTTCCTTTGCAGCCGACTACAGGAGATTTAGCAATAAACACTTAGAAGCAGATTAGAAGCTAGAATGCCATTATATATGAGAGACTGTAGCTTTGGAAACTTGAAACTCTTTTCAATTCCTAAAAGAGCTTCTTCAGAGTTATCTAGTGGTAAGAATTTATTGAGCTGTATTCATGAAGCAATAAATAAAACAGTCAAAAAGGAAAGTACTGATTTGTCTTGCTGAAGAAAGAGAGCATAATGGATTTCCCTCATTCCAGGTCCTTAAATATATAAATAAATAAATAAATAAACCTCCTGTGTAAGGGTTGATAAAAGCACAACACCAAATTTTTTTCTACACACAGGATACCATAATGGTACCATCTCTGAAATACTGTAGAATTTACCTTGATTAATAAATTTGAAAATTAAACTTGTGAATTTCAGAGACTAAAATGTAAAGATTTGAGCAAGAAAAAATACAACTGCTGACCACAAAAATAAATAAATAAATAAATAGATAAATAAATAAATAAATAAATGAAAAAGAGAAAATTTTTAAAAAGGAAGAAAATTATATTAGACACAATATTTTTTTAACTTCTAAATGAACAACTCTTTATACCCTTTGATTTTGGTTTTTGACCCACCCTCTCTGGCTAAGGATAACATCTAACATATAACCTTCTTCACTCAGCCTTTGCAGATATTTTCACCTGATAATTGAAAAGTTAAAATGTCTCAGTCACTGCTCTCTCATTTTAGTAGACTCATGTAGATTAACAGAAGCTCAAAGAAATGTTTTATTTTTGAAAGTCCATATTTTAGGGGAAAATATGAAAAACAATGAATTAAGCATCAAGAAGGCTCTAGTCTCTATCACCTCTATTATCTGAACTTGACATTACACTTTTTGAAATGCTAGAAATAGTTCTTGAACCATATTAACTTCTCCATGTCCCTTCTATTTCTTTAAGGAATACAATCCAGATCCAAGCTATGGTGACAGTCAAATGCTATAAATTTGTACTGAAATTGTTATACAAATATGAGTATTAAATATTTATTGAGTAACTTCTATAAGCTAGACATTAAGGATTACTTTAACAGCTAACCATGGTTTGTTTCACTATGGATCAAGCTATGGTGAATCACTCAAGAGCTTGGACCTGCTATCTGATAAATACTATAAATACCACCAAATAGCAAAGCCCTCAGCTAAATAAAAAGTGCCTCCATACCATCTGCAAGCCATTACATCAGGAATAGGGATTTGGTGAAAGAAGTCAGCTCCAAGATTGCCTCTGTTTCTAATCTCATGATGGTAAAGAAGGCAGAGGGAATCTAGTTCAGATTTGCTTAGAACCTTCCTAGAGATGACATCATGCCAGAATTCCCAAAACCCTCAATGATTCTCCAGATGAAGTGTCCAAAACTTCTCATATTCCACCAATAACACTATAAAGAACTCATGTTAGAAATCAAAACCCACTTTTATTTAGGGCATTCATATGTTTATAACTGTATTACAGTATTAGAAGACTTCCATGTATCACATATTGAAAACAAATGCTCTAGATTTTTAGAATGTAGGGAATAAATTGTCACTGAACCATAAATGACAGCTTTAGAGATTATTTCAAGATTTCTATAACCCATAGCACTGCATTCAAAAAGAAATTCTATCTCTGGCCTTGAAAATAGACTCCTAAAAATGAGGAACTTTATTAAAATTATGAAAATGTTACAAATATTATCTTAACCAGAAACTAAGAATTTTATAAGTTAACATTTTATCACAACTTAATGTCTTAGTGCCCAAAACAAGATAATATAACTATACAGATACTCTTGATGCAAGAAAAAAGAACTATGTGTACTAAAGTAGAACAGATTTTTAACTGGTTAATATGAAGAGAACAAAGTTGAAATCATAGTATCCCCTCCCTACTTTTTCCATAAGGCCTAAATATTTATATGAAAAAGTAGAACTGCAAAGAAACTACAAAAGCCTTAAGATAAGGAAAGATTTTTTTTTTTCCTTTCTGGTTACATCATTGTCTTTTTGGTGCACTTCTCTGCACGCCGCGCAGGGACCTGCGCAGATCTGGGACAGCTTTTTTCTTTTTTTTCCACCAGGAAGTCCGGGGGATCGAACCCGGGTCCTCCATATGGTAAACAGGAGCTCAATTGCTTGAGCCACAGCCACTTCCTGTAAAGATTTTTTTTTAAGCCACAAAACCCATAAAGGAATAGACTGACCTGACTATATAAAATTTTAATACTTCTCAAAACAAAACAGAAAATGAACATTCACTCTATACAAAGCTATATAAAAAAAACTTTACTCCCTTAGAAAAAAAGACTAAAGACCATGAACAGACAATTCACAAAATAATATAAATGACAAATACTGTATTTGAAAACTGTTCAACCTAATAACCAAAGAAATTACACCAAGAAAACATTTTTTCCCTCCTGGCCAAGAGTTAAAAAATGGTAGATATATGTACCGCTCTTAAGTATATAAATTGGTACCATCTTTCTAGAGGGCAACTTGGCAATGCATAACCAAAGCTTTTACAATGGACACACCCTTTGAATGGAAATTCCACTTCTGGGTATTCAGTCCAATATTCTAATAGATATACAAGCATAAATGTTGAAAGACATTCATTTAAGCATTACACTTAAAAACGAATGGGCATGGGAATTTTCCTGAATGACATTGCAACGACAGATGCGAGCCATTATATATCTTGCCATAACCTACAGAATTGGGTGGGAGAGAGTGTAAACTACAATGTAAACTTTAATCCACGCTTAGTGGCAATGCTCCAAAATGTGTTCATTAATTTCAATGAATGTACCACACTAATGAAGGATATTGTTAATGTGGGAAAATGTGGGAGGTGTGGGAAGTGGGCATATAGAAATCCCCTATATTTTTTATGTAACATTTATGTAATTTGAGTATCTTTTTTAAAAAATAAAATTAAATAATTTTTTTTTAAAAAAGGAATGGGAAGTCCCTTTAAAGTCCCAAAAAACCTCATAAAGATTGGTTAAATTTACTAGGGTATAGCCATAAAATAAAATGCCAACTGACTTAAAAATGATGTTGATAATGCTGATCTATATATTTATACACATAGAAAGACGTTCCCCAAATATTCAGTTAGAAAAAGTTACTATATTTTGGACAATTCACTTTTAAAATCAAAAGTATATATTTACATACACATACATATTTATGGAAAGAAAAATATCCAAACAGATATTTATATAAATGTCCAACTGGACAGTGGGATTTTCTTCTTGTTTTGCTTGTTTATATATTTTTTAATTCTTTTACAATGAGTAGGTATTATATTTGGTTAACAAGTGTTTAAAAATTAAGAAGGATGAATTTGTTTTAAAACATTTTTAAACAGTTAAATTTTATATTTTTCAATGACAACATGCAATGTTTATTCTTCTTTTCTTTAATCTACAATCTGCATTTTCCCTTGGCCCCTACCATACTATCTTCATCATTTCTGTCTACATAAATAATCATTCTAACCTCTTATTGACCTCATGGTGGCACAGAAAACAAATTAAGAAAAGAGATAGCAGTAATAGAAAAATCAGTTTATTTCAATAATTACCTCAAGAGAATTTAATGTGAATTTTATGAATAAACAAAAGTACATACTTTTAAAAGCCACAATAAGGTTAATGGAAACTGTAGCTAAATTATAAATTATGATTATTGCTATATCTGTGTCTCCTTGATTAGCTATAGAGCTAAAAAGGCTTTTCATTTTTTTCAAGGAACACTGTGCTCTTCAATTACATCTGATCTTGTAATATTGAAATTTAAAATCTCACGTCAAATTCTACAACTGTAAAATCATCATTTTCTGTTTTAAAAAGACTACAAACCTACTGTTTTTCTTATTTTCTAGTATTGTCTTTAAAAAAAAAAAGATTGAACTTTTATTTCATACCTTTACAAACTCTAAGTAGTCAGTGTTGGTTCTCTCTCCACCAAGTCTAACAGGAACTAGAATAATAACAGCTTTGTCGTCTGTGTTATCAGAGGCCATGGAAGAACACTGTTTATCAATTACATCAGAGTTGTAAACTGAGGAAAATATAATAAATATGTATTAAATTTTATAAAAGTGAGCTTCAGAAATATTTTACGTTAGTTTTTTGCCCCTTACCACTAGCCAGTCATCTGGTCTCTAACACCTCTATCAAGGTCTCGACAAGTTAAAAATATATACCTAATTTACACATTCAATATTTATTGTGAGGCTACTATGTACAATGCCCTGGGGCTACAGAAGTGAACAAAATGGAGAAAAACCCTGCCCTCATACAGCACACACTCTAATAGGAGAAAACAGGCAATAAGTAAATTACAGAATTTATTGGTAGAGATAGATGCTTTGAAGAAAAGCATAGGGAGAAAGGGGGATAGGAAATGCTGAGGGGGCAATTTAAAAATAAGGTGATTGGGGAAGCCCTTATGAGAAGGTATCATCTGAGTAAAGACTTAAGGAAGACACCAAGTAATGCAGATATTCAGAGGTACAGCATACAATATAGTAAGATCAGCAAGTGCAAACTCCTTGAGGCAGAAGTGAAGCTAGGATGCTCCAGGAAAAAAGAGGCCAGTGTCTCTGGAGGGAAGTAAGCAAGGGGTCAGGAATAAAGTTAGGAGATAAAGTTAACAGATTCGGAGAAGAGGAAAACAGATTGGGTGGGTGCTTGAAGGCCACTGTAAATATTAGTTTTTACTTTGAGTGAAAAGGGAAGCCACTGAAGAGTTTTTTTAGCAAAGGAATACCCTGGTTGGACTTACACTTTAACACTGTGATTCCTGTATTGATAATAGACTGTAGGGAGCAAAGGCGAAAGGACAGAGAACAGTTAGAAAGTCATCGCAGTAATCAAGTAAGAGATGATGGTGACTGAACAAAGGTAGCAACCATGAAAATTAGGGAATGGTCGTGTTATGGCCATGTGAAGGTGGTGAAAGTGATCAGTTTCTGGATATATTTTAAAATACAGTAAGGACTTCCTAATAGATGAAATGTAGGATGTGAGAGAAAGAACAGAGTCCTGGATGATTCAAAGGTTTTTGGTATAAACAAACAGAATAAGAGAGTTGCCATTTGTAAAGACATGGACGACATGGAGAAGCAGGTTTAGGAGGAGGATTGAGAACTCAGTTTTGGACATGCAACATGTGAGACACCTATTAGACATTCAAGAAAAACTGTTGATTAGGTAATTAAGAACATGTAAGATTGGAATTTAGAGAGAAGTCCTGGCTGGACCTATAAATTTGGGAATTTCCAGTATACAAATGGTATTTTAAGGACATGAGACTAGGTAAATTCAAATCAGGGTACATAGGAAAAAAAAAAGATGAGATCCAAAGGCTGAGTACTAACACACCAACATTTCTGGAGATCAGGGAGACAGCAAAGGAGACTGTGAAGGAGTGACAAGGAGGCAGAAGGAAAACCTGAAGTGCAGTGTTTCAGAAATAAGGCAAATGCTTGTATCAAATGCTGCTGACAGACAGTGTGACTGAAAATTAACCACTGGATTTAACAAGATAGAATTGCTGGTGCCGGTGGGATGAGAGATTAAGTGGAATAGTTCAAGAGAAAATGGGGGAATTTGGTGTATTGGTCTAAAAAAATATAGACAAGTCCTTCAAAACTTACTTTATACCCATACTCCCTGTCAGTTTAACTAAACTCTTTTGCTCTTCCCAGTTAGCTAATTAACAAATTCTGCCACTTTTTGTCCCAGCTCTCCCATTTAAATTCCTAATTTAGAATATAAACTATCAAATTCTGCTGTTCACCCACTTCCTCATCTCCCATAGTCAGTCTAAACCTAAGCTACAAAAAAGCTGCAATAGGGGGCGGATGTGGCTCAAATGGTTGGGCGTCCGTCTGCCATATGGAGGGACCTGGGTTCGATCCCCGGGACCTCCCGGTAAAATAAAATAAATATATATAGAAGGCGCATGGGCTGCCAGGCTCTGTGTGACGCTGAGCTGTCAGCCCCGGGAGCCATGCAGCAGAATGATGACGTAACAGGGGAGAGACAAGACGAATGCTCCGAAAAAGCTCCAGAAGCCAGGAGCTGAGGTGGCGCAGGCAGCAGGATACCTCTCTCCTACATTGGAGGTCTCCAGGATCGAATCCTGGTGAAGACTGGAGGAGGAGGATGAGAAGAGATGGCAGGAAACAGACACGGAGAATTGCCCAGCAAATGGGGAAGGGGGGGTTTAAAATGGATAAAGTAAATAAATAAATTCTTAAAAAAAAAAAAAAAAGCTGCAATATTTGTTTCAACCCTTATCACTCTACTTTCTCAAAGCTACACAGTAAAGACTTCTAATCATAAACCTTTAAATTCTCTCATTTTTCTGAGGCAGTACACACATGATCATTCCCTATCTTTTACTTTTCTGAACTATTACACACTTCAATCAAAAGAGCTTTCCCTTCTGGGAGGTCTACTTCTTTCAGAAACAAATATTCCCACAAGTAAGATAAAATAATAATGTTCTCACTGGTACATTCAGTAATTTCTCCCTATCAAATGCTTCTTACCCTTCATCATCTTCCTCATTCAACACACATTTGTTGAGGACTTAACATTCTGCTAAGTATGTTGGGGGAATATAAAAACAAAGAGTCCCTGGTTTAATTATTTTGATTTTTCCCCTCTACTCTCACCATATTTAAGGGCTATGATATAGTGCAATTCTGTGCCAAAGACTCATTACAACAGTGATTCTCAACTAAAATACTGATAATCTCCTCCTATCCTTGCTACCTGAACATTCATAGATCACAATCAACAATCACAGACAGACAGATAACTAACTACAAGGCGACAAGTACAATATTTAATAGAGGTATTTCCAAAATGTTACAGAGCACAGAGGAAAAAGAAACTAATTCTGCCTGATGGGAGCTGGGAAAGCTTCACCAAAGATATAACCTTTGAGCTTATTCTTGAAGAAGGAATAAGAGTTAATAAGAGTAAAATATACAAGGGACAGTCTAAACACAGGCAATAATATGTGCAAAGGAATGGAACGGAAGATGATATTATTTATACTTGGAAAGACAAGCTAAATACATGTGAAAAGTCTGATCAAATAAAACAGATCAAAATTAGAATTATATACATTCCTCACCTGTACAATCCTGAGCAACATAAATAGTTATTCCTTGTAAATCAGGATGTCTTGCTTCTTCAACTGCTTTTCTAAGAAAATAACAAGCATCATCCTTTAAAATCCAAAGTAACATTTCTGGGTGGTAACTAAACACTTAATGGGGAAAAAGGCCATCATTTTCCTGACTTTCCTTTTTAACTATAATGTCTGGTTTCAAAACCTATCATCTGAATGGTATCAAATGAAGGAAAAATCTTTTTTCTTTAAAAAACAGTGCGACTTATTTTCCTTCATTCAAAAACCTCTGACCTGAATAAATAAATACCCTAATGTCAAGTCTTGGATGTCTATAAATAAAACTGCAAACTGAAAAATATTTCTAATTAAGTATAATGTTCTCAATGGTTCACGTGGTGTGAAAAAAATCACTACAGTGTCTCAAAAGAAGTTATGCAAAGTGAAAATATAAATTCTTTTATTTAACTGTATCTTCATAATTCTTTAACTTAACATGACTTATTATGCATGTTTCTATGGGCTAGTATATAACAAGGATGGGCAAACTATGGTCCACAGGTCAAATATATAGCCCATGGCCAGTTTTGTACACCTTTGTGTTCCAAGGTGGAGAGCTGTTGGTTTTTAGAACATTTCAATAATGAAAACCTGGGTTACAAAGAGACCTTGGATACCTCTACCTAAGGAAAAGAGAAAAAGCATGTCAATAGATAAACTAAATCTAACTTAAGTTGCAATATCAGTACTCATATTCCTCCCCCCTTTTTTTTTTCACTATTAGCAAATGAAAAGCGCCTTTATGAACATTCTCATACATTTAGACTTTAAAAGCTACAATTTTATATATATATACATACACTGCAAAAATCAGTGTCTCTGAGCCTATGGACTTATGTCATAAGATTAAAGATTTTACCTTAAAATATGAGCAACCACGGCTGGTCCATACCAATCTCCAGCTTTTTTCCCAGACTTCTTTCCATATTCTATTAGTTGATGTAAGCCAAAGAGGGCCAAGGGAAAATCGCCAAACCAAGAGATAATTTTCCTGTGATAAATTTCATTTTGCACTTCATGATCATCAGAATATTTCCCAATTGTTTCCTTCAAGGAAATTGTTGGGGTTCTGAGTTCTCTTTCCCCTGATAGTGATGCTTCAAATGATGCAGTAAATTTTTTTACAGTATGGGAAGTCCATGATTCAGAGTCTGAATTTTCAATGTTCAAAGCATCAGGCCAGGTCCAAGCTATAGGAGAGTCAAAGCAAGGTATTCAGATCTTTGAAATCCTTACACTATAAAAATTTTACTAAAATCAGTTTGTAGCAGTTAATTAAAGCTATGCGGTTTACTTAACTTAAATAGTAAACTCAGGAATAAGCACGTTTTTAGAGACAGAATGTAGATTAATGGTTGCCTATGGAAGAAGGAGGCTATTGGGAGTACTGCTATAGGTATGAGTTTGTTCTTCAACCATCACCATAATCTAAAGTTAAACATACTAACAAGCATTGAACTGTTTATTCTAAATGAGTCAATTTATGGTATACAAATTATATCTCAATAAATATGCTTATGAAAAAAATAAAAGTACCAGCAAAGAAAATATGCTGGTCCATATGTTAGGTGGTGATATTATTCTCTGGATTTTTCTGTAGCTTCCAAAACTTCTAATATGGGAATATATTACATATAATCAGAGAAAATATTATACAAACAAAAGACAAAAGAAGGAAAAAATAGTAAATTCAGGTACAAATGGACAATTCTGGAATTTCCTCTTATTTTCTTTGAGAGTGCTGAGATAGAAAAGACTTTTGTGTTCCAATACCAGTATTCCTTATCAGATGTTGAGTCTTGAATACCCAAAGGCACAAGAAACATATTCACTAATATTTACATTATTCATGAGAAGATAACTTCAGAAATGGATTTTATTTTGATGATATATTAAAATAGAAGTCTGACCATAGAATTCTGAAAATTTCTTTTCAAAGTTATTTTTTCTTAAACCCTCCTTTCCATATAACTTGATAATTGTTATAAAGTAATACCATTTCTCTAGGAAATGAAAAGTTAATAAATGAAGACATTAAAGATCAAAGATCCCCCCCAAATCAAACATAGCCATTATTTCACTGTTTTTAAAAAACAAGATAGTCCCCAATCATATATGTAATTTTAAGTTAACAAAATGAGTCAGATTTAAAGCCCTAGTCAGAATGATGAAAAATACTCTAACCCCTGTTCAGGACTGCACAAGACTATACATAAACTATCTCAGAAAAATATTTTTTTAATCCTTTTTTCCTTGCATTATCCAAACCACTTTTGGGTCAACATTCTTTCTAAATGATCCCATCAACAGTCTCTACAGAAGGGTTACTAAATATTTGTCATGTATTACAAGGAAATCGTCTAACACTTTTTTTAAAAAAGCTCTGATAAGAGTATTAATCAGATACAATAGCTTAAAATGGTAAACTAAAATCCTCCTACAAATGTATATTATAAAAAATGGACTAATAGAAATGGTAAGAAAGGTGGTGCATTAGAAAAAAAAATACACACACACATATATATGTTAGATATCAATGGCATTTCGAGGATCCAAAGCATGATTACCTTATTAAGAATATGCCTAATCAATTCAATGACTAATTAAAATCATACATTACTACAATAAAACGTAAAAAAAATAAATTTTTATTTGGACTAAGGAAAACATTCAAAGGTTTACTGGGGCCATGACTACACAAACCTGAGATGTAAGTGAAAGCCACTGAGAGTACACTTTAGTTAGAACGTACAAGGCATGGAACTATGTAACACAATGAATCATGTGGTAGAAGATGGACTATGTTAATAGTACAAATATGAGAGCATTCTCTCATGAACTATAACAAATGTACAATACTAATTCACAGTGTTAATAATAGGGGGTGTATGGAAAAAATGTACCAAACGTATGCTATGGACCATAGTGGTAAGAGTTTAGCCATGTTTTTCATAATATGTAACAAATGTTCCACAACATTGTAAGGTGTTGGTGGAGAGATTATGTATAAGAATTCTGCATATTACCCATGACTGTTTTGTAAGCTCACAACTTCTCTAATAAAAAAATTATGCAGAAAAAAATAAATTTATATATGAAAACCTATTTCCCCAATGTAACAGAGTTAGACTCATTTATAATTTCCATACACGATTCTTTTACCCCTTTTATTTGAACCTATAATTAGCACTATACCCATTAAATATATAAACCAAAGACTCCAATCTTCCATCTGTTCATATGCCAGTTGAGCCCTGAGTATCAGTGGAGTTGCAGCCAACACTTACTCTCCAGTTCATCAGACTCACCTAGGACAACTAACAAAATGATGATGATGGACAACCCCCATCCCAAAAAAACGGAATATCTACACCTGCAAGCAAGACAGTTCTTTCACCTACCCCGTAAGATCTAAGGTCCCTCTGAATCTGAAGCAGAGTGGGCATCACCATCCCAAAATCCTCAAGATTGCGGAATGAACAAACATAAGGGCAAAATGCAACCATGAACCAAAGTAGACTTATTATTATTGTAGTAACAGAAAAACTTATAACATTGATATAAAGATAGTGATTACCTGAGGTTCTGAGGGGAGGAGGAGGGAAGAACAGGTGGAACATGAGGCTTTTTTAGGGAATTGGAATTGTTCTGCATGATATTGCAGTGACAGATACAGGCCATTATGCATTTTGTCAAAAGCTATAAAATTGTACAGTGCGGGGGACAGATGTGGCTCAAATGGTTGGGCGTCCATCTCCCATATGGAGGGACCTGGGTTCAATCCCCGGGACATCCCAGTAAAAATTAAAAAAAGAAAAGTATAAAAGCCACGTGGGCCGCCAGGCCCAGCGAGTGGGTGAGCCCCGCAGGCCCTGTGTGTGGGTGCGCCATCAGGCCCCGCGAGCCACGCAGCAAGATGATGACATAACGGGAGAGTGACACAAGGGAGAGCCAAGACGATAAGCACCAAAAAACCAGGAACTACGGTGGTGCAGGCAGTAGGATGCTTCTCTCCCACAATGGAGGTTCCGAGGATTGAATCTCAGTGAAGACAGGAGAAGTATGAGAAGAGAGGGCAGGAAATGGACACAGAGAGTTGCCCAGCGAATGGACACACAAAAAAACAGCAAAAATGGGGCGGGGAGTAAAAATGGATAAAAGTAAGTAAATAAATAAATCCTTAAAAATACATATATATATATTTTTATTTTTTTTTTAATTGTACAGTGCAAAGTGTAAACCATAAAGCAAACCATAGTCCATGGTTAGGAGCAATGCTTCAATATTTCTTAATCAATTGTAACAAATATACCACACTAATGCAAAATGTTATTAATAGGGGAAAATGTGAAAGGATGAGGGTGTGGAATATGGGAATCCCCTATATTTTCAATGGAACTTTTCTGTAATCTAAAACTTTTTTAAAAATAAAGTTAAAAAAAAAAAAATTAAATCATATTTACAAATACAAATACAATTTTAAGGCATTATTGATATACAGAGAGAAATAAAGAAACCAACATACAAAAACACTTTAAATTTAAATAATATAAAAATACTATCTTTCCAAAGTCACTGCTATTGATCTGCCTGGAACTTATTGAACTAGAAATAATCCTGAGTTCAAATGAAAGGAAAAAAATAACAGCAAAAACAAAAAAATAATAATACAAAGGCTACCAAAAATTGAACTAACAATTCACAGTGGCAACCAAGGATAACAGATGTGTTTAATCTATCTTTTTGAAAAGGCAATCATGAAAGTTTATATATAAGTTATACCTGTCCCAGTTCAATAAAAATACAATACGTAGATTAGGTACAACTTGAGAAACTATCAGAGTCAAGAAATTATTCTCAGGAAATTTTATACAGTTTGAAAGCTGGAGTTCAAATTTTTAAAAAATCAGAGATTGATTTACCTCTACCAAGAAAGTGTAGTATGAGTCCTTGAGCCAACAGCATCTGGCCAGTCCTCAATGTACAGCCCCAACCACAATCTGTTGTCAAATTTGAGCCCTCTATTTGAGGAAATTCTTCCCGATATGTCAGCCATATTCTAGAAATGAAATCTTTACGAAATTCTTCTACACTTCCAGAAATTATATGATCTTCTATTGCACATCCTGATCTTGCAGGTAACATTTTATTTTCATCTATAAAATAAAAATATAAGCTATAGTCTAAAAATAACATTTAAGCAAGTAAATGTCAATAGTGGTATTATATTATCATATATACAGAGTATGTCACAATCTTTCTAATTCTTTTACTCTGACTTAAAATGAAAATAATATTCTACCTAATGAAATGAGAATGAATATGAAAATGTTCCATACACTTTAATGCTAACTAATATAAGGTATAATCAATAATAAAGTTATTAATAATAATATCTTGTATCCCATATAAAATCAACTCTTCAATGAGGGGTAATATAAAATCTCTCTCTTTTTTTTTTGCCTGATATTGGTCAAGATATAGATATTACAGATCCTTTTTTTTTTAAAGATTTTATTTATTTATTCATTTATCCCCCCCTTGCTGCTTGCGCTCACTGGGTCAGCTAACCACGCTGTGCGGGCGGGCTTGCCTTCACCAGGAGGCCCCGGGAACCGGGCCCGGGGCCTCCCATATGGTAAACGGGAGCCCTACTGATTGAGCCACAGCCGTTTCTCGATATTACAGATCCTTGAAATGCTATTTGTATATCTAACACCATGATTTGATAAAATGTAAAAATATGTATAATCACATTTAGTTCTTAAGATCTGTATTTATTGTCATAAAGATGTATACTCAAGTTATAAAACCAAAATTAACAAGCTGAAGATTATAAAACTCTTAAAATGTATTATCATCTTTTTATATTGAAATATAATTTTTCAAGAACTATCATGCACAGATATCATTTTAAAAATATCTAAATGACAAAGGGCACCATAAACAAAATTTTAAAGTAAACTAGAAATTAAAAGAAGACATTTGTGCACACTGGAGCTTTCTCTTGTGTGCACACATTCTCTCTTTTTCTCTGTATATGGATTCATAGAGGTTTGTGTTATGTGTGTGTGCGTATATGTGAGGCTAAACTCATAATAGTATACTACCATGGAAACCAGAAGAAAGACTGTGTGTGTGTGTTTGTGTGTGTGTGTGTGTGTGTCAGACAAATGATTAGTCTCTGTGGTGGCTGAAGCTATGTACCCAGAAAAACATGTTCTTAAACTTAATCCATTGCTGTGGGTGTGAACTCAATGTAAGCAGGACTTTTGATGAGGTAACTTAAGTCAAGGTATGGCCCAACCCAGTCAGGATGGGATTTAATTCTATTACAGGAGTCCTTTAAAAGCAGAATGAAATTCAGACAGAGAGAGAGAAAGTCACAGGAACCAAGAAGCTGAAGGTCAATGGAACCCAGAAGAAAAAAGAAAGGCCAGGAAAGGCCACCATGTGAATTGCCATGTGACAGAGGAGCCTAGAACCAAGCATCACCAGCAGCCAGCAGGGAGGGGTAGGAGTGGGGCATATGGGAATCCCCTATATTTCTTATGCAATGTTTATGTATTCTACGTATCTTTTTTTAAAAAAAGTATTAACAAAAATGTAAAGAACTCAAATATTGTCAATGGGAGGGTAAATTGGTACATCTTTTTTGTAAGAAATTTTAGAGTATTTTAAAAAATTGAAAATATACACACCCTATGATCCAGCAATTCTACCTTTAAGTATTTGCCCTAGAGAAGTTCTCCATATGTGTACAGACAACACGTACAAGGATGTTTATGGTAGCATTATTTGACATAACAAAAAAAAATGGAAACAACTTAAATATTCACAAGTAGGGGATTAGATACTTATTGAGCATGCACTATGTGCCAGACACTGTGCTATAGGCACTGGTGTTACTGCTGACAGTATGACCAACATGGTCCTTACTCTCAAGGACCTTACAGTCCAAGCAGATGAGAGACATTAAACAAATAATTACAAAAATAAATAATCCTATTATTATATATGTGATGGAGCAGAAATACAGACTGTTACAAAACTATCAAAGGAGACCAAACCAGAAAAGATGCTATTGGATACCAATAAGCAAAGTCCATTTCAAAATGGCTTAAACAATAAGGGGATTTATTATCACATACAAGCAGAAGTCCTGAGGTAAGGGTGGCTCTGGGTTGGTTAATTCAGTTCCTCAGTGACATCATCAAGGACTCATGTTCTATCCATTTTCCCACTCTGATGATTTCAGCGTATTGGCCTAGTCTTCCTTAGCTCTCCACATAGTAGGAAGTGTCTACTTCAGTACCAAGACAGAAGATATGACAGAATCCAGAAATAGAAGAAGGGCATTTTTCCCTTATATTATTTCTTTCAGTTCTTCACATTTTTTGAAATTATGAATTATTATTTATTCATACATAGAAAAGATAAAAATTTATGTGTACACTTTCAAGAAAAAAATAAAACTCTATAGTCAACATAAGAAATACAACATTTTCGGTAATTTAAAAATCTATAGGGGGACGGATGTGGCTCAAATGGTTGGGCGTCCGTCTCCCATATGGAGGGACCCGGGTTCGATCCATGGGACCTCCTGGTAAAAAAAAAAAAAAAAAAAAAATCTATGAGCTGAAACATTTACAATGACTTAATTCATAATGACATGTATAAGTTTCTCAAACTTGATTTCAGCCCCATTATTTAATTTCTAGTGATATCAGAACACATTTGCAAAAATTATATTATTTTAGTATTCTAAATCTCTCCTGATCTTTCAAGATTTTAAATTTATCTTGCTACTTTTTCTAAGCTACAAGCTCTTTTTCTTATATTATACAATTTTCCCTTGCCAATGTGGTATATTATATACTTTTATACCAGGCTTGCAGTATATAAATCCAAATTGTCCTCCCAATTAGTATTATCTTGACCAAATATCAAAATTTTTCTAAAATTTTCCAGAGTATCTGTGAGCTATCTATGAGGGAGGCAATTAAGGATTTTATCTTATTTTTGGTAAGTCTCATCTTCCCACAGATGACAATGCCCATCTGGCCAGGATATTTTCATGTTTTCTTTTGGATGATTCAGGATACACCTAGGAGCCATTAAGGAAGAAGTATAATTTGGAGTGATCTCCAGTATACCAGTTCTATCTCAGGGACAAAATGATTTAATATAAACTGGGTAAAGGTAAGACTCTCCCTTCCTCGTTTTTGGACTGAGGAGCAACCACAGAAAATCACTGTAGCCTAGTCACAAAAACAAGATACAGAAACAAGAAAGAAACCTTTTAAGAGATACACAGAGACCAGACAGGCTCAGTCTGAAATAATAAAATAATACCTGAAATAATAAATGTTCTTTCTCACCTGAAACCAGCCTAAGGATGGAGCTTTGCTAAGGAATCTCTTGGCAGGAGGTAAAGGGGACAACATGATACAAGATATCAAGGAGTCTTATCCTGTGTATTCTTTATTTTATCTCTGCTGTTTTCAGGATCTGAGTGCTCCAGAACTTGCCAAGATTATGCCCAAGATTATGCAGAAATAAGACAACAGATTTGCAATTTTTTGAAATGCAGCTTTTGCCATTTACTAAAAAATGGCATGAAGGAAAAAATGAGCAGTTATTTAGAAGTGTATTATTTAGCTTCCATCAGAGCACACTGGACATCTGTTTTCTAAATATGTCCTCTAACTTCTCACAGCTATTGCTTTTGTCAGGCCATTCTATTTGCCTAAAATGCATCCCTTCTTTATTTTTCAACTTCCTATTCCTACTTCAAGATTAAAATTTCACTTTTCATGTATCCTTCTCTATTTACACAATCAAAACTAATCACCTTCTCTCCTGATTTTGCAATTCAGTTGTTTATATCATTCTTATTATGCTTTTCTTTGCCTGAAGTTATAGTTACATACATGTCAGTCTTTTAAATGAGGATATGAACTATTTGAGAGCATGAAGAGTTCTTAATTTTTTCAAGCTCTCAATATAGTATCTTGTAGTAAAAAATTGATTAATATGTATTTAATTATTGAATAATGGCATCATAATTTTCTATTGTCATTCTCACATAAAGATGACTGAAAGGCAATTAACAACAAAATTACATAAATGAGGTAAAAACAAGGTGTACCTTGATTGATCATAAAAGCAGATTTAGGCAACAATATAAATAATATAACTGCAGAACAACCCATTAGCTATATGTAACAATTACTAGGACTCAAATAAAACAAATTAAAATTAGGTAAAAAGATTTTACCTTTCAGTATAGCAAACTTTTAAAAATTCTTATCTTCAGTGCTGGGCAAGATATGAGGAAAAGGAAATATATACTTCTGGAGGAAACGTGAACACTTTGCTGAAGAAAATCTCACAATATGTATTTAAAGTCCTAAAATGTACATGCCCTTTGACCCAGAAATTCTAGGAATTTACCCTAAAGAAGTAAGTATAGTTGCATATGAAGCTTTATCTATGAGAGCATTACTGCATTATTTAAACTAACAAAAAACTAAACAATCCAAATATCCACAAGAGAAGACTAGGTCAATAATTTGCAGTACCTTTATTCTGCAGTCATTAAAAGTGATATGGAAAGATGGCTACAATATATTATTCAGTCTGATCACATTTTATATGCATATATATAGAAATATAGAAATATAAAGTATAATCTCATTTTTGCAAATATATATAACATTCCAGAAGAATATGCACCAAAAAGTTAATAGTGGTTATCTCCATGTAGTAGCAGTACAAGTGATTTTCATTTTCCCTCAACAATTTTTATATCTTCTAATTTTTTTTATAATGGACATGCATTTCTTTTAAAATCAGGGGGAAAAATTTAAAGGTAATGACTGTAAAATTACACAGCAAAATGACTATATGTCATTTGTATGTATCTCTAAGTAGTAAGGTGATTTTTATTTTCTTTATGCACTTAGCTTATTTTCTAAATTTTCTATAATAAAAATACACAAATTCTGTAATCAGAATTTTTTTTTTAATTTCAATGTTACTAAGTACTGGAGATATATATAGACATATATATACACCATCAGTTAGCTTTCAAGTATGAGTAGAGAGATATATATTTTAAGTATGAAGATAAAAACATTTTAATTATACAGTGCTGGTTAGGATCACAGGTATTTGGGTCAGACTGCTGGCTTCAAATTCGGGCTCCACCATCCATCAACTGTATGACTTTAGAAGATTACCTAAATTTTCTTTCCCTCATCTGTAAAATGGGGACAGTAATAGTACCTACCTTACAAGACCACAGTGAGGACTCAATGAGTTAATACAAACAAATCACTTAGAATACCACCTGGCACATTATAAACGCTAATAAATGTTAACTGCTATTACTGTAAAGAATTTACAAGGTTTTAGAAAATTGCTGATAAATTATGTAACAAAATAGTTCACCATAAAATGAATAAAAGCCTGGATAATCACATACTGTCACATTCATTTTCTCTCCCTCTCTTTTCCCCTTCCTCCCCTCCTCCCCTTCTCCCTCCTTCTCTCCCTCCCTCCCTCTCTCTCTCTCCCTCCCCTACTGTCTCTCTCCCACACACACATCACTCACACACACAAAACCAAGTAGAGGAGTACAACAGAAATAAAACAGTATTAAAGAGAGATACTTGGTGTAAATTTCAGACCTGCCATTTCATATCTGTGTGAATTTGGACAAATTGTCTAACTTCTGCTTTATATTCTTAAGATGGATATATTAGAGCCTACCTTTGTAGGTTTGTTGACATTTCCCAAAGTGCCTAGCATAATACCTAACATATAGCAGGCACACAGTACGTGACATTAATTATTAAAAGAAAATATAAGATAATATAAAACAATTATTATAAGGCTGAACATATGTAGCAATTTGAAAGTACCATATAAAATAAATAATTTCAGAAATTAGAGCATCCTTAAGAATTGGAAAATTTATCATTTTTAGGTTAACTAAGATAATATTGTGATTATTAGCATAGACTTTAAAGTTATCATCAGAGAATATGATAAAGAATATTAGGATAACAATTCAAATAATATTTATTTAGCACCCATATTATAAGGCAAAAAATATAAAGACTATAAAAAAAGATACTATAATCCTTATCCTCAAGGTGTTTCACAAAAAACCCAAACCATATGAAAATACACTATGTGTTATGTAAATTAAAGGAACTTAAAAGAAATATGCCAAAAGTAGATTAACCTAAAAATAATGAGAACAGTTTCACAATAAATTTCCATAAAGATTTTTAAATGGTTTAAACATTTAGCACTTGCCTTCATATTTAAAATGGTAACATTTCCCAAGCAATAAGACAGGAGAATTTCTACTAAAATATGTCTTTGTTTTCAACACCCAACCTAAGGAAAAAAGAAAATAAAATATTTTTGCAACTAAAAGATTTCAGATTAAATGCCAACATTTTCTTTACTTAATTTAAAACCATCAATTATCAATTGTGGATGTGCATTTTTTTCCAAGAGTTGCAAAGCTCATTTAAATAAAGTTAAGTATTTTAACCAAATTCTATCAATTTAAAGACCAGGAAAAAGAAAAATTTCAATTTTAATTTATTTTCCAACACATCCCAATGTTCTTACAGTACAAAATTTAAAAGGCACAAATTCTACCCTAGTTTCCCTGACACCAAGCTCTTTTTCCAAAAGCAAAAAACGTTACCAATTTCTTGTGTTTCCTTCCATCTTATTATTACAAAAAAGTTTTAAGTATTTTAATATCTCAATGAAGTAATTTATGGAAAAGATTACATAACAAACTAAAGCTTATAACTAAAATGGATCTCTGAAGGTTCCTGGGGAAATCTATTATAATTCCATCATTTCAACCAAATGTCTGAAAGTGGTTTATAGAACAGTCCATTGCTAACTCTTTTTTTTTTTTTTTTTTTTTATTTATTTGCCGGGAGGTCCCAGGGATCGAACCTGGGTCCCTCCATATGGGAGACAGACGCCCAACCATTTGAGCCACATCCGTCCCCCAGCTGCTAACTCTTAATTCTTCTAATTTCCTAATAAATTTTCAGCTTCTTCCAACTTCCTACTAAACTGTCAGCATCTTAAAAGTTGTGTGCTTCTAGCTTTTCACCTCTCAGACTCTAGGAAGCAGGAAGGTAGGGCAGAGACAGCTAAACCCTGTTATGATTTCTCAACAAAACTAATTAAGTAAAACTAAATAGTTTGATAAACACAGGTATACTTCTCAAAATGGACATTTGGCAAATTGGCCTTTGAATAATTGACTCAGAGGAGTGATTGACTATGAGTGTAGGAATTGACCAAGAGGAAAGATTGTTTCTGGGGTGATAAAAATTTTCTATATGCTGAATGGGGTCTCACAGGTATATATAGATGTATCAAAACTCTTTAAATTGTATACTTAAGATATGTTCATTTTACTGTATGCAAATTTTATCTCAATTACAAAAATTGAAAATTGAGATGAACTGGGACATTGTTTCAATTATCTGTTCCTGTTTAACAAACCACCCCAAGACTTAGTAATTGGAAACAACTTTTTTTTTTTAACTTCACATAGTTCAGTGGGTTGACTGGGTTCATTTGGGTACTTCTGCTGGTCTTGCTTGGAGTCTTTAATGTATTGAACGTGACAAAGAAACTATGAATAACCATTAAGTTAGCAATTTAAAAATCACAAACAGGGAAGCGGATGTGGCTCAATTGGCAGGGCTCCTGTTTACCGTATGGGAGGCCCCTGGTTCATTCCCGGGCTGGCGTGGTGAGCTGACGCAGCAAGATGACGCAACAAAGGGAGACAAGTAGACACAGAAAAATGCACAGCAAATGGACACAACAAGCACAAGCAGCAAGGGGGGATAAATAAATAAATAAATAAAATCTTTTTAAAAATCACAAACAAAGCTTTTAAAGATGCTAATAAGACAAAAGGCATGGAAATAATAAAGATGATCATGATTTTCTGGAGGATCAGAAAAACTCATAATAAGGATGATGTAGTTATTGACTATAATCAGGAAGTCTAGTTTATATATCTCATAAAGTCATATAAACAATGGAGGGAAAAAAAATCAAAGATGCTTTTCAATGGCAAGTGCTATGAGATCTCTAGCCTCATCTTCTACTGAGCTTAATAAAAATAATCATAAACTATGTATGCTGTATTCAGAGAAAAGGCAAGATTAGGAAGCAGGGAAGGCTGGATCTGAATCCCATTTCCAAACTTGGCCAAGTTATGTAACCTTGACATGTCACTAATTTGTTTTCTAATTTAGAAAAAAAGAATTTCACTATCTATATCATAGATCTGTAAGATTTAAGTGAGAGGTATATAACATACCTACTAGAGTGCCTAGCACATAATGAGCAGTCAATCAATATTAGTCCTTCCTATACCACACAATTCTAAAAAAGGAAAACATATACATATTTTAGAAAGTTTTCACCAATACAAGCAAATGAAAACAACACTCCAAAATTTAAAGCTATCTGGAACACTTTGTAACTCTCAACAAATGATTCCTCAGAGATTTGATTACCATAATTTTACTATACCCACTTAAATATCTAGATACAGAAAGCTAAATATATGTAAATACTAGGTTAAATAACAAATCCCCAGGATATTGATGAAATTAGTTAGGTTAGCTAATTGAGGATCTGTCTGGCAATTTTCAGACTTTACAAAGGAAATCTTTATCACATAGCTTAATCTTTGAGGATTAAATAACTCAAAAGGTTCAGAACTCTCTATTTGTAGATGGCATTATTTTATATACAGAAAATCCTAAGAAAACTACAAAAAACTAGTAGAGCTAATCATTAAATACAGTAAAGTTACAGGATACAAGATCAATATATAGGGAAGAGGCTGTGGCTCAATTGGTTGGGCTCCCATTTACCATAAGGGAGGCCCTGGGTTCGATTCCCGGGGTCTCCTGGTGAAAGCAAGCCAGCCTGTGCGGTGCAGTGAGCTGACACAGCAAGATGACGCAACAAAGGGAGACAAGCAGACACAGAAAAACGCAAAGCAAATGGCACAGAGAGCACAAGCAGCAAGGGGGGGATAAATAAATAAATAAAAATAAATCTTAAAAAAAAAAAAAAAATCAATATATAAAAATCAAGTGCATTTCTATAACTAACCATGAACAATCTGAAAATGAATTTAAGAAAACACACCAAAAAAATAAAATACTTAGGAAAACCTTTAACAAAAAAGTGTAAGACTTGAACACTGAAAACTTATAACATCATTGAAAAACAATAGACAACCCAAATAAATGGAAAGGCATCCTGTGTCCTTGGTTGGAAGACATAATATTGTTAATCTGGCAATATTCCCCAAATTGACCAATGGAGTCAAAGCAATCCCTATCAAAATCCCAACTGGCTTTCCTATAGAAATTGAAAAGCTGATCCTAAACACCATATGGGACCGAGAATAGTCAAAACAATCTTGAAAAAGAACAATCTTGGAGGACACACACTTTCCAATTTCAAAACTTAACTACAGGGGAACGGATGTGACTTAAGCAGTTGAGCGCCTGCTTTCCACGCGGTAGGTCCCAGGTTCAGTCCTAGTGCCTCCTAAAAACAAAAACAAACAAGAGGGAAGCTGATGTGGCTCAAGCAATTGAGCTCTCACCTACCACATGGGAGGTCCCAAGTTCGGTTCCTGGTGCTTCCTACAGAAGACAAGCAAGACAGTGAGCTAACTCAATGGGCTGGCATAGCAAGCTGATCCAACAAGATGATGCAACAAGGAGACACAAAGACACAATGAGAGACACAACAAAGCAGGGAGTGGAGGTGGCTCAAGCGACTGAGTGCCTCTCTCCCACATGGGAGGTGCCAGGTTCGGTTCCTGCTGCCTCCTAAAGAGAAGTCAAGCAGACACAGAGAGCACACAGTGAATGGACACAGAGCAGACAGCAAGCACAAACAACGAGAGGTGGGGAATAAATAATTAAAATAAATCTTTAAAAAAAAAAGCACCAAACAAACGAAAAAACCAACCCAGAGGAGCAGATATGGCTCAGTTCTTGAGCGCCAGCTTCCTGCATATGAGGTCCTGGATTCATTCCCTGGCCCTGGTATCTCAAAAAAAAAAAAAAAAAAAAAAAAAAAACCTTACTACAAAGCTCCAGTAATCCACAGTTTGGCAATGGCATCAGGGGAAATATAAAAATCAATGAAATAGAATTAATAGTCCAGAAATAAATCCAAATATCTGTAGTAAATTGATTTTTCAACAGGATGCCAAGACCATTCAATGGTGAAAAAATAGGCTTTTCAAAAAATGGTGATAGAAAAACTGGATATCCACATGTAAAATAATGAAGTTGGACCCCTACCTCACACCATATCCAAAAATTAACTCTGAATGGATCAGCAACCTAAACGTAAGAACTTAAACTATAAAACTCTTAGAAGGAAAAAAGGGTATAAATCTCAATTACCAGAGGGTGCCATCAGCAAGATGTACCATGCCCCCACAGAATTTTTGAACAAGCAAAAACTGGCAGAACCATCTTTCTCAAAGCTCCAGAAAGCAGTTAAAGGGTTGCAATAACAGGGAAAACACCAAAACAAGAGAAAGGTAACTTAAAAACCATAGAAAAACCTAGTGGCACTTTGCTATCCCTTTCCCTACCACTTCCACAGCTCAGTGCAGACCTCTCATCCTGGTTGCAGAAGGAACATAATAACCAATAGGCATATATAGGGGTGCATGTATATCTGTAACAATCCATCTAGCAGCAGCCAGAAGGACTAAAACAGGATGTTAAACTCTGTTTCACCAGTCCCAGAACTTTCTATGGATATAGAAACAGCTCAGAGAGTAAATAAAACACTATAAGAAAAAAAAATCAGAAAAAGTTTCAGAGAATTGTGGGGAAAAAGTGGCGTAGGAAGCTCCAGGAATCAATTCCTCCACCAAAACAACTACTGAACTGGCAGGAACTGTCTGAATCAACTACTGTGGAGCTCCACAACCCAGTGAAACACTGTGCAGCATCCAAGGAGTAGGGAAAAGAAGAGGCTGGTAAACTGCAGGAAGTACTGGTAAGTTTCACCCTCCCTGCAGCAGCCACCATACCCCTACCCTAGCCTCCTGGTGAACAGCAGTGGGCACTGCTGGCACAGCTTGCTGGTGCCAGGGTGGGACATAAAGATCTAGTCTTCCAAACTCTGGGGTGGGTGGCCTGATCACTGACCACTTCTTTTGACTGGCTACTTCAGGTTCCTGGGGGCCAGCTCTGAGGGTGGCCATTGACACAACACTCCTCAGGCAAAGGCAGCAAAGAAATCTTAAAGACAGTAACTTTCCTCAAAACTACTGAAAATAGTTAAAGGACTTCTTTAACTGGGCAAGTGCTGAATTAAGAAAATACAGCTTGCTCCACAGTTCCACCCAGGCTCGGGTAAGAAAGAAAGGACCCTGCATTATCAGATGCTTTGAGTTGATATCCTAATAGGAAGGCTAAGCTCTGAAGGAGACAACCAGCCAAAGAACTTGCAAAGAACTTTGCAAAGAATTTGCAAAGACAGTGAAAGGGGCTTTTTGCCTAGGTTTATTTGCTTTGATTAGCTTATGGCATTCCAAAAACCTCTGTCATATCACTAGTTGGATACAAATTTAAGGAACAGACAGCTTGGGGAATAAATCCCAGAGTTACCACTTTAAAATATAAAACATACAGTGTGCAACATAAGATTACCAGACAAACAAAGAAATAGGAAATGATGGTCCATACAAAGGAACAAGATAAAAATACAGAAACTATCAATAAAGAGGACCAGACTTTAGACTTAGTGGAGAAAAATGATCTTCAAAATGCTCAAGGAGCTAAAAGAAAATATGAGAAAGAACTAAAGGATATGAAGAAAACAATGAACAATATGGAAATCTCTTTGGGGTCCTCAATAGGAACCAAACAGAAATACTGGAATTTAAGAACACAATAAGTGAAATGAAAAAACTCCCTAGAGCATTTCAACAGCAGATTAGAGGTAGCAGAAGAAAGAATCAATGATCTCGAAGACAAGAAAACTGAAATGATTCAGGCTGAATTGCAGAAAGAAAAAAGTATAGAAAAGCACAAACAGAGCCTAAGACACCTATGTGACACCATCAAGCATACCAATATATGCATTATGGGAGTTTTAGAAGGAGAATAAAAAGAGAAAGGGGCAAAAGGAATAATCAAAGAAATACTGGCAGAAAACTTCTCAAATTTAACAAAAGACACAAGTATGCACATTCAAGAATCCCAATGAACCCCAAAGAGGATAAACTATACCCAAACTCACAGTAATCAAATTGTCCAATGCCAAGGACAAAAAGAGAGTTCTGAAACAGCAAGAGAAAAGCAATGAGTTATGTATAAGAGAATCCTGATAAGATTAAATGCCAATTTTTCATCAGAAACAATGGAGGCAAGAAGGCAGTAGAACAAAATATTTAAAGGGCTGAAATAAAACAATTACCAAACAAGGATTTTATATCCAGAAGACTTTCTTTCAAAAATGAGAGAGAGGGAAGCGGCTGTGGCTCAATCAGTAGGGCTCCCGTTTACCATATGGGAGGCCCTGGGTTCGGTTCCCGGGGCCTCCTGGTGAAGGCAAGCCCGCCCGCACGGCGTGATTAGCTGACCCAGCAAGCACAAGCAGCAAGAGGGGGATAAATGAATAAATAAATAAAATCTTAAAAATAAAAAAAAATAAAAAAAATAAATGAGAGAGAAAGTAAGACATTCCCAGATAAAGTTGAGGCAGTTTATTACTACTAGACCTCCCCTACAAGCAATGCTAAAGGAATATCTATAAACAGAGAGAAAAGGACACTAGACAGTAGATCAAAGCAGTATAAAAAAATAAAGATCTCCAGTAAAGGAAATCATATGGGTAATTATAAATACCAGTAGTAATGTATTGTATTTTTTGGCATATAATTCCACTTCTTGCTTTTTAAAGGTGCTAAATGCAAATATATAAAAGTAATGATAAATCAATGATTTTTGGATATACAATATATAATATATAATTTATAACAAGTACACTAAACAGATCAAAGTACAGAGGGTTATAAGAACAGAGTATGTGTAGGCTATAGAAGTTAAGCTGCCATTAAATCAAACACTATTGTTATATATTTAGGACATTTCATTTTAACCCAATGAAAACTACAACAAAAATATATGAAAAAAATATATTCAAAAGCAATGAGAAGGAGCTCAAAATGGTACAATACAAAAAAATCAAATAAATTTGAATCTGGGCATTAATGGAAGAATTGAGGGTCAAAAAAGTATAAGTCTAACAAGACAAAAGAGCAAAATGGCAGAAGAATGCCATGCATTGTCAGTAGTTACTTGAAAGGTAAATGGATTAAATTCTCCAGTCAAAAGGCAGAGACTGGCAGAATGGATAAAAAAGCATGTCCCAACTGTATGTTGTCTGCAAGAGATGCACCTTGAATTCAAAGATACAAGAAGGCTGAAAGTGAAAGCTTGGAAATATATATATATACACAATGCAAGTAGTAACCAAAAGAGAGCTGGGGTAGCTATACTAACATCAGAGAAAATAGACTTTAAGTCAGAAACTATTACAAGGTACAAAAATGGTAAATAAATACTGATAAAGGATCAATTTCAACAAGAATAAATAACAATTTTAAATACATATGCACCTAACAGCAGAGCCCCAAAATATATGAAGCAAATATTGACAGATTTAAAGGGAGAAATAGTCCACATAATTAGTACAAGATTTCAATACACCACTTTCAAAAATGGATACAACATCTAGAAAGAAGATCAGTAAGGAAATAAAAGACTTGAACGATACTCTAAAACAAATAGACATAAGAGATATATATATAGAACACTTCACCCACAGAAGTAGAATACAGATTATTCTCTAGTGCACACAGACCATTCTCCAGGAAAGACCATATGTTAAACAGCCACAAAACAAGTGTCAATAAATTCAAAAATACTGAAATCATACAATATTTCTTCTCTGAATACAATGGAATCAAACTAGAAATCAATAACAAAGGGAGAAATGGAAAATTCATAAATATGTAGAAAGTAAACATAATCTAAAAAACAAAGAAGAAACCAGAGGAAAAATAGAAAATTTTCTTCCCAAAAAGAAATCACTATGAAAATAAGGAAATTTTTTGAGGCAAAGGAAAATAAAAGCATAACATAGCAAAACTATGGGATGCAGCAAAGGGAGTGCTAGAGGGAAATTCATACCTCTAAATACTTATATTAAAAAGGAAAAAAAAAAGGAAGAAAGATTTCAATTCAGGGACCTAACCTCAAAACTGAAGGAAATTGAAAAGGAAAAGCAAACTAAAGCCACAGCAAGCCAAAGGAAGGAAATAACAAAGATTAGAGTGGACACAAAAGAAAGAGAATTTTAAAAAATAGAAAGAATAAACAAAGCCAAAAGTCATTTTTTTAAAAGAACAATAAAATCAACAAACATTTAGCTAGACTGACAAAGAAAAAAAGAGAGGATATAATTAACTAAAATAAAAAATAAAATGGGAACACTACTACCAACCCCAATGAAATAAAATGGACTATAAGAGGATATTATGAACAATTTTATGCCAAAAAAATTAGATAACATAAATGAAACGGGGAAATACCTCAAACCCACAAACTACTGACACTAACTCAAGAAGAAATAGATTTCACCAAGCCTACAACTAGTAAAGAGATTGACTTCGTAACCAAAAACTTCCCAACAAAGAAAAGCCCATCACCATATGGCTTCATAGGAGAATTTTACCAAACATTTTTAAAGAATTAACACAAATCCTGCTCAAACTCTTGCAAAATATTGAAGAGAAGGGAACATTCCTCGACTCATTCTATTAGACCAAAATCACCCTAACCAAGGCCAGATAAAGATATCACAAAAAAAGAATATTACAGACCAATATCCCCATGAATATAGATGCAAAAGGTTCCTCAACAAAATATTAGCAAACCAAATCCAACAGTACATTAAGAGAATTAGACACTATGATGAAGTGGGATTATCCCAACTATGCAAGGGTGGTTCAACATAAGAAAATGAATTAATATAACATAACACATAAGAGAAGGAAGGGGGAAAAAAACACATGCTCATCTCAATAGATGCAGAAAAGGTATTTAACAAAATCCAACACTTAGAAAACTAGGAATAGAAAGAAACTTTCTCAACATGATAAAGGGCATATAAGAAACACCCACTATTAACATCATGCTCAATTGTGAAAACCTGAAAGCAGATCAGGGAACAAGCAAGGATGCCACTGTCACCGCTATTATTCAACATTGTATTGGAAGTTCCAGCCAGAGCAGTGAGGCAAGAGAAATAAATGACAGGCATATAAACAGGAAAGGAAGAAGTGAAACTTTCCCTATTTGCAGATGACATGATCCAATAAACAGAAAATCCTGAAAAATTCAGAACAAAGCTACTAGAACTAATAAATTCTGCAAAGTGGTGGGGTACAAGATCAACAAGCAAAAATCAGTAGCGTTCTATATACTAGTAATAAGCAATCTGAAGAGGAAATCAAGGGAAAAAATCCATTTACAATAGCAACTAAAAGAATCAAATATAAAGGACAAAAGGACTTGTACTCAGAAAACAAAAAAACACTGCTAAAAGAAATCAAAGATGACCTAAATAAAAGGAAGACCATTCTGTATTCATGGACTGGAAGACAAAATATTGTTAAGATATCAATTTTACCCAAAATGATTCACAAAGTCAACACAATCCTAATCAAAATTGCAACAGCCTCACTTGCAGAAATGGAAAAGCCAATCATCAAATTTATATGGAAAAATAGGGGATCCCAAATAGCCAAAGCCATCTTGAAAAAGAACAATGTTGGAGGACTTACACATCCAAATCTTAAAACTTATACAAAGCCACTGTAATCAAAATGGCATGGAACCAGCACAAGGGCAGACATATAGACCAATGGAATCAAATTCATGTTCAGAAAGCAATCCTCACATTTATGGCCAACTGATTTGTGACAAGTGTTGCAAGACCACTCAATTGGGAAAGAATAGTCTCTTCAACAAAAGGTACCGGGAAAGCTGTACTTCCCATGTTACAAGGTCCCAGGTTCAATTCCTGATATCTCCTAAAAACAAAAACAAACAAACAAACAAACAATTCTCATTGGAGAGTGGATATAGCTTAGTGACTGAGCACCTGTTTCACATGTATGAGGTCCTGGGTTCAATCCCTGGTACCTCCTTTTAAAAAAAAAAAAAAAAGGACCAAAGACCTAAATATAAGTAACAGAAATACAAAACTCTTAGAAGAAAAACAGGGAAGCATATTCAGGACCTATGTTAGATACTAGTTCCTTAGACTTTACAACCAAAGCACAGCAACAAAAGGAAAAATTTGATAAATGGGACCTCATGAAATTAAAAAGACAACCTACACAATTGGAAGAAAATATTTGGAAACCACATATCCAATAAGAGTTAAATATCCAGAATATATAAAGATATCCAACCACTCAACAATAAAAAGACAAATAACCCAATTTTAAAATAGGCAAAAGACTTCAACAGACATTTCTCCAAAGAAGATATACAAATGGCCAAAAAGCACATGAAAAGGTGCTCAATATCATTAGCCACTAGAGAAATGCAACTCACAACTACAATAGATATCATTTCACACCCACTAGAATGGTAAATAATTAAAAAAAAAAAAAAACAAACAAACAGAAAATACAAGTGTTGGAGAGGATGTAGAGAAATAGGAACACTCATTCATTATTGGTGGGAACATAAAATTGAAATTCTGATAATGCAGCAATATGGATGAACTTTAAAGACATGTTGAGTGAAATACGCTACACACTAAAGTACAAGTATTATATGATCTCACTGATAGGAAATAATTAGAATAAGCAAATTATAGTCAGAAACTAACATATAGGTTACCAGGGGCTGAGGTGGGGTTGGGAATGACAAGTTAATGATTAAATTGTACAGAGTTACTATTTGCGGTGATGGAAAAGTTTTGGTAATGAATGTTGGTGACTGTAGCATAACATTGTGAATGTAATTAGCAGCACTGAATTACATATCTGAACGTGATTAAAAGAGGAAATTTTAAGTTGTATACTAGTTACTAGAATAAAAATTATAAATGGAAGAAGAAAAATATTCTCATTCTTTTCCAAAAGAATCAACTGAAAATGGATCAAAGACCTAAATAAAAGAAACAGAACTATCAAATGCCCAGAAGAAAACGTAGGGAAGCAACTTTAGGACCTTGTGTAGGCAATGGCTTCTTAGACTTTACACTCAAAGCACAAAAATAAAAGAAAAAATAGATAAATCGGACCTCCTCAAAATTAAAAACTTTTGTGCAAAGGACTTGTCATGAAAGTGAAAAGACAACTTACAGACTGTAAGAAAATACTTAGAAACACATATCCAATAACAGTTTAATACACAGAATATATAAAGAAATCCTTTGGCAAGGGATTTTTTGCAATTAGGCAAGAAAAAGAAATAAAGTTATCTAAATTGGAAAGAAACAAGTAAAAGTTTCCCTATTTACAAATGACATTATATTTATAGAAAATCTTGGAAAATCCAGTTTCTTCTTGGGGTGATGGAAAACTTTTGTAAGGATGGTGGGAATGATAGCACAATGCTATGAATGTAATTAACAGCCCTGAATTGTATACTTGAAAGCTGTAAAATGGGAAAATTTAGGTTATATGCTAACATAATAAAAATTTCTTAAAAGCCATTGAATGGTACAACATAAAGAGTGAACCCTAATGTGAACTACAAACTATTTATTGTTAGTTATAAAATTATAAAAATGTTGTTTCATCAATTGTTAACATAAGTACCATATAATACAAAACGTTAATAATAGGGAAATTTTTGTGTGAGGGGGATATATGACAACTCTGTGCTTTCTGCACGATTTTTCTGAAAACCTACAGCTGTTCTAATCGTTTTTTCAATTTTTAAAAGACTGAAATCATACAAAGGATCTCTCTGAACACTATTCAATAAAGCTAAAAATCAGAAACAGAGAACTACAAAATTTACAGATATGTGGAAATTAAACAATAGACTCTTCAACAACCAATGGCTCAATGGGAAATCACAAGGAAAATTAGGAAATACCTTGAGAAAATTGAGAAGCAAAACACAAATACCAAACTTATGAGAGGCAGCAAAGGCAGTACTCTAAGGGAAATTTATAGATTTAAACGCCTATATTAAAAAGAAGAAAGATTTCAAACCAATAACTTAACTTCACACCTTGAAGATTTAGAAGAAAGGAAAACTAATGCCAAACTGATCAGAAGGAGGGAAATAATAACAATTACAGCAAGATAAATGAAATTAAAAAACAGAACCAAAGTTCAATTGTTGAAAAGATCAATAGAATGTAATAACTTTAGCTAGACTAACAACGAAAAGAAGAGGATGCAAATAACTAAAATCAGAAATAAAAGGAGGTACATAACTACTGACATTCTAAAAATAAAAAGGTTACAAGAGGAAACTACAAATAGTTTTATGCCAACAAATTAGATAACCTAGAAGAAATGGACAAATTTTGTGAAAAACACGTATTAACTAGAAGGAATAGAAGATCACAACAGACCAATAACAAATAGATAAACTCAATAATCAAAAAACTTCCCAAAAAAGCAGATGCAAGAGTAGATAGCGTCACTGTTGAATTTTACCAAACATTCATAGAAGAATTAACACCAATCCTGCTCAAACTCTTCCATAAAATTGAAGGGAGGGAACACTTCCTCATTCATTCTGAGGCCAGCATCACACCAATACGAAAGTCAGATAAAGATATCACAAGAAAAGAAAATTACAGACCAGTATCCCTTATGAATATAGAAGCAAAAATCCTCAACAAAATAATAACAAACCAATCCAAAAGCACATTAAAGGACTATACACCATGACCAAGTAGGATTTATCCCAGGAATGCAAAGGCGGTTCAACATAGGAGAATCAATTTATGTACTACAACAGATTAACAGAATGAGGAAAAAATACCACTTTATTATATCAATCGATACAGCAGAGGCATTTGACAAAATCAAGCATTCTTTCCTGATAAAAACACTTAAAACTAGGAACAAAAAGAAACTTTCTCAATATATTAAGGGACACATATGAAAATGCCATAGCTAAAATCATATGCAATGATGAAAGACTGAAAGCTTTCTCTCTAGGATAAGTTGCAAGACAAGGATGCCCACTTTCACCACTGCTATTCAATATTGTACTAGAAGTTCTAGACAGATCAATTAGGCAAGGAAGAGAAATATAAAACATACAAATGGACAGAAAGAAGTAAAACTATCCCTATTTACAGATGATACAATTCTGTATATTAAAAATCCCAAAGAACCTACAAGAAAGCTACTAGAGCAATAAATGAATTAAGCAAAATAACAGAGTACAAGATCAACACCCAAAACTAGTTGCCTTCCAATATAGCAACAATGAACAATCCAAAAAGGAAAACAAGAAACAACTACAATCACAATAGCAACTAAAAAATAAAATATTTAAAAATAAATTTAGGGAAACAGATGTGGGCTCCTGTCTACCATAGAGGAGGTCCAGGGTTTGATTCCCAGGGCCTCCTGGTGAAGGCAAGCTGGCCCACATGGTGAGCTGGCCCAAGCCGAATGCTGGCCTACGCGGAAGAACTGGCACAGCAAGATAACACAACAAAAAGAGACACAGAGGAGAGACAATAAAAGACGCAGCAGACCAGGGAGCTGAGGTAGCGCAAGAGATTGAGCACCTGTCTCCCACTCCAGAAGGTCCCAGGATCGGTTCTCAGTGCCGCCTAAAGAGAAGACAGGTAGATACAGAAGAATACACAGTGAATGGACACAGAGAGCAGACAGCAAGTGCAAAACAATGGGGGGGGAGCGGAATAAATAAATAAATAAATCTTTAAAAATAAATTTAACCAAGGACGTAAAGGACTTGTATACAAAAAAAAAAAAAAAAAAAAAAAAACCACAAAATATTACTAAAAGAAATTAAAGAAGTTCTAAATAAATGGAAAAATATTCCATGTTCATGAATTAGAAGACAATGGTTTAATATATCAATACTACCCAAAGCAATTTATGATTCAATGCAATCCTAATAAAAATTCCCACAACCTTCTGTGCAGAAATGGAAAAGCCAGTCCTCTGATTCATATGGAAGGGCAGTGGCCATAAATAGTGAAATCCATTTTAAAGGAGAACAAATTTGGAAGACTCACACATCCTCATTTCAAAGCTTATTCCAAAGCTACAGTAATCTAAATAGTGTGGTATTGACCTACGGATAGACATATAGACTAATGGAATAGAATTGGGAGTTCAGAAGTAAACCCACACTTCTTGACCAATTGACATCTGGCAATGGTGCCAAATCCACCTAATGAGGGAAAAAAGTCTCTTCAACAAGTGGTGCTGGGAAAACTAGATATCCACACATAAACAAAAGAAAGTGACCCCTATCACACCATATACAAAATTAACTCAAAGTGGATCAATAACCTAATAAGAATTAAAACTATATATATATATTTTTTAGAGGTCTATTTTGCTTTACTCTCTGGTTCATATATAGGGCTGTCTGATATTGGGTCTGAAAAGCTGAGATATTATCATCACCTGAATAAATTCTATCTACTTTGGAATATTAAAGAACAAAGTACACAAGCTATTAGGATATCAGTACATTCTAAGAATTTTTTTTTCTTTAAAGGACCATGTAGTTAGCATGCTTGAGTTCCTATGTAAATGTTTATGATAATATTCAGCCCTTTCTTTTGGAGATATTCTTATCTAAAATCCTTATAGAAATATTTTATTCAAAGGGAACCTCAAGTAATTGTCAGTGACTTAAGGGACATAACACATGGTTTCAAAGATTTCATTTGATTTATACAATTTTTAAATCCTGATACTTACTATATTTCATGTTGTTCCAAGCAGATATAAATTTAGTTTTTAGCTTGTCAACTTCATCTGTTCCCGTTGCCTCCATATTCAAATTCTAAAAAGAAGCCATCACTTGATTGCATTCTTCTGCAGTTTAATCTTTTGTACTAACTTAAAAAAAAGAAAATTTAAGTGATGAGTATATATTATATGTTGTCATATCTGCTAAAGTTACTTAAGTAACTTTAATTGAATTGAAAATGAACAAACCAATTTCTAATTTTAGAAATAAAGTAAAATGTTCTATAAATATTTTAATTACAAAAGCATTTAATACCAAATATACAACAATAAAATTATCACACAAAACCAAATAACAGCCTCCCCCAATTGCTCACATTTGAATAAATCAATTTAGAAACACAGCTCAGCTCTGGCACTTGTGAGAATATCTACAATTTTATTTTATTTATAATTAGACATGGCTATCTCTTCAGAATGGAGGATTTCATTTATATTGATTAAATCACTACTTTTACGTAAGTCTATGTAAATTTAAAAATAAATTTAATCAAGGACCTAAAGGACTTATATACAAAAAGTCCTTTTTTGTTTTTTAAAAAATTAAGGCATTTACTCCTTTGTCACAATATTGCAGCATTTTAAAAAACAGAATGGCTTGAATCAGCAATAGAAAATGTTTTCTTACTTTAAAATAAGAATAAATGTACCTCATTTTTTAAAATATGACTTAAAGGAAAACAGGAATGCATATATATATAGTCTGAAAGAGGAACGAATTATAACTTAAAATGTCTGTGCTTATTTGCAAGGATGCAGGAAAAGCATGCTGCACAGAACATAACCCTTTGAGGTTTATAAATATCCACTCAAAAGTATTAATACAATTATGTCTCTATTTTATAATACATATTAAAAGCTATTAATTATATATTATAGTTCTAAGGCTAGAGAAAGCCTGGAGTATTGAAAGAACAGAAAGAACCACAGTAACTAAAGCACAGAAATTTTTTTTTAAAAGTGGCACAAGATGACAAGATGAGGCTTGTTTAGATTTAGACAAGGGCCAAAGGATATAGGGACTTGTAGACCACACTAAGAATTTTGTTTTTTATCCTATGAGCAACTGGTTTCAAACAGGAATATCATAATCAGATTTTGAAGGTTTATTTTTTCATTTGTTTGTTTTATTCCCATAACATCATGGGGAATAGACTGAAAAGGTATGAGTAGACGGTGAGAATTTACTACTATTGTATTGGTCTAAAAGAGAGATAATAGTAGCTTGGACCAAAGCAGTTGTGATTGAGAGAAATGGACATATGAGGAAAAGTGTAGAAAATTATATAAGTCTTGGTGATGAAATGGATGTGGAAGGTGAGAAAGAGGGATGTTTCAAAGACAGACTCAGGCTTCTAGATGTAAAACTAGATACTGCTAATCATTAAAATAAGAAACATTAGGAAAGGCAAGTTACAGGGAAATAATAATGAATTTTGTTGGAGATATGTGACGTTTTAGGTGCCTCTAAAAGATCAAAGTAGAGAATCATTTATTTGTTTAATCATCCAACAAATCACTGACAGGCCCTATTCTAGGCAAGGCAGATACAACGGAGAGTAAAGGTAGTGAAATACTTGCTTTCATGAAGCTTACATTCTAGATATATTCTAGAGATGTCAACTAGGCAGTTGGATATACAGATTTGGAGCTCAAGAGAAATATCTGAACTTGAGAAATTAACTTGAGAATCACTGGTGCAATAGTACATTAAGCTATAAGTATGCCCCTCATGGACAAGGACGTTGCTTTGTTCATGGTTATACTGCCAGCACTTGGTACAGTTCCAGATACTTGAGGATAAATATCCAAGGCCCTTCATGAAATGACCTCTGCCCAGTTAACTTAGCTTCCTCTCGAATATCCACTCACTCACATGCAGCATATGCTGAAGACATTTTATTTTATTTTTTTTTAATTTATTTTTATTGTGGGTAAAAATCAAAATTCTCACAATACATACAAACATTTGCAAAATGATATATAAATATATATGTATATATGTGTATTTGCTTACAAAAATGTTATTTATATATATATATACATATATTTTATGAAGACATTTTAATACTAAAGCTTCCTGAAGTTGAACTGTCTCCATTCCTTTGCATGTACTGTTTCCTCTACTCACCCTCACCTTATTCCCAAGAGTCCTAAGACACAATTTAAGTTTCACCTGTTTTGTAAAGACTAGTAAGATTTTCATGACTATCTTCCCCCAAACCCCAAACTAAGACAGGTGTACTTTTTAGCTCTCATAGGCTCGTATGCCTTCCTCTACCATAGCATTCAATACAATGCACTGTAATTACTTGTATCTTACATATCTCCTTCATTAGACCTTTTTGAGTGTCCTTAAATTCTACCTGGTACATAGTTGGTTCTCAAAAAATATTTATTAAATGAGTAAGTGAACTATAAATTAATACAATAAAGGTATATCACTAGCAGTACTCTCATGAGCCATAATTAGAATATTTTAACTGACAAGTGGAATAAAGAAAAATTTTCCTCAAGAAAACTGCATACATAATTTGTCAATATCTGGAGGAGTTAGAAGAAAACGAGTTTATAAAATGTGTGAATTATACACAGTGCATCCATACAATGGCAGGCAGATAATAGATAGACAGAGAGACAGATAGATATCCATTTTTAAATGTTTCCATTAAATGTTTAGAACAATGATTTTCTCTGCTTAAAAAAAGAGTTTGTAAAAATGGGGAAACACTATACAGAATCCAAAATGTTATGTATCTTATGACATTGGCTTAGTGGAGAGGTGAGGAGAAAGAATTAGAAAGAAGTACACCAATATATTAACAATCGGGAAGCAGATGTGGCTCAAGCAATTGGACTCCCATCTATCAGATAGGAGGTCCAGGCTTCGTTTCCCGGGGCCTCCTGGTGAGGCCCAAGCGGAGAGCTGGCCCACGAAGAGTGCTGGCCCACAAAGAGTGCTGGCCCACACAGAAGTGCTGGCTTGCACAGAGTGCTGGCCTGCATGGAGAGCTAGAGCAGCAAGATGATGCATCAAAAAGAGACACAGAAGAGAGACAATAAGAGACACAGCAGACCGGGAAGCTGAGGTGGCGCAAGAGATTGAGCGCCTCTCTCCCACTCCATAAGGTTCCAGGATGGGTTCCCGGTGCCGTGTAAAGAGAACACAAGCAGACATAGAAGAACACACAGTAAATGGACACAGAGAGCAGACGGCAAGCCCAAAACTACGGGGGGTGGGGGATAAATAAATAAATAAATCTTTACAAAATATATTAACAATAGTATCTCTGGGTATAAAATTGTGTGTGGTTACTTTTATATCACTTTTCTCCACATTTTCCAAATCTTAAACAAAAAACATATACTCTATTTAGAATTTTAAAAGTTTCTTTTTAAACAGCCACCAACCTTGAATCTTTTAAATGCAAAATTTTTAAAATAGAAGGATGTACAGGCATGTATTTTTTTCTTAATTCAGAAAGAAAGCAGGTCACAGGGCATACTTTAGTTCAGACACTTCCCAACACCAGCCACTGGATGACACTTCGGACAATCCTCAACAAGGGGGTAGAAGCCAAGATGTCCTAAAAGTCAGTAAGGAAGAAATGAAGACAGTGTGCAATTAGACATTTTGTATGTGGAAAGCCTGTATCTTAGATAATGACACCTAAATAAATAAGATGCTGTGACAGTACAGAAATTAATGAGACAAATATCCTGACCTCAAGAAATTTAGAGAATAAATCATTGAGTTATTCCTTTATTATTTTTAGCTGAAACTCCTGCTACTTAGACCTCCTATTAAGAATAACTTTATCCCCAAATATGAAACATTGCAAATGTTTTTGGAACCTATCCTTGACTTTCTACAAGAATACTTTTACTGTGATTGATATATTGAGTAGATGAGAACACCAAAGTCATAAGATCAAATTAAAATGGGCTGTTGTTAGTTTAATAATAATTCAATATAGTTAATTATCACATAACTAAAGTTGAATTCCTATCTTCTATAAACACCAAAACCCATTTTATAACAAAAATTTAAATGGATGTTTCTAAAAATCTTAAGTTTATAGCAGAGAAGATTTTAAAAGGTGATCCTGTAAACCACATTGGAAAGTATTACAAAATTGAAAAAATTTTAAAGGAATAACCGAAAATTTCTAATGAAGTGGGAATTTACCATACTGCATATTAAAGCATATTATAAAACTACAATAATTAAAGTTAATACTACTTAAATTTACTATTCTTATTAGCACAGGATAACACTGAATAAAACCTAATATGGAGTACAGAAATAAATCCAAGCATATTTGAGAATTTTGTATCTGATATGAGCAATATTTCACATCAGTGGGAAAAGATGACTAATTTGATAAATAGTGCTAGACTAATAAGCTAGCCAGTTTAAAAAATAAAGCTGACTGTCGCCACATGAATTCTAGAAAAATCAGAAATTTAAATGCATACACATGCATATTGGAAGGAAACATAGATAAAAATTTAAACAACCTTGGAGTAGAAAATACCTTTGTAAGCATGATTCAAAACCAGAAATCAGAATGGAAAATGTGATTACATAAAAATGAAAACTTCTGTACAAGAAGAATAAAAAGAGCATTAACAAGGTTGAGTTTCAATACATCAACTGGGGGAAAAAAATTGGTACATATTAAGTGCACAAAGTGTTAATACCCCTGATATATGAAGAGCTCTTATAAGCCAGTAAAGGAGGGGTAAAAAAACACAAATGGAAAAAGGGTAGAAAATTATAAAGAGAAAATAAATGGCTAATAAACATATGAAAATATTTTCAGCCTTACTAAATCAAAGAAATGCACATTAAAGGAATTTCATCATGTTTTCATCATTTTAAGAGATGAAATTGGCAAGGCTAAAGAAAAAAGCATTTTACATAATTATTTATCAACTCTGATCACCAAAATCACTTGAGGGAGTCTGACCACCAGAGACATAGATTCTAGTAACCTGGGGTGGGATACAGCAATCTGTATTTTTTTTTTTTTTTATTAGAGAAGCTGTGGGATTACAAAACAATCATGCATAAAATACAGGATTCCCATATACCATCCTATTATTAACACCTTGCATTGGTGTGGAACATTTGATGAAAGCACTATTTTATAACTGTACTATTAACTATACACCATGGTTTAACTTAGGGTTCACTCTTTGTATAGCACAATTCCATGGATTTTTTTTTCCTGTTGCCATATATGTAACCTAATTTCCCCTTTTTAACCATGTTCAGATGTATATTTCAGTGCTATTTACATTCCCAATGTTGTGCTACCATCACTACCATCCATTACCAAAACATTTCCATCGTTCCAAATAGGACAAATGGATAAACAAAATGTGGTATATACATACAACGAAATATTTCTCAGCTGTAAAATGGAAAGACATTCATAAGAACATGCAACAACATGGATGAAACTTGAAGATACCATGTGGAGTGACAGACAAAGCCAGACACAAAATGACAATTATTGTATGATCTCATTGATATGAAATCATTAGAATAAGAAATCTGTAGTTTTAAAAGCTCCACTGGGGGGTGAGCTGGAGCACACATGGAGCAGGCACCCAGGTCCAAGAGGCGAGACTCCACAAAAGGGAAGCCCAGGCCGTAGACTCTGCCAGCCCTCCCCAGCTGCTGCCATGGAGTTCAAACTTTTATGTGTAGTTTTTACCAGGAATTCAGAAACCTAAAAGGAAAATCCAGTTAAGGGAGAAGGTTCTACAGACTGTTAGAATTCTCTTTATTTTCTTAATATGTTGTCAGATAACACAATTTGGAATCATGCCCTCAAATTCTAATGATCCTTTCCACTGGATGAGAGTTATTCTTGCATCCAATAGGGGGACTTTAATGGAATTGGCTATCACCCCAATTGTAACATCTGGTTTGATTATGCAGTTGTTAGCTAGAGCCAAAATCATTGAAGTTGGAGATGCACCCAAAGATAAAGCTCTGTTCAGTGGGGCCCAGAAACTTTTTGGTATCATTATTACCACTGGGCAAGCCATTGAGTATGTCATGATAGACATGTGTGGGGACACTGCTGAAACAGACTCTGGCATCTCTCTCATCATCATCCAGTTGTTTGTTGTTGGTTTGATCTTGCTGTTGTTGGATGAGCTGCAGCTTGGGGTCTGGTACCAATTTCCCTCTTTATTGCCACCATCATCTGTGAAACCATTGTCTAGAAGGCCTTTAGTACCACTATCATTAACAAGGGCAGAGGTATCAAAAGGGGGAAGTCATCACCCTGTTCCATTTATTGGTCAGAAGGACAATCAAAGTTCGAGCTTTAAGGGAGGCTTTCTACCGCCAGAATTTACCCAATCTCATGAACCTCATTGCTACAGTTTTTGAGGTTGGTCTTATGTATTTTCAGGGATTTCACACGGACTTGCTCATTAAGGCAGCCCAGTATTGAGGACAGTATAGCAGCTACCCAATCAAGCTCTTTTATACATTCAACATTCCCATTATTCTTCATTCAGCCTTAGTGTCAAACTTCTATGTTATTTCCAGATGCTGTCTGTTCAATTTACTGGCAACTTCTTAGTAAATTTACTAGGACAGCAGGTTGATGTCAGTGGGGGAGGACCTACTTGTTCTTACCACACTGGAGGCCTTTGTCATTATCTTTCTCCTCCCAACTCCATAGGTGCCATTTTTGAGCATACTGTCCACATAGTTATATCATCTACATGTTGGGATCATGAGCATTCTTTTTTAAGACATGGATAGAACTATCTAAATAGCTTAAAGAACAGCAAATGGTAATGAGGGGTCAAAGAGATAGTTTTATGGTCATGAGCTTCATAGGTATGTCCCCACAGCAGCTGTGTTTGGTGGTTTGTGCCTTAGCATCCTACTGGTGCTGGCTGACTTCCTAGAGGCCATCGGATCTGGTACTGGAATTCTACTTGCAGTCACTATTACTTATCAGTATTCTGAAATATTTGTTAAGGAACAGGCTAAAGTTTGTGGGATGGATGCTTTGTTTTCTAAATGTTCAAATATTTCTGTGTGTGTGTGTGTGTGTGTGTGTGAGAGTGTGTGTGTGTGAGAAAGGGAAAATATTTTGACACATTTTTTTTGTCAAATGATGCTGGTTACCCTTTTCTTCCCTCTCAGTTTCTTGTTTACAAGTGCTGGCTGCCTGTTTCTGAAATGGGCACTGAGCTAAGCCATGTGCAGCATTAATATCTGCTGGCTTAAAACTAAAGTTTACATCATTCATTCAATGACCTATGTGTTGATGTGTTCAACATCTAATGTTGCTTGTAATGCTGGAAACCAATGTATCTACCTGCTGTTACATCATGACAGTGAGAAGGCAACATGCATTAGTTTTCCACACATTTGAAACACTTGTTTAAAAATAAATGTAGTACAAATTACTTCAGCCACTGTAGTTTTCAGCCCTCAAATGCATCATGCTCTTGTGCCTCCAGACCTTTAAACATGTACTTTCTTCCTCATGTAACATTCCTCTTTCCTCACACACTTACCTTTGACTAATTTCTATCATTCAGACCTCAACTTACGCATCACTCTTCCTCAAGAAATCGTTCCCTGAATTCCCATGTTGAGGTAGGCAACCCCATTATATGCTCTGGCTGCACTTTGTATTTGACCCTGCCTCACATACTTTATTGTGATTGTTTACCTGCACAGAGTAGAAAGTCAATAAATATTTCAGGAAGTAAATTGAATTTAATGAATCAATAGGAAAGACCTGAAGGTAAACTCCTTGAGGGCAGAGAATCTATCATGTTCACTACTATATCCTACCACCTAGCACATCTGGCACATTTCAGAGTCAAAAATATTGGTTAATGACTAAATTATGACATATGCAAATTATAATGCTATAAATCTATATTTATCACCATAAAAAGATATCCAGGACAGAATGAAAAAACACAACATGAATATGATTTATCCATGTATATGCAGAAATATACATATATGTTTATATATATTTTCCCACACACCTACATACATACATGCATAAAACCATGTCCAGAAGACCACAATGTTAAAAGTAGAAATCTCTAGGAGATGAAACCTCTATTTTTACTTTCTTCTTTGTACTTTTAAATTGTTTACATTGATCCTCTTTTAAAATAAAATTATTCAAAAGTAAATTCTTCAAATAAAAGATACAATATACAAAATTACAAATGTGCCTCTATGTTCAACTGTAACCAATCAGAACTGCTCGATTAAGAAATCCACATAGAAGACATCCCATTACAGAATTACTAAACAGCCTAGAGACAAAATAAAAATGTTGAGACAAAGTGCTTTTTTCCTTTTTGAGATAAAGAACTCTATTCTTGCGGTTCTTGAAGACATCAGATTCAGCAATTTAGTCATGTGAAAAGTAACTTCCTCAATGTAATTCCCCAAGGCAGGTTTGGCACACACAAAAAAAAGAGGCTAAAGAGGTAAAGACCAATTAATACTTGAGTACATTCACTCCATTCAAATTCTTTCTTTATATCTAGGTGAAATGAGCCAAGGAAAGGCAAGACAAACAGTACTTTTAGTTTAACTGCAATTGAGCAGAAAGCACAAATGAAGAAACCAAAATGAACTTTAAGAATAAGATTCTCATTGCAAAATTCTAAACTATTCTCACCCACAAATGATGTTTTTCAAAGCTTCCCTAATTAAAAAGAAATTAATGGATTAAAATTCATTAGTCTACAAAGCATAAAGTGAAGTGATAGATCAGCCATTATCCATTATATTTCAATTTCCTCTAACACCTAAAATATCTAGTTTGCCCAATTGATTAAATTGATGTGCCAAAATTCTTGTTCATTCTACATAATATCGTTAGAGCCTCAGACTAGAAAACCATAAAAATAACATTCTTCACAACTTCCAAATTATTTTAAGAAGGAACATATGATTTATTTCTGAAAACTTTAGAGAAATTACTGTCTTTATTCAAGTAGACTTTCTTTACTAATGCATACATGTCATAGCATTCACCATCTCCATATTTCTGTTCATTGTTTACATTTTGACAAATCATTTTTAATTAGAACATAATATCATTAACAAGGAGAAAATTATATTTATTCTATCTCAGTAAGATAAAGCTACCAGATGTGTTTTATCCCTAACTTCATTGTTAATGATGTGGAAAGCAGAGTAAAGACTAAATATGGAAGCGGCTGTGGCTCAATCAGTAGGGCTCCCGTTTACCATATGGGAGGCCCCGGGTTCGGTTCCCGGGGCCTCCTGGTGAAGGCAAGCCCGCCCGCGCGGTGTGGTTAGCTGACCCAGTGAGCACAAGCAGCAAGGGGGAGATAAATGAATAAATAAATAAAATCT
>JAKSZT010053883.1:59563110-59754914 GCA_026826555.1 Tolypeutes matacus | reverse complement strand
TCCCAGACGTCATTTTTAAGGAATAACTTTTCTAACCTTAACCATGCATTAAGATAGTCGATAAATTATAAACTGATAAATGTAAAGGACTCAAATCAATGTCCTTGAAGGGCAGGTGAAGGAAATTAGCCCCTCCCATCTAGCAATAGATAGAATATTTTTTCCACTTAGGATTTAAAGCCAAATAAAAGCTCTTGGCGGACAGAACTTTAGGAACTAATTTTACAGAATACATCTCAGTTACATAGACAATGGATAAAAACATTGCAGACTTCTGGGATTTGCTTATGCTTGGACATCTTCCCTAAATGGTATTCTGCAGCAAAATGAAATATAGATATTGATTTAGTATTTTTGATGTTCTTTTATCTATACCATTAAACAAAATGAACTGTGAGATCTGCCCTAAGTTTTTCATTTACTGTACTCTTTTCTCCCTACTTGCATTTTCAGTAACAAATATCAGTGTCTGATCTTGAGGGTCAATACCTTAAGCTGTCTTATCTCTGCTCTCTTATTTCTTCTCTCCATCTCAGTTCTTTGTTTACAGAAACATCAATTATTATTTCCATTTCTATTCCCTCTTTTTTCCTATACCTGCCAATCTTCTATCTTTATGTACTGAACTAGCATTTTTAAAATGTTCATTTTAGGGGGAAGAACTCGCCCCCCTCCCACATGGGAGGTCCTAGGTTCAATCCCCAGCCCCTAGTACCTCAAAAAAAAATTTTTTTTTTCAGTTTATAAACCCACCTTAAAAATCACCTAAGGGGGAAGCGGCTGTGGCTCGATCAGTGGGGCTCCCGTTTGCCATATGGGAGGCCCCAGGTTCTGTTCCCGGGTCCTCCTGGTGAAGGCAAGCCCAGTCGCACAGCATGGTTGGCTGACCCAGCGAGCACAAGCAGCAAGGGGGGGATAAATGAATAAATAAAATCTTAAAAAAAAAAAAAAAAATCACCTAAGGGTCCAACAAACTTATCAAAAAAAAAAAAAAAGTGTCAAATATTAAAGAAGGGGAGAGGGGGTCGGATGTGGCTCAACTGGTTGGGCATCCATCTCCCATATGGAGGGACCCGGGTTCGATCCCCGGGACCTCCCGGTTAAAAAAAATAAAAAATAAAAATAAATAAAGAAGGGGAGAGCAATAGTAATATTTATTTGGATTTCCTCCTTGCAGAACTAAGGATTAGGTAAGGTAGAAGGCAGCAAGAGATGACAAATGATACAGAAAACAAACAGCAATGTAAGGGTGGGACATGCACATTCAGAAACTGACTAAGAAAAAAGGAAAAAAGGGTTGATAGCAAAAATACTAATAGCATACGTCTTAATAAACATTCTTAGGGCACCTCAGGATCACATCCTCCAGTTAAACATTAAATCAATGCACAGCTCCTTTATATTGTCTATTTAAATAAAATATACTACTTAAGCATTCTTCTCTTAAATCTAAAAAAGTAAAACATATACAGAAAAAATTAAGAGTCGAACAAACTGAACTATATAATTACCCTCACAACTGACTTGTATAAAGTTCCTATAGGCAAAAACCTCCACTGGGCCAACACTAGTACATGTTCACAGACTGTGTAAAGTCATCATCATAACCAAACATTAATAGGATACAAGGAGTTTAAATGACCTCAATCATTACTGGAAGACCTCAGTGAAAATTATTAATGATGCATGGGCTATATTAAGCATTCCTTCCTCTTATCTCTAGGAAAAACATAATATTTGCTATATTTTGATAAAGAAATTTTAATTATGTCAAGACCTTAGTTATCTCTGATGAATCCAAGGTAACTATAAACGTTTGAGGCCTCCATATTTTAAACTTTAAAATGCAACCTTCTGAGGAGGAAACTATTATATATGCAGTCTATAAGAACTAACATACTGGCCCAAACCATTTAATCAACAAAATATACTTAACCCCTACAAGAATTGAAGGATGTCAGAATCTTAGGATTGAAAGGGAACATAAAAAACATCTAGCAACTAGTAACTCTTAATATAAACAATATATTATATTATACATATTATAATTATATTATACTATATTGATATGTTATACACCACATTGCAAGTGTTTAGAAAGTGTATAAAGATTTAAAAAGATAGACTTCAGTATTGTCAAACTCTCTAGTGCATTCAAACCAGGCCCAAATACCCTGCATGGTGCTTCTCCACTTGAGTTATTGGCTAGGTCAGTCACTATGACACCTAAAACAACAAAAGTGTCTACCACATCTCTGGTTATGCTCCTGAAGTAGATGCAGAGTATGCTGCAGTGTCAGATTCCTGCAGCAGCCAGCAATGGCTCAATATGGCCAAATTTACATTGCCTCCAGACTGGCTCTGTTTCCTAGTGCCAAAGGGTGCTATGCATCAGGCCAGTGAAACAATGGAGCTTCCTTCTGAGGGCTAACAATGCTGCAGCATGCTGACTATGTGAAGAACATACCAAGTGGAGCATTAATTACCAGAGTAACATGAGTAGAACTTAAACACAATCGGCATTATGGCCTGCTCCCATGGAGAAACAACATGTATGGTATTGCAAACCTGGAGCTTAGATCTATTACCTGCAGCTCAAAGATGAACTTGTGCATTGACTGTACATTGATTAGTATTAAATACTCTACCTATATGCCTGATGAATATGATAATCTCTCTTCTATTCTAGATCATATGCAGAGGGATAGTGAACATGTTAAAAGTCTTGGTAAACTTAATTCATTTTCTAAGCAGTTAACAAATATGCCTATAAGACAAAAGAAGGGCTCTCTTAAGTACTGTCTTTATTCTGCTTGCCTTATGCTTGTCTTGTTGTTACCTATACTGTCTTTGTGCATTTATGTCTAGGGCAGTGCCTCTCCTCATACCTCTCCTAACTGTCCTAGGCATAACTACTGCTATAGGAACTGGGATCAGCAGTTTATATCAAACCAAGCAGGTCTATCACATGTCTCCCTAGAGTTAACCAACAGCATAAAAGAACTCAAGGAAGAATGCTGTTTCCCATCAACTTTGGGAGGATGCAGCCTCTGAAAGCACCCAGCCTTTCTCTCTCTCATGGCCCAGTATGTCATGGCTGGTCCCCTTTTCAGGCCTGCTTACCACCAACTTCTCTGTCCTTTTAGGAGGAACATGTATCTTAAATTCTAACTAAGTTTGTTTCTTTCAGAAAAAAAACCTTCCAGAACAAGATATTAGTCATGTGGGGATTTCATCCAGTTCCAACAACAGTGCCGGAGTATCTTCCCTCAACCTCAACAGAATAGCCAGAGGGTTTTACACTCTGTCAGGTAGGGCCTGCTGCCCCTAACCAGCAGGAAGCAGCTACAGAAGAATGACCATTGCCCTTCAGCTCCCCCTAAGAATAAGGGTGTAAACTCTTGGAGGGGGGTGTTGAGACATGTTAGTATAGGAAACAGGGAAGACAGCTGAGGCTCGGCAGACAACATGGCTGACAGACAACATGGCTGTGAGAGCCCACCTGGAAACCTCCTGAGGGGAAGCCTGCCAGAAAGATCCCACGAGACACTGGCCATGAGATCCCACTTAGAACTCTTTCCGGAGTCAAAGAGAAACCCCAATAACCCCTTGTTGGGCCCTTGAGGGCTAACAGGCAGGGATTGTAAGGCAACCAATCAGAACAGTACACAGTTGGGGCCCCTCCCCAACATTTTGAAGGGGGAGGAGTAAAAGTCTTAAAAAGCCTAACCTGGGGCCTCCATACGCACAACTCATCCTATAGCACACCCACAGTCTATGTGTAGGACTCTGTACTCTTTTCCTGTTTTTTTTTTTTTTGTTTTTTTTTAATTAAGATTTTATTTATTTATTCATTTATCCCCCCCTTGCTGCTTGTGCTCGCTGGGTCAGCTAATCACACCGAACCCAGGGCTTCCCATATGGTAAACGGGAGCCCTACTGATTGAGCCACAGCCGCTTCCCTTCCTGTTTCTTAATAAACTCTTTATTCCCTTGTCTACAAAAATAAAAAAATAAAAACATATAAAGAGTTCTTCACACCATTCTCCCATACAATACCCTCCAATGTATCATTAATCTCTCATAATCTATGTGCAGGAATCGGGGCGGGGGAGTGATAGTGAAGGAAAATTCAAAAGATTGAAAAAGTATCACCTCATCCCCAAGAAGCAGATCTGCTCTCTGGTTTGGACTTGCTAATCAATAATGGGGCTCCACCACCCATACAGTGGCAATATCTCCTTTATAATGTTATAATGCCAAATAGTGTTTTCCAGCAGCATCTGACTGAATACTGAACACTTCTAGAACAAAGATTTCAGTACTTAATGAGTGTTGCACTGAATTGAAAATACAGCTCTAAGTTTAAAAATCTGGTAGTTTTAGACTGTTTAACATAACTATTCTAGAGGAGCCACATAACTACCATGATACCTGTTAATTTTAAAATATACTTGCTAAAAAGACCTTTATATAGAACCAATAGTCTGTCTCCTCTAATTTCCACTAACTGTGCCCTCTGAAACTAATCCCTCTTCCATTTGAGATATTTAAAGACATATGGCCTCACCTCCCAAATCTTCTCTTTTCCCCTTTAAATATCCCCAATTCTTTCAACTAGTCTGAAAAATGTTAAATAAGTGGTAATGAAAGCCTCAATCAGGGTAGTGGTAAGGGGATTGGAAATGAGAAGATATAACCAACAAGCTGAAGTGTGGAACTAGCATCCTCACACAAATGTTTATTTGGGATTTCAAGTCTGTTATCTAGGAGGATAATGGTTTGTTCCATAAGATGAAGAATTCAGTTTGAGACACAGGGATTTAGGGGTTTATAACAAGTAAATGTGAATACGATCTTTTCAAAGTCCCATTCCACTTATTATTGTTGCCAAGAAAAAAGTGTGTCCATATTATTGAGATTAGTAACTACATGTCATTTAAACACAAAAAAAATCACATTTATTCATTCATCAAGTATTTGAATGACTACTCCTGCAAGGCACTATGGGAGATACAAAGATCCAGGAAACCCAGTTCCTGTCCTCATTAACCTTATATTCTCATAAGCAAAATGTTTATAAATAACCATAGTACAAGGCTGAATGTGGTTGCCTTATAATTATAAAGTGTTATAACGATTAAGAGAAAAATTTTCTTTCCATATGAGAGTTTTCACACATGAATAATATCTCAGGGTAATACACAGTTACAACTGGCATTCTTCAAACACAAAGGACAAGGACACACCAATAACAAATCTCTTCTGGGTGTAAATAAAGGGAAACACTAGATATATTACTTAGGAATGAGTTAACATACCCTCAAAAACTGTGTCTATTGTTAAAGATTAATGCTTGAATTGTATCATCAGTCAAAAGAAGAGCATTGTTTAAGAGGTTCACAAACACAATTGTTTTGCTTTACAAATGAAGTCATTTGATAGCACTTTTCTCATCATTCTCGATTTTAAATAATTTTGTATCACGTTGATAATAGTTACAAGTATAAAGCCTTAGAATGTTTAAAAATGCATACTCTCTCTAGAGTTCCCCATAACTATATATTATGATAAAGTTTTAAATTATTATGTCTACTGTAGTAGTCTTACAGAATACTGATTTTATAGAGTCTATTAAAAAGTAGTTTAGTAGGAATCTAACCATATTTTAAATTTATAACAATCACACAGAAAAAAATAATTCAATAACCTCTGAACACCTACTTTGACTATACCCCTTAGTGGGATATATTCTAAGAACATAAAATGGCAAAGAAATCTTGATAGATTTATTGTTGGAAGTAGTGTTTGTCTAGTAATTCCAAAACTATTTTATGTGTTGCAGACTAGATTAAATGAGTAAATATATAGATTTGATTGAAAATCAGAATTCCTATGGAAAAAGAGAGAGACGAATAAAAATTGGGAGAAGCTGAAGAACTCTATGGTGTTGAAATTGAATTGGAGCTATCTATAAACTCATGATTTCTTTATATTTATATGTGTGTGGGTATCTATATATGTATATATGCATATACTTGAACGTACATTTATATATATGTGTGTGTGCATATATATAATTAAATATATATTTAATTATATTTATCCCATCTCTGTCTACTTAAAAGGCTTCAGAAACAATGACTTACCCCAGTAGCAATGAGCATATTCAATAGCCAGATTTTGGTTTCTAAGAACCATCCCCACTTAAATCAACTAGGACTCCACATTGAAATGACTGATTTCGGGTCTTGAACAGGGAAAATATAAGAGCCTAGAACATTTAATTGTGCCAGAAAGAAAGAAAAGGCTCAGATACGAGTGGGGATTGAAGAGAGCCATTGACCAAATTTGAGATAATTCAATCATCAAAAGAATTAAGGTAACAGATAATAATAACACATTGGATAACTTTTTGAAAAAAGATTAATAGGGTACCTAGTGGTACTAAAACAAAAAGCAAAGAGAGGGAAAGCACTTCTTCAGATAAAATAGCCAGTAAATATATGTAGACTGATTGACAGAATTGGAAAATCACGATTTGTCAACCACCATTGTAATGATGGATTCAAGCAGGAATCAGCAGCAGCTAGTAAAATCACCCGAATTAAAATTTTTAAAAATTATTGGAAAGCAGGATATCCACATGAATTTGGTCTCACTGTATCACCCCCACAGATTAGTTATTAATTACAAAAGATAAAAGATACTCTTAAAATGGAGAAATCTGGCTAAATTAAGTGTTACCTTACTCCTGATGTGATAAAATGAGTTCACATCATCACCTATGCAACAGTCTTGAAAAAACTATTTAGCCCAAAACTAATCATGAGGAAACAATCAGACAAATAAATTTTGTGGGCATTCTACAAAATATTTGGCCTGGACCCTTCAAAAATGTCAATTTCATGAATGAACAAAAAAGTGAAGAAAAGGTAAGAACTGTTCTAAATAAAAGAAAACAAAGAGACATAGCAACTAAATAAATTCACAACCCATAACTGGATTCAGCATTAAAAAAAAAAAAAAACTATAACAAACATTACTGGGATATTTGGGGCAATTTGAATTTTTTAATACGGACTATATGTTAAATATTATCATACCAAGATTAAATTATTTGGGTATGCTAATAGCATTACAGTTATGTAGAAGAATGTCCTAGTTTGTAGGAGATGAAGTATTTAGGGGTGAAATGTCATGATGTCTCCACCTTACTTTGAAACAGTTCAACAAGAAAAAAAAAATGTATGTGTGACAGAAAGAGAAACAGAGCAAATGAGGCATAAGATTAACAACTGGTGAATCTAAGGGAAGGACATACAAGTATTCATTGTACTACTCTTTCAACTTTTCCATAGCTTTGAAACTTATAAAAGAAAGAGGAAGTTGGAGGAAGAAAGCGTAGAAATTAAGTTAGCTACAGAGCAGCTGATCAGATTCAATTTACTCTACTGCAATATACCAAGAACCTCTGAAAATCTTTTTTATCCAAAAGAGGCTGTGCAACCGAGAAGACAGGCAAATAGCCTAGAGTTTCCTGGCCTGAGCCTGCCCCTACCATGCAGAATCCTGTTTAGTTGTTCAGTTTTTCTCACCTATAAAATATGAAAAAAATTCCCACTTTATCAGAATCAGTTTTAAAATAAAAACAATTATAAAATACTTTGAAAGTTGTGTGATTTTTAAGTAATTATTAGTGCATATGACAGTGAAGAGACATAAACTTGGAGTCAGAAGAGGTGAGTTTACAACATACATGACTTACATGACTTGGTTCCATCAGTTCCTCAAACATCTGTTCTAAGAACAAAATTATAAGTGAAACCACTTTGTAAAGCACATAAATTCAGTCCAAATATGGCTATTATTTTTTAGTGCACTTTTAGGATTCTAGGATACTTCTTAAACCATCTCATCATTCTTTATTCCTCTTGGCTAAAATTAAAATATAATAACCATAACCAAAAAAATACCAAAACAATTATCAGTCTCTGATACATTCAAACCAGCATAAATTCCAAACCCCAACTCCTAAAACCTAACTACTTCTTCACTTTATCCTAAAAGCAAGTACAAAGTTCAGAAAGATTTGTCTAAAAATAAAGGCAATAATCCCAACAAATAATGAGTAATTACAAACCAATCCACCATTAGTTTCTTTTTTTAACATTTTTTTTCTTTATTAGAGAAATTGTGGGTTTACAGAATAATCATGCATAAAATACAAGGTTCCCATATACCACCCCACCACCACTTTGCATTGGAGTGGAACATTTGTTACAATTAATGATAGCACGTTTTTATAAATGTACTATTAATTAAAGTCCATGGGTTAACTTAGGGTTCACTGTTTATATGGTGTCGTTCCATGGATTTTTTTTTCAATATTTCTTCCACCATCAGTTTCTATTATTATAGCTCTGTACTAAGAATTTTGTTAATCTATGTACATCTATCACCTCATTTAATGCTTACAACAACTCTATAAGGCAGATACTATTATTGTCCTTATGTTATAAATAAAGCCTTGGAAAGTCAAAATAACTTCTTCAAGATCATACTGCTAATAAATAGCAAAAAGACCTTAAACCCAGGCAGTCCAAAGTCCATGATCTTTACTATCACATATACTCTAGTGTTTTACTATGAAATGCAAAATTTAAACAAGAAATGGCATTGATTCAATATCAAAAATTACACGGGGATGGGGAGCAGATGTGGCTCAAGCAGTTGAGCGCCTGCCTCCCACATGGGAGGTCCCGGGTTCAGTTCCCAGTGCCTCCTGAAAAAAAATAAATAAACAACAAGCAAAACAAATGAAAAAACCAACTCAGGGAAGCCAATGCGGCTCAGTGGTTGATCTCCAGCTTCCCACATATGAGGTCCCAGGTTCAATCTCCGGACCCTGGTATATCAAAAAAAAAAAAAAAAAAATTACACAGGGAAGCAGGTGAAGCTCAGTGTTTGAGTGCTAGCTTCCCATGTACATGGTTCCAGGTTCAATTCCCAGTATCTCCCAAAAAAATTACACAAATGAGAGTTTTTTAAAGAAAAATCAGAAGCATGTCTTTTCTCTTAATGCATATTTATATTTACAAATGTGCCAATTAATGAGGTTAGAATTCAACCAGATGCCCAATTTACTGCCAAATCTCAAATGAAAATAAAGATTACATATAACTCAGTTACCTATTGATGTATATGGTTTAACATGTTATTTATCAGTTCAAAACAGATACCATCATATTTCCAAATGCTTTCATCTAGAATTCACTCCCTGCTTATCCAAGGAGAAAAAAATTACTTCAATATACCGTTCCTCAAATATATTTAACCAAAATAATGGCATAAAATAAAAGGAAAAAAGAATAAGAAATTAACCTTGAATACTGCTACCACAAAAAAAATATTAACAGGGAAGCAGATGTGGCTCGACCAGTTGGGCACCCACCTACCACATGGGGTTTGGGTCACAGTGCCTCCTAAAAAACAAGCAGACGCTGTCTCCACCGCAACAAGCAGATGCCACAAGCCAGCAGATGCCACAGCCCGCAGGGAGCAGATGTGGCTCAGGCCACTGGGCACACTCCTCTTATGTGGGAAGTCCCAGGTTTGGTTCATGGTGACTACTGGAGAAGGTGGGCAAACAATTAGCAGACAGACAAGAGAACCATCTGGGGGAGGTGGGGATAAATAAAGAAAAATAAAGTAAATAATAATTTTTTTAAAAGATTGTGAAATTACAAAAAAATATATTATTAAGTAAAGCATGTCCCCCAAATACTGGCCCTCTTTCAATGTTCTCTATCTCATGAATTGCACCGCAATCCATCCAGTAATATAAGGCAAAAACCTAGCAGTCATCAATGACGCCTTCCTCTCCCGCATCCCCCATATCCAATCCATTACTCATTTCCACATCCTAAACATCTCTGGAATTCATCTACTTCTGCACCTCTTCACCATCACCTTATCCAAGATAATATCATTTCTCATCTGGGCTACTCCAACAATATCCTGATGGTCTTTCTTATCCACTTTGCAATCAGTTCTTCCATTGCATTATATCAAGTCCTTTTTTATAGCATGTACCATAGTTGTAATTTTTAATTTCTTTGACTGAGTATTTGATTAGTATCTGCTTCCCCTATTATAAGTTTTATGAGGGTAGATACTGTATTTACTCACCACTGTATCACTGTGGCCTAGAAGAGTAACTGGGTTAACAGACTAAGTTACTGAATGCATTGTCAGATTGGAAATTTATTTATAAATAATAAAAATAATAATAATAATAATAATAATAATAAAGTGGTTATGAGACTCACCAACTGGCATAAAGAGTACCTTATTTCATCACTTTTAGGCTATATATTTTTACATTTTAATTCTAAAATAGAAATGCATCTTACAATTGATGATTTTGTTTAACTGACAATATTTTTCTTTCCTGATAGCACATAAAATAAAGGTATATCTTAGAACCAAAAATGCCCCAATTTGATGAAATAGGTAAATCCACAAAATACTTTACCACCTGGTCCACTCAATTCAAACCTGGTCATATTCTAGCCTCTTGCCTCCTTTGCTACCATCCCCTCCCCAATACTCAATAATTAACAGGTCCTACTGGTTCTTTCACAACAGCTCTAAAATCCATTCCTTTTTCTATTCCCACTGCAAACACTCCAGATCTAATTCCTCATTACCTCATATCTGATCTCTTGCCATAGCTTCTCTTCCTGTGGCCATTTGTTTCACATTCAACCAACACTATGAACCTACCACTACATACAAGTAAGGAGAGATATAAAGCAGTCCAGTTACTTGTCCCTCCTCTAATCCAGGAGTTCTTAACCATTTTTGTTCTACGGTCCCCTCTGCCAGTCAGGTGAGAATTACGGACCCCTCACCAAGTCCACACTATACTGTGTATTATTTAATAAATATATCACACCGCACCAACACATCCTCACAAGAATGTGTTTTTTTTTTTAATTTCAATTCAAACTCACAGACCCCTTGTTAAGAACCCCTGCTCTAATCTCTCTGTCCCCTACAATTCAGCCTTCAGAATTTTATCTTACACTCAACCTAGAATCACTTCCCTCTCAATGTCTACCAAATCCCTTCACATTATTCAAGTTCCAGATCAAATCTCATCTTCTACATGAAACCTTCCCTAGTTCATCTCTTTCAACTTTAGCATTCTAAACCACTCATATAAAATTAACACATATTGGCTATATTTTCTACTCCTTGAAGACAAAGTTTACACCTCATACATTTGCTAGAGTATAATCTTTTCTAAGGAAAGGGACTTTTGTGTTTTTTGTTCGCTGCTATCCCCAGAATCTGGAAGAGTATCTGGCACATATTCAATAAATATTTGTTAAATTAATGCCTTTTTATATCTCAGTGTAGAAAACAAATTTTTGTGGCTGTGATACACTGGGAGGAGTCAAAGAGAAATGGACTAAATAACAAACTCTTTGGGTTTCAGTTTCTTCATCTGCTAAATATAAATAATATTCAGTATCTCACAGTTTAATAACTAAATGAGATAGTGCTTTAAAAGCACCTAGTACAGAGTTGAGGACAAGATGGCATGCTCAATAAATATTTTGTTGATTTTGTTACAGTAGTTAAATGGTAAGAAGTTTTTAGTGTCTACTAAATGAATAAAATTTCAGGAGAAATATAAAAATTCTTACAGTAAAGAATCCCATGAGTGAATTTATTCTGAAATATTATACATTTAGGCCCAAATCCTAAATATAGCTAAAACCATTTCAGATTAATTAGGAATAATCCAAATTTGACAGGATACAAGTATTAATAGTTATATTTTACTAACAGGTATAGATTTTATTTGATTGTTGAAAGAAAAATGATAAGTTCACTATTAGAATCTCTATAGTGCAATAATCAGAATAAAAGAGAAGTTGCACCTCATTTGCATTACATGGTCCCCAGAAACCCAGAAAGTACAAAATTTCTGTTTACAAAATGTTAGTTAGTAGTATACAATGTTGTTTTGCCATAGTTATCAAAATATCTAGAAGTTCCTCCTAACCAATTACTGCAAAAAAATTTTTTTAATATTTGGATCCATCCCATTTTACAGGGGAAAAAAGCGCATCAGTTAACTGGTTTTTAAACTCTTTTCACTAAACTATACAATTCCTTATATTGGCCACTTTTAACCTTAAATAGTTCCCCAAATTTTATGGTGAATGGACTGATAATTGATTCAATATAGCATTAGATGATTGGACTAATTATTATTATTATTTTTTTTTTAAGATTTTATTTATTTATTCATTTATCCCCCCCTTGCTGCTTGTGCTCGCTGGGCCAGCTAACCACGCCATGCGGGCAGGCTTGCCTTCACCAGGAGGCCCCAGGAACCGAACCCAGGGCCTCCCATATGGTAAACGGGAGCCCTACTGATTGAGCCACAGCCGCTTCCCTGATTGGACTAATTAGAAACTCTTCACTATTCAGAAAAGAATCCTTATTCATTTCTAACTTGGAAAATACACAGACTTTACCTTTCAACGCTTTTCCAATTCCCCCGGGGTACTTTCAATGACTCAATCTAGTTACAAATCACAAGCTAAAAGAAAAGATCACTCCCTTGTGTCTATCTGCTATCAACTGACAGGAAAATCATTTTAAAAAATTCCAAGTAGGCACATGGGGTCTAAGCAGGAAGAAAAGAAAATTCCCATCTAGTATACAGAGCTGTAGGACGAGATATACCCCTTTAACTACAGGGTAGCAGTGAACCCCAGTTGGGAAAATAATCTTTACGAATCGAAAATATAAACCAAAGAAATCTTAAGAAATATAAATTCAATTAAGTAGGGTCATGCTGAGTTGACAGATGATCTCTCATATTTCCAGACATCACGTGAACTGGGAAATTTTTAAATTATATATAATAATGTACTCTGAACCTTCAATCTAAGAGTTGAGAGCAAACAAGAACCAAATACCGCTAAGAGAATGAACGTCAATGTCCTGATGGAAAAGCAAAAGCATTAAAATATTCAAGCGTGTTATGATCTGTAGCAGTAACAAAGGCCATAAAGAGGGAGAGGACCTAGGAATGAGAAGACTCAGATCTCGGGGATCTGGTTTCTATTTATTGACTGATATATTTATTTTACCGGGAGAAAGACTGCCGCTGAGCACTGGCATGGGAAAGGGATTAAATGACTGCGAGATTTCTGGAGAAGAGATTCCCGTGTCTTAAAAAAAAAAAAAAAAAAATGACTGCGAGAGCTCAAGGGACAATAAAGTCGTGCCTGGAATATCTAAAAAAGGCTATAAGTAACGGGGTAACTGCTGCTCACAGGAAGGCTTACGGTTTATCTCTGGAACCCAAGATGGGGTGAGAGGTGTCAGAAGACAGTTGACACTAGGAAGGGCATAAGAGGTAGACACCAAAGCGACGGTGGGCCGCAGGGTCTCCACTGAAGGCAGGGCCCCAAGAAACCCGTAATTCGGGAACCAGAGACACTAAGCCCCAACCTTCTTCTGACTCCGCTAGCCTCAAGTCGTCCCCTCACCGAAACATGAGGACTGGAGAACGGTAAATTTGCAGGAGCCACCAATCCAGGAAATGCGCCAGCTTTAGCAGCTACCGCCACAAAAGCAGCCAGCACGCAAGAAGACGCTCCAACCTCTGCGCCGCAGCCACAAGTGCCTCGAACTCCCCGGCCGCCGTAGTAAGAAGAAAGGCCTCCCTGTCAAAACCTCAGACCAGCCACTTCCGGGGCACTGGGGCTTTCCATTGGCGGCCGCCATAGCAACAGCTTAGAGACACACACCCCCTAGCTTGTTTCATCTATTCTTTTTTCGCCCCCGTCTGTCACCCCAACCTATAAGCCATCAAAGTGGCTAGCGCAGAACCGAGAGAAAGTATCCGGCTACAAGGGGCATCTCTGTGATAGACAAACGACCTTACAGATGCCTTAAGTGCTTGTTGTGCAATTGGACTTCAATTCCCAGCATGCCATGAAACATCGCGCCTTCTTCTCCAGCACAGTTACTACAGGAGCCAATATGCATTGCGCCCCTCATTTCTCTCCCCGCCTCTTTATCGCCTTTTTTACCTTTTCCCCCCTTCACCTCTCCCACGCTCTCCCTCTTCCCCTATTTCCTCTCCTTCTCTCTCCCTCCCTCCCTCTCTCTCTCTCTCTCTCTCTCTCTCTCTCTCTCTCTCTCTCTCACACACACACACACACACACACACACACACACACGCAGTGGCAGAGCCTAAATGCGATTTCAGAGGCCTCATTGGATTCCTTAGGGAGACCGGTATAGACCTTTTTACCAAGCCCCATTTTGGTAAATTGTCAATATTCCCTCCTGTCCTATTGTGTTAGTACTTTATTTTTTTTTTTTTTAAGATTTTTTTTTTTTTTTTTTTTTTTTATTCATTTATCCTCCCCTTGCTGCTTGTGCTAGCTGGGTCAGCCAACCACGCAGCGCGATATGGCAAACGGGAGCCCCACTGATTGAGCCACAGCCGCTTCCCATGTGTACTGGTACTTGGTACTTTAAACCAAACTATATTTGGCACTGTAGTTAGATACTTACAAAGCATAAAAGGATGTGTGCAACTTTCTGATTATTTTCAAGGAATGAGAGCATGGTCTGCAGAGATTCTTATAGAATGGAAAAGTTTATCCTCATTCCTAAGGAATGTTGAGAGGAATGCTAAATTATTGCAAAATGTAATTCTATATCGTTTTGCAGTGCCACAAGATTTTACTGGAGCAATTAATTGCAGGCAGGCTCCTGAAATGTGTAGGAAATATTGGTCAGAGGTAGAAGTAAAAAATTAACAGTCTATAGTACACTACCAGGAAACCACATGAGAAAATTTTCCAGAATGCAGAGTTGAAAAAGTTCAAAATTAAACTTAAAACATTTTTCCAATTTTTTAATGTGTTTAATATTTTGAATTATATAGTCTTTTTTGAATTATTATTCTGACAAGAACAAGTAAGATATTTATTTTCTGTTCTAATTGGGTCAACCCAGTAACCAATCAAGCAAAGAATATAGCTAGATCACAAAATGAAACATTTATTAAAGTGAGCAAAGTTACTGTTTTCTTGCCTGGTTGGGATAGACTGTTGTTCTGACATCCCATAATATCTAGATGCCTTTTTGGAGCTTTCATAAGGATTTCTTGGATTTCAAGAATGGAGATATCTTACCTTTGGTATTCTGCATTAAAAGTCATGAGAGGGGGTGGATGTGGCTCAAATGGTTGGGTGTCCGTCTCCCATATGGAGGGACCTGGGTTCCATCCTCCGGACCTCCCCGTAAGATTTAAAAAAAAAAAAAAAAGTCATTAAAAGCAATTCTTGAATTCTGAAAATAATTATATAGTACTTGCATAAAATTGTGTCTATACCACAAACATTGGTTTTCTATAGATTTACAGCAAAACAGACTTTATTAGATTAGAAAAAGGGATAGAAAATCTTTCATTTTTACAACTTCACATTGAAGATACAGAGGGAAGTTATATTTTGTAACACTGACATGGAACCAGCTACCAACACAAACTTCTTTTGAACTCCAGTGTGCTAAATTATGCAGCACTAGCAAATAAATATTTAAAATCTATGAGCTTGGGAAACAATCTAACTGCACCAAAATACTATGAATGCAGTGAGAGAAAACATTTGCACTGGAATGATTCAAAGGTAATGTTGATAAACTATAATTAGTTTATCTTCTATTCATAGGTGTTTGAAGTAAATAAATAATAATTGCATCCACTTATTAGTGATGTTATTAAGGAAGCTTTAAAACTATGCTAAATATTTGATATGTGTATTTCTAAAGCAGTTTCAATGATCCATTGTATAAATGAATGTGGAAGAGAGTTTAAATATTACATAATTTATGTAATAGAACTTATGTTTTTTAAAGAGATTCTGGCAGCTGCAGCACTTAGCAATTATTCTCTTCTCAAAATATCTTTGACTTCCCAGTGCAGCCAATAGACAACCACATAAGAGTTAAAATTGAAAAAGCTGTTCATCTTCATTCAACAAATATATAATAAGTGCTACTAGGGGCCAAGCACTTTGCTAGGCACTATAAGATGTTTCTGAAGCATAGAAAGTTTTGATAATTAGGAAAGATTTAGGAGAAAAAGGAAATGCAAATAGAGTTCTATCACAATGGAAACCAAAAGGAAAGATGTGTGTAACACGATTTTAATAATCACTTAAGCATTTGGTTAATTGGATTTCTATAATAGACAATATAATTTCTTTTTTTTTCCTCCCTCTGGGTTCTTTTTTTTTTTTTTTTAACTTTATTTTGTACATTTAATAATTGAAAATATAAACAATTAAAAACTAAAAAGAGGGAAGTGGCTGTGGCTCAATCAGTAGGGCTCCCGTACACCATATGGTTCGGTTCCCGGGGCCTCCTGGTGAAGGCAAGCCCGCCCGCGCAGCGTGGTTAGCTGACCCAGCGAGCACAAGCAGCAAGGGGGGGGGGGATAAATGAATAAATAAATTAAAAATCTTTAAAAATAAATAAATAAATAAATAAAAACTAAAAAGAAAACACAGTTGAATAAAAACATACATTTCTCAATTAAAGTACTGGATACATATGAATTTTTTTTTTAATCATAACAATATGTTACACAACATATTTGGTTCATAGTAATGCAATCATACAGTATTTGTCCTCTTGTGTCTGGCTTGCTTTGCTCAACATAATGTCCTCCAGGTTCATCCATGTTGATATATACTTTATGACTTCATTTCTTCTTTTTTTTAATTTTTTTTTCTTTGTTTAGGTTCTTTTCATTTCTTCTTACAACTACATAATATTCCATCATGTGACTACACCACGATTTGTTTATCCATTCATCAGTTGATGGACACCTGGGTTGTTTCCAACTTTTGGCAATTGTGAATAATGCTGCTATGAACATCGGTGTGCAGATCTCTGTTCGTGTCTCTGCTCTCAGTTCTTCTGAATATATATACCCAGTAGTGGTATTGCAGGGTCATGTGGCAAGTCTATATTCAACTTCTTTAGGAACTGCCAAATAGTGCTCCACAGTGGCTGTGCCATTCTGCATTCCCACCAACAGTGAATAAGTTTTCCTATCTCTCCACGTCCTCTCCAACACTTGTAGTTCTCTTTTTAATAGTGGCTATTCTGATAGATGTGAAATGATATCTCATTGTTGTTTTGATTTACATTTCCTAAATCATTAGTGATGTTGAGCATTTCTTCATGTGTTTTTTTGCCATTTGTGTTTCTTCTCTGGACAAATGTCTATTCAAGTCTTTAGCCCATTTTTTAATTGGTTCATTTGTCTTTTTATTGTTGAGTTGTAACATCTCTTTATATACCCTGGATATTAAACCCTTATCAGATATGTGATTTCCAAATATTTTCTCCCATTGAATTGGCTGTCTTTTCACCCTTTTGACAAAGTCCTGTGAGGTGCAAAAGTGTTTAATTTTGAGGAGGTCCCATTTATCTATTTTTTCTTTTGTTGCACTTGCTTTGGGTATAAGGTCCAAGAAACCACCACCTACTACAAGGTCTTGATTATGTTTCCCTACATTTTCTTTGAGGAGTTTTATGGTCCTGGCTTTTATATTTAGGTCTTTGATCCATTTTGAGTTGATTCTTCTTTAGGAGTGAGATAGGGGTCCTCCTTCATTCTTTTGGTTATAGATATCCAGTTCTCCCAGCATCATTTGTTGAAGAGACTGTTTTGTCCTGTTAACATTAACTTGGTAGGTTTGTCAAAAACCAGTTGACTGTATAGATGAGGGATTATTTCTGGATTATCAATTCTATTCCACTGATTAATGTGTCTATCTTTATGCCAGTACCATGTTGTTTTGACCACTGTAGCTTTGTAATATGTTTCAAGATCAGACAGTGAAATTCCTTCTTTTTTAGAATGCTTTTGGCTATGCACTTTCCCTTCCAATGAATTTGGTAATTGCCTTTTCCAATTCTGTAAAGTAAGCTGTTGGGATTTTTATTGGTATTGATTGATATCTTCACAATATTTATTCTCCCAATCCATGAACACAGAATGCCTTTCCATTTGTTTAGGTCTTTTAAAATTTCTTTTAGCATCGTTTTGTAGTTTTCTGCATATAGGTCCTATACTTCTTTGGTTAAATTAATTCCTAGGTCCTGTACTTCTTTGGTTAAATTAATTCTTCAAATTAATTTGAGTCTCTTTATTCCTATTGAAAATGGAATTTTTCCCCTGATTTCCTCCTTAGATTGTTCAGTACTAGTGTACAAAAACATTACTGATTTTTGCGTGCTGAGCTTGTATCCTGCCACTTTGCTGAACTCATTTATTAGCTCAAGTAGCTTTGTCATGGATACTTCAGAATTTTCTAAGTACAGGATAATGTCATCCTCAGACATGAGAGTTTAACTTCCTCTTCTCCTAAATTGGACTCCTTCGTTGTTTGGTTTTTTGTTTGTTTGTTTGTTTGTTTGTTTGTTTTTCTTGTCTAATTCCTCTAGCTAGAACTTCTAGTACAATATTGAATAACAATGGTGACAGTGGGCATCCTTGTCTTGTTCCCAATCTTAGAGGGAAAGCTTTCAACCTTTCCCCATTGAGTATGATGTTGGCTGTGGGTTTTTTACATATCCCTTTTATCATATTGAAGAATTTTCCTTCTATTCCTATCTTTTCAAGTGTTTTTATCAAAAAAGGTGCTGGACTTTGTCGAATGCCTTTTCTGCATCTATTGAGATGATCATGTGGTTTTTTTCCTTCAGTTTGTTAATGTGGTGTATTATGTTGATTGATTTTCTTATCTTGAACCAGCCTTGCATACCAGGAATAAATCCCACTTGGTCATGATGTATAAGTCTTTTTTTTTATTTTTTTTTTTTTAAAGATTTTATTTATTTATTCATTTATCCCCCCCTTGCTGCTTGTGCTCACTGGGTCAGCTAACCACGCCGTGCGGGCGGGCTTGCCTTCACCAGGAGGCCCCGGGAACCGAACCCGGGGCCTCCCATATGGTAAACGGGAGCCCTACTGATTGAGCCACAGCCGCTTCCCTGTATAAGTCTTTTGATATGCTGTTGGATTCGATTTGCAAGTATTTTGTTGAGAATTTTTGCATCTATGTTCATTAGAGAGATTGCTTAGTAATTTTCTTTTCTTGTAGTATCTTTATCTGGCTTTGCTATTAGGGTGCTGTTGGCTTCATAAAATGTGTTGGGTAATTTTCCCTCTTCTTCAATTTTTTGGAAGGGTTTAAACAGGATTGGTGTTAATTCTTTTCGAACTGCATGGTAGAATTCATCTGTGAAGCCATCTGATCCTGGACTTTTTTTTGCTGGGAGATTTTTGATGCCAGATTCAATCTCTTTAAATGCATTCGGATTGTTAAGTTCTTGTATTTCTTGAAGCATCAGTGTAGGTTGGTTGTGCATGTCTAGGAATTTGTCCGTTTCATTTAGGTTGTCTAGTTTGTTGGCATACAGTTTCTCCTAATATCCTCTTATGATTCTTTTTATTTTTGTGGGGTCAGTTGTAACTTCCCCCTTTCATTTCTGATTGTATTTATTTGCATCTTTTTTCTTTTTTCGAGGGGTTTGTCAATTTTATTGATCTTCTCAAAGAACCAGCTTTTGGTTTTGTTGATTTTCTCTATTGTTGTTGGGTTTTTTGTTTTGTTTTGTTTTGTTTTGTTGGTTCTCAATTTCATTTATTTCAGCTCTAATCTTTATTATTTCTTTCCTTCTGCTTGCTTTGGGGTTGGTTTGCTGTTCTTTTTCTAGTTTCTCAAGTTGTTCAGTTAAATCTTTGAGTTTAGCTCTTTCTTCTTTTTTAATATAGGCATTTAGGGCTATAAATTTCCCTCTCAAGACTGCCTTAGCTGTATCTCATAAGTTTTGATAAGTTGTGTTCTCGTTTTCATTTGTCTCAATATATTTACTGATTTCACTTGCATTCTCTTCCCTGATATACTGATTATTTAAGAGTGTGTTGTTCAGCCTTCACACATTTGTGAATTTACTTTTGTCCTATTATTGATTTCCAGTTTCATTCCATTATGATTTGAGAAAGTGCTTTGTATAATTTCAATCTTTTTATATTTATTGAGAGCTGCATTGTGCCATAACATGAGGATCTATCCTGGAGAAAGATCCATGGGTACTTAAGAAGAATGTATAATGCACTGAATTTGGATGCAGGGTTCTGTATATGTCTGTTAGGTCTAACTCATTTATCATATTTTTCAATGTCTCTGTTTCCTTGTCGATTTCTGTCTAGTTGTTCTATCTAATGATGTGAGTGGGGTGTTGAAGTCTCCAATGATTATTGTAGAGATGTCTATTTCTCCCTTCAGATTTCCCAGAGTTTGTCTCATGTATTTTGGGGCACCCTGGTTAGCGGCATATATATTTATGACTGTTATATCTTCTTGGTGGATTGTCCCTTTTATTAATATATAATGGCCTTCTATATCTCTTATAACTTTTTTGCATTTAAAGTCTGTTTTGTCTGATATTAGTATAGCTACCCCTGCTCTTTTCTGGTTACTATTCACACAGAGTATCTTTTTCCAACCTTTCACTTTCAGCTGGTTTGTATCCCTGAGTCTAAGGTGAGTTTCTTGTAAGCTGCATATGGTTGGCTCGTGTTTTTTTATCCATTCTGTCAGGCTGTATCTTTTGATTGGGGAGTTTAATCCATTCACATTCAATGATATTACTGTAAATGCATCATTTACTTCCACCATTTTATTCTTTGGTTTTCATGTGTCATATCATATTTTTGTCTGCCTTTTCGCTCTTTTGGTTATCCTTTCTGCTATTCTTCTATACTCTCCTCCAAGCCTGTCTCTCCTGTCTTTTTCTTTCAGGTTCTAAGGCTTCCTTTACTGTTTCCTGCAAAGGTGAATTCTTTTTTGCAAACTCTCTTAGTTTCTGTTTGTTTGTGAATATTTTATGCTCACCTTCATATTTGAAGGACAATTTTTCTGGATAAAGAATTCTTGGCTGGCAGTTTTTCTCTTTCAGTATCCTAATTGTATCATACCACTGTCTTCTCGCCTCCATGGTTTCTGAAGAGAAATCTGTGTTAAGTCTTACTAGACATCCCTTGTACATGATGGTTTGCTTCTCCCTTGCTGCTATGAGACTTTTCTCTTTGACATTTGACATTCTGAGTAGTATGTGTCTTGGAGTAGATCTATTCAAGTTTATTCTGATTGGGGTACGGTGTACTTCTTGGACATGTAAGTTCATTTCTTTTGTGAGAGTTGGGAAATTTTCAGCTATTATTTCCTCAAATACTTTTGCCCCTTTTCCCTTCTCTTCTTCTGGAACTCCCATGACACATGTGTTGCTGCATTTTGTGTTGTCATTCAACTCTCTGAGCCCCTGCTCAATTTTTTCCATTCTTTTCTCTCTCTGTTATTTTCTCTCTTCAATTTTAGCTGTTCTGTCTTTGGTATCACTTATTCTTTCTTCTATCATTTCAAGTCTGCTGTTGTGTGCCTCTAATGTGTTTTTTGTTTCACCTATTGTGTCTTTCATTCCCATGAGCTCTGTTACTTTTCTGTTCAGGATTTCAAATTCTTCTTTGCACTCACTCAATGTCTTCTTGATGTCATTTATCTCTTTAACCATATTGTCTTTCAATTCATTAACTTGATTTTGGAAATTTGTGCACATCTCGCTGATTAGTTCTCTCAAATTCTGCATCTCCTCTGGGGCTTTCATATATTTCTTTTCTTGGGCCATGTCTTCTATATTCTTAGTATGACTCATAATTTTTTGCTGATGTCTAGGCATCTGATTAGGATGTAGTTTACCCAGATGCTCAATTTCTCTCTCTTTTTTAGGGATTTAGTGGCAGGAGGCTGTGTGTTACCACTGCTCTTTGATTCTTGGCTCAACCTAGATTTTTAGGATTGTCCCTGCTTGTTGCTTAAAATTGGGCACTGGACCCAGATATTGGTTGTAGACTCACTTCTTAGGGTCTTGGGGAGGGAGACTATAGAGACCACAAAAAGCCTTTCTTAATTATTTTAAATTTTCTCACATGCACTTCCTTGGTCTTCCAGCAGATGGCACTCTTTGGCAGCTCTCAGTTCCGTTCTTGGTCAGAGTGTATTCGTTAAAACACAGAGCAGATCAAAGTGATAGAGCTTCCTGTCTCAAGGCTAGGAACCTTGTAATTCAAACTTTCTCTGAAACAATTCTCCAGCCTTTTCTGTCAGCCCCCTCCCTCTTACTGGCTAGGAAATATTTCCACTCCCCTCTGAGTCTTCAACACTCAGTCTTGGTTAGTAGGGAAGAAGATTGGGAGGGTTGTATATCTTTAGCTCCTTGCTGGCTCCCAAGGCAAACAATGGCGCAACCCCATCCAGCCCAGAAGGGCTTCTGGAACACAGCAGACCAAATTTGTGAGTCAAAAGCTGAGTCAGCCTTAGGCTGTGTCCTTCTCTCTCCCCTTTCCTGGGGTGGCAAATCCCTGGAGCCCCCTTTGTCTGTAGTGACAGGCCCTTAGGTCTGAGAATTCTGAAGTATCTTTGGTTTAGGGGATGGTGCCTACAGCAGCAGCTGCGGGTTTCAATTCCCAGTTCTGGGGTCGTGATTTCCCTCCTTTGTCCTTCTCTCCTCTGGGCAGTATCCAGCCTTCGCCTGGTGTCCTAAATCCTAGAAGATCTTTTTCTAGGCTGTTTCAGCTTGTCCTCTAGCTATTTTTCTGGAGAAGAGAGTCCTGTGTCTTTCTAGTCCACCATCTTCTTGGAAGTCCAATATAATTTCTTAAAGGCAGGCATCGCATCTTAATCTTCTGTGTCTCTGTCAACTCTAAGTATAGTACTTTGCACACAGTAACTTTTTCTCAATAAGTGTTTGTGGAAGTTCACAGTGATGACTGAGACTCTGAAACTTCCTGCTCATTCATTTTATCTAGTTTTCATTATTTTTTAAGATTGATTTATTTATTTCTCCCCGCTCTCCCATTGTTTTTGTGCTCACTGTCTGCTCTCTGTATCCATTCACTGTGTGTTCTTCTGTGTCTGCTTGTCTTCTCTTTAGCCAGCACCAGGAACTGATCCTGGGACCTTCTGGAGTGGGAGAGGGTCACTCAATCTCTTGTGCCAACCTCAGCTCCCTGGTCTGCTGCATCTCTTATTGTCTCTCCTCTATGTCTCTTTTTGTTGCATCATCTTGCTGAGCCAACTCTTCGTTCGGGCCAGCACTCTGTGTGGGCCAGCACTCTGTGTGGGCCAGCACTCCTGTGCAGGCCAGCACTCTGCACAGGCCAACAGTCCATGTGGGCCAGCTCACCACGCAGGCCCGCTTGCCTTCACCAGGAGGCACCGGGAATCAAACCCTGGATCTCCTATATGGTAGATGGGAGCCCAATTGCTTGAGTCATATCTGCTTCCCATCTTATCTAGTTTTAATGTAAAACATTTCTTTCTAACATGTGTATTTTATTGTTTATTTTCAAATTAATAGTTCATGTTATAATATATAATAACATACCTTTAAAAACTAGAATATTTGATTCATCAGAACACTACCCACATTCAATACTCATGAAAGAGAGCAATTTGCTGCTTAGTGATATATGCTACATAGATAATTGCATGTCTTTTAAGTATTCAAGCCCTTTCTAAAATGTTATTTTATTCCAGGCATGTATTTTGAAGGAATACCACCAGCCCTTCGAGTACCACTGATAATGATACAGCTCCAGATTTTTATTAATAAACTTTTTAATTCTTAACTTATACCAAATGTACTTCCTACCCATCTCCCTCCTAGATCCATGGAAAGATGACCATTCTATTTAATAAGTAAATGTGTACCATGACCATGAATGCCTGATTGGAGATAATATGTTGAGAGAAGTTGAGATCAGTCTTGATCAGACAAATACCTTACAGAGCTCTAAAGACTAATAATTTATTTTAAGGAAAAACCTGGTGTTTTGATTTCCTAGGTTGCTGAAAAGCATGTGCCATGAAATGGTTCAGCTTAAACTATGGGAATTTATTAGATTCCAGTATTGAGGTTGAGAAAATACCCAAATCAAGGCATCATCAAGGCAATCCTTAACTGAAATACCCTCATCAAAAGGTCCTACTTAAAATGGGTTTACATCCACAGGAAAGGATTGGATTTCCGGGATATGTACAGATTCAAACCATGCAAACTCCACCCTCTGGACCCCAAAAAAGACATGTTCTTTCAATATGTAAAAATCTATTCATTCCATCACAATATCCCAGCCTTAAGTCATTTTCAGAAACAATGCTTAGTGCAAAGTCTCATCAAAGTTGGTTATAGGTGTGGTCTATCCTAGGACACAATTCCCCTCCATCTATGGATCTATGAAACCTAGAGAACAAGTTATCTGTTTCCAATATGCAAAGGAGAGACAGGCTTAGGATAGACATTTCCATTGCCATAGGGAGAAATTGGAAGGAAAATGTGGGTCACGGGCCCTAAACAATTCAGAAACCCTGCAGGACATACTCCATTAGATTTCAATGTCTAAGTCTTCTTGGAATGATGGTTTGTCCTCCAGGCTTGATGAAGGGCAGCCCCAACCCTTCCAAGTGTTTACACAGTGGTCATGCTCAGCCCCAAACACTGGGGTGAAGGATCCACCCTCTTCAAGCATTAAAATGGCAACCAGGCTCTCCCAGAACTTGAAGACACAGGTTCCACCTTCATCAAGCATTGGGGTGGTAGTCATACTCTCCACAATCACCTGGGCACAGACGCCAACCCCTGAGAATATTGGGGCTGTAGCAATCTTCCTTAACAATGGGATGGAAATGTCAAAGAAGACTTACCCTTTCCACACACAGGGGTAGGCCCACTCTCTTGCCCCAAGAAGATGTCTTCAGTCCAGACCTCAGCTTCCATAGTCCTGCCCTTGAAATGATTTTTCCTTCAATTTGTCCCTTTTCTGTCCCTTTTAGTCCAGGCTGGCAGTGGTTCCACTCATACAGATCTTGCAAAAAACTTGTCACTTTCACATGTGGTACACAGGGGCCTAAGCCATCAGACAGTAGGCTTTCCACAGAACCTTTCTGGATACTGTACCTTCAGTCCTGACTTCCACTGAAATGGTTAACTAGATCCATATTCAGTTAAATCCTATTCTCTAGGGATTTGCTTTACAACAGCTTTGGATTTTCCAAACATTCAATTTCTGTATTCTTTTTCCCCAGGAGTTCAGTTCTCAGCTTATTCATTTACTCTCACATTTTACTATAAGCTGCAAGGAGAAACCAGGCTGTACTTTCTACACTTAGCTTGGAAATCTCCTCCACTAAATATTCAAGCTCATTGTTTTCAAATTCTGCCTTCTATCTGACATCAGAACTCAATTTTGTCAAGTTCTCTGCCACTTTGAAAAAGGATAGCCTTCCCTCCAGTTTCCAATAACATATTCATCATTTTCATCTAACTCCTCATTGGAAGTAACTTCAGCCTCCATATTTCTACCTGTCTCTTCAAAGCAATCTAGGCCTTTTCTAACAAGCATTGCACAATTATTCTAGCCTCTACCCATTACCCAATTCCAAAGTCATTTCCACATTTTTGGTATTAGCAATAGCAGCACCATACTTCTGGTACCAAAATCTGTTTTCGTTTCCTAGGCTGCTTAAAGCAAATACCATAAAATGGCTCAGCTTGAACAATGGGAATTTATTTGATGACAGTTTTGAGACTGAGAAAATATATAAATCAAGGCATCAAGGTGAGGCTTTCTTCATGAAGACTGGCTGCTGGTGCTTCTTGGCTCCTCACCACATGGCAAGGCACATGTTGGCATCTGCTGGTCTCTTGTCTCTTCTGGGTTCTGTTGCTTTCAGCTTCTTCTGTGGCTTTCTCTCCCTCTCTATGTATTCATTCCATTTATAAAAGACTTATAATAGCATTAAGACCCATCCTGAATGAGGTGGCTCACACCTTAACTGAAGTAGTCTTATCAAAAGGTCCTACTTAGAATGGGTTCACACCCACTGGGATGGATTAACTTTAAGAACATGTATTTTCTGGGATAGATACAGCTTCAAACCATCATGCCAGGATGTAAAGGAAAAACTATTTAGTGAGTGACATAATTGGATTGTATTTTAGGCTACTGTTTAGAGTATGGAGAATGGATTGGAGCTAGCAAGACAAATTAAGATGTTTTCATAATTCAGGTGAAAAATGATGGAAACTTGAAACAAAGTAGTGACACAGATACCTATGCTGAGAGGGTAGTTGGATATGGAGCTTAAGGGAAGATGTGAGCTGACTATATAGCATTGGAAGTCAACAGCTTTAGAAGCCAGTTGAAGCCAGGGGTATAGATAAGATTGTAAACCAGGTGCATCTGTCTTTGGGGAGGTGCACTAGCAATGAGGGAGCCAGCAGGTGACAGAAATGAGGTAAGATGAAGAATGGTGGGGCAGATGTGGCTCAAGCAGTTAAGTGCATGCCTCTCACATGGGAGGTCCCGGATTCGGTTCCTGATGCTTCCTGAAAACAAGCAAAACAAACAATAAAACAAACTCAGGAAAGCTGATGTGGCTCAGTGGTTGAGTGCCACCTTCCCACATACGAGGTCCTGGGTTCAAATCCCCGGCCCTGAGTACCTCAAAAAAAAAAGGAATGTTATAAGCAAATTTCACGGAACAGGATGTTTGCATAAAAGCAGAGGTACTGGTCTAGATGTGTCCTTGAGTAATGAAGAGCAAGCTGAACTCATCATTGTATCTCTTGATCATAAAATTAAATGAGACAAAATTAAAAAAAAAAAAAAAAGCAGTCAATTACTTCTATTGGACATTTCTGGTCTGAATGTGATGCCTTGAAACTTGAAGAGTTGTTAAAAGGATAAAATCAGATAATGTACATAAAAGCTCCAGGCACCCAAAAGGTACCCAATACATTGTAGCTATTATTATTCTGAAATAAGTGAATATTAATCTGTAGCCATTTGGATTTATGACACAGTAGAATAACTGTAAGAGCTTCTAAAATAAGGAAATGCTATTTCATAAAAGTAGATCACAATCCAGTCTTCAATCTTCTTCAATATTGGAAAACGAGAACATCAGTACTATCCATACAATAAGAAAAGAATTTGATCAAAGTTAGTATTGTCATTAACCTATCCATAAACATATAATTAACGTCTTTCATTGTGATTTCTCTACTTTAAAAAATGAATTTTAAACAATGTTGACATTTTTACAGATGATTTTATTTAAAATGATATAGATAATGGTACAAGAACTTCTGCATAATCCACACAATACTGTTATGATATTCTTTATATTCTTAATTTTTTTATTAGAGAAATTGTGAGCTTAAAAAAGAATCATGCATAATGTGCAGAATTCCCATATATCACCCATCCATCAACACCTTACATTGTTGTGGAACATTTGTTACAAATAATGAAAGAACATGATCAGACTATTACCATTAACTATGGTTCATAGCGTACATTTGGTGTATTTTTCCCTATACCACCTATTATAAACACTATGCCTTAGTGTTGTACATTTGTTATAGTTTATGAGAGAACACTCTCATATTTATACTGTTAACCACAGGCTATCTTCCACCACATGGTTCACTGTGTTATTCAGTCCCATGCCTTGTACATTCAATCCAAAGTGTACACTCAGTGACTCTCACTTTCATCACAGAGTTGTGCAGTTATCGCCCCAGTAAACCTTTAACGTTTTCCTTAGTTCAAAAGAAATAATCCCATACCCCCATATTATTGACTCTTAGCATTGATATAGTACCTGCTTTGACATTGATGCAAGAATAATGCAATATTGCTCTTAACTATAGTCTATAAGTTACATTAATTGTATTTTTTCCATGCATAACTATATTACCACCTAGTAAGAATGGCATATATTTGTTCTAGTTCATTAAAAGAATATTCTTATATTTGCATTATTAACCACAATCCTCATCCACCTCTGGGTTCACTATGTTATTCAGTCCTGGATTATTCTCTAGCTTTCTTTAAATTGACATTTACGTCCCTAGACTACCCTTTTCAGTCACAGTCCTGTTTATAAACCAGCCATGTTAGTTATACTCATTGATGGTAATGTGTTACTATCAACTCTATCCATTTTCACACTTTTACAGTAAAATTAATTGAAAATTCTGCATACATTAAGCATGATTATCCCTTTTCAGTCCTCATCCTATTTCCTAATAACCTATAGTCAAGGTTTTAACTCCAAGTATTTATTCCTTATATTTAGTTCATATTAGTGAGACCATACAATACTTTTCCTTTTGTGTCTGGCTTATTTCACTTAGCATAATGTCCTCAAGATTCATCCATGTTATCATATGTATCCCAATTTCATTTCTTCTTACAGCAGCATAGCATTCCATTATATGTATTTACCAAATTTTGTTTATCCATTAATCGGTTGATGGACACTTGGATTATTTCTATCTTTTGGCAATTGTGATTAACACCACTGTGAATATTGGCGTGTAAATGTTTGTTCGTGTCATTGTTTTCAGTTCTTCTGGATATATTCCTAGTAGAGGAATTGCCAGAGTATACAGCAGTTCTATATTTAGCTTCCTGAGGAAAAACCAAACTATCTTCCACAGAGGCTGCACCATTCTACATTCCCACCACCAACAAAGGAGTGTTCCTATTTCTCTACATCCTCTCCAGCACTTGTTGTTTTCTGTTTTTTAAAATAATGGACATTCTATGAGGTGTGAGATGGTATATCATTGTAGTTTTGATTTGCATTTCCTTAATAGCTAGTGATATTGAACATTTTTTCATGTGTTTTTTTGCCATTTGTATTTCCTCTTGGAAGAAATGCCTATTTAACTCTTTTGCCTATTTTTCTTTGTTTGTTTTGTTTTATGGGTGGTAACAGGGATTGAACCAGGACCTCATACACGGGAAGCAGGCACTCAATCACTTGAGCTACATCTGCTCCCCAATGACAGTTAGGTTTTTTGTTTGCTTATTTTTTAGGAATTACCGGTGATTGAACCCAGGACCTTGTACATGGAAAGCAGGTGCTCAACTACTTGAGCTACACTTGCTCCCTTTTTGCCATTTTTTAATTGGATTGCTTGCTCTTTTATTGTTGAGTTGTATGATCTCTTTGTATAGTATAGAAATCAAACATGTATTGGATTTTAGTTTCCAAATATTTTCTCCCATTGAGTGGATTGTCTTTTTGCCTTCTTGACAAAGTCCTTTGAATCACAAAAGTGTTTAAGTTTGAGGAGGTCCCATTTATCCATTTTTTTTCTTTTGTTGCTCATGCTTTTGGTAAAATGTTTAAGAAACCACCACCTACCACCAGGTCTTGAAGATGTTTCCTTACATTTTCTTCTAGGAGATTTTTGGTTCTAGCTTTTATATTTAGGTCTTTGACCCATTTTGAGTTAATTGTTGTATAAAGTATGAAGTAGGGGTACTCTTTCTTTCTTTTAGATATGGATATCCAGTTCTCCCAACACTATTTGTTGAATAGACAATTCTGACACAGCTTGGTGGATGTGATAGCCTTGTCAAAAATCACTTGACCAGAGTTGTGAGGGTCTGTTTGTAAACCATCCATTCTCTTGCATTGGTCTATATGTCTTTCTTTATGCCAGTACCATGCTGTTTTTAGCACTGTAGCTAGGTAATATAATTTAAATTCCAGAAGAGAGAGTCCTCCAACTTTGTTCTTCCTATTTAAGATGTTTCTGGCTATTCGGGACCCCTTGCCCTTCCAAATATATTTGATAATTGGCTTTTCCATTTCTCTTAAAAAAAAAAGGTGTTGGAATTTTTATCAGTATTGCATTGAATCTGTATATCAATTTGGTAGAATTGACATCTTTATGACGTTTAATCTTCCCCATGAACACAGAATGTTTTTCCATTCATTTAGGTCTTCTTTGATTTCTTTTAGCAATGCATTGTAGCTTTCTGAATACAAGTGCTTTACATCCTTGGTTAAGAATCTTTCTAAATATTTGATTCTTTTTGTTGCTATTGTAAATGAATTTTTTTTTTCTGACTCCCTCCTCATATTGCTCATTACTAGTGCATGGGAACACCACTAATTTTTAAGTATTAATTTTGTATCCTGCCACTCTGCTGAACTTGTTTATTAGCTCTAGTAGCTTTGCTGTAGATTTTTAGGGATTTTCTAGGTTTTTGATCATACCATCTGTGAAAGGCAAAAGTTTTATTTCTTACTTTTATTTCTTTTTCATGCCTAATTGCTCTAGCTAGAACCTCTAGCACTATATTGAACAACACTGGTGGCAGTGGTCAACCTTATCTTTTTCCCAGTCTCAGTGGGAAAGCTTTCAGTCTTTCACCACTGAGTACAATGCTAGCTGTGGTTTTTCATATATATCCCTTATCATGTTGAGAAAGTTTCCTTTGATTCCTATCTTTTGAAGTGTTTTATCAAAAAAAAAAAAAGATGCTAGGTTTTGTCAAATGCTGTTTCTGCATCACTTGAGGGGATCACATGGTTTTTCTTCTTTTATTTATTAAAGTGGCTATTATACTGATTGATTTTCTTGTGTTAAATCACCCTTGCTTGCCTGGGATAAAACCCACTTGATCATGATAAATAATTCTTTTAATGTGTTATTGGATTTGATTTAGCAAGTATTTTGTTGAGGATTGTTGCATCCATTTATCCATTTTCATTAGAGAAATGGGTCTGTAATTTTCTTTTTTCTTAATATCTTTGTCTGGCTTTGGTACTAGGGTGATATTGGCTTCATAGAATGGGTTTGGCAGCATTTCTTCCTGTTCTGTATTTTGGAAAGTTTGAATAGGATTGGTATTAAATCTTTGAATGATTGGTAGAATTCACCTTCAAAACCATTTGTTCCTGGGCTTTTCATTTTGGGGAGTTTTTTGGATGACTGTTTCAATTTCTTTGCATGTGATTGGTTTGTTAAGGTCTTCTGTATCTTCTAGGGTCAGTGTAGGTTGTTTGTTCATATGTTCATAGGAATTTTTCTCTTTCAACTATATTGTCTATTTTGTTGGCATACAGTTGTTTATAGTATCCTCCAATGATTTTTTTTTAAATTTCTTTGGGGTCAGTAGTAATGTCCCCATTTTCACTTCTGATTTTATTTATTTGCATCTTCTCTCCTTTTTCTTTGTTTGTCTAGCTAAGGTTTTGTCAATTTTGTTGATCTTCTCAAAGATCCAAATTTTGGTTTTGTTAATTCTCTCTACTTTTTTTGTTCTCAATTTCGTTTATTTCTGCTCTGATCTTTGTTATTTCTTTTTCCTTCTGCTTGCTTTGGGAAGAGTTTGCTGTGCTTTTTCATGTTCCTCCAGCTGTGTAGTAAGGTCATTGATTTTACCCTTCTTCTTTTTAAATGTAAGCATTGAGAGGTATAAATTTCCCTTTCAGCACTACTTTCGCTGCATCACATACGTTCTGATATGTTGTACTCTTGTTTTCATTCATTTCGAGATATTTATTGATTTCTCTTGGGGTTTCTTCTTTGACCCACTGATTATTTAATAGTGTGTTGTTTAATCTCCATGTATTTGTGAATTTTCCCCTTTTCTACCTCCTGTTGATTTCCAGCTTTATTCCATTATGATCAGAGAAAGTGCTTTGTATAATTTCAATCTTTTAAAATTTATTGAGATCTGATTTATGACCCAACATATGGTCTATCCTGAAGAAAGATCCATGAGCCTTGAGAAGAACATATATCCAGCTGTTTTAGTGTGCAATGTTTTGTATATGGCTATTTATCATATTTATCAAGCTCTCTGTTTCTTTATTGATCCTCTGCCCAGAAGATCTATCCGGCAATGACAGTGGTGTATTGAAGTCTCCAACTATTATTGTAGAGCCACCTATTTCTCCCTTCAGTTTTGCCAGTGTTTGCCCCATGTAATTTGGGGCATCCTGGTTGGGTGGGCATACATTTATGATTGTTATTTCCTCCTGGTGAATTGCCACTTTTATTGGTATGTAATGTCCTTCATTGTCTCTAGTAACAGCTTTGCTTTTAAAATCTATTTCATCCAAAATAAGTATAGCTACTCCAGATTTTTTTGGCTACTGCATGCATGGAATATCTTTTTCCAGCCTTTCACCTTCAATTTATATCTATCATTAGATCTAAAATGAATCTGTTGTAGACAGCATATAGATGGCTTATATTTTCTTATCCATTCTGCCAGACTATGTCTTTTGATCAGGGAGTTTATCCATTAACATTCAATGCTATTCCTGTAAAGGCAGTTCTTATTTCACCCATTTTGATCTTTGGGTTTTATCTGTCATATCTTTTTTTCACCACTCTTCTTACACTTTTAGTTGCTTTTACTGATATAATCTTCATTTCTAGACTCTCTTCCAAGCCTCCCTGTCCTGTCTTTTCTTTTCAGGCTGTAGCACCATTTCCTGCAAAGCCAGTCTCTTAGTTACAAACTCTCTCAGTTTCTGTTTATATGTGAATATTCTAAACTCACCCTCATTTTTGAAAGGCAATCTTGCTGAATATAAGATTCTTGGTTGGCAGTTTTCTCTTTCAGTAACTTAAATATATCATACCACTGCCTTCTTGCCTCCATGGTTTCTGATGAGAAATCAGCACTTAATCTTATTGGGAATCCCATGCATGTGATGAATCACTTTTCTCTTGATGCTCTCAGGATTGTCTTTTATCTTTGGCATTTGATATTCTTATTAGTATGTGTTTTAAAGTAGGTCTATCCAGATTTTTTCAGATGGGAGTCTGTTTTGCTTCTTGAACATGCATATCTATGTCCTTCAATAGGGTTGGGAAATTTTCTACCATTGTTTCCTCAAATATTCCTTCTGCCTCCTTTCCCTTCTCTTCTTCTTCTGGGACACCTATGACAAATAGGTTTGCACATCTCTTGCAATCATTTAATTCCCTGAGACCCTGTTCAATTTTTCCATTCTTTTCTTTATCTGTTCTTTTGTATGTTTGCTTTAAGAGGCCCTGTCTTCAAGCTCACTGATCCTTTCTTCTACCTTTTCACATCTGCTGTTATATGCCTCCAGTGTATTTTTAAAAATAATTTATTGAAGTATATCATTCATACATGAACATACATAAGCAATAAGTGTTCAGTAAACATTGTGAACTTACCAAACAAACATGCATAACATCATACAGGGCTCCCAGACATCAACCCACCACAAATACTTTGCATTGTTGTAAAACATTTGTTAACAAATTATGAAAGAGCATTGTCACAAAGTATTATTACTAACTATAGTCCGTATCTTACTCCCCTATACTTTTTTTAAAAGGATTTATTTATTTATTTACTTTTATCCATTTTTAACCCCCACCCCCATTTTTGCTGTTTTGTGTCCATTCACTGGGCAAAACTCTGTGTCCATTTCCTGCCCTCTCTTCTCATCCTTCTCCTTCTGTCTTCACTGGGATTCGATCCTCAGAACCTCTGATGAGGGAGAGAGGTGCCCTACCACCTGCGCCACCTTAGTTCCAGGTTTTTCAGCATGTCTCGTCTTGTCTCTCCTTTGTGTCACTCTCCTGTTCCGTCATCATCTTGCTGTGTGGCTCGCAGGGCCTGATGGCTCACCCACACACGGGGCCTGGGGGCTCACCCCCTCACAGGGTCTGGTGGCACACCCACACGTGGGGCCTGGAGGCACACCTGCTCACGGGGTCTGGAGGCACACCCGCGCTCAGGGCCTGGGGAACCCACCTGCTCATGGGGCCTGATGGTGCACCCACTTGTGAGACCTGGGGAGCTCACCCACTTGTAGGGACTGATGGTACACCCTTGCATGGGGCCTAGCAGCCCATACACCTTCTATATTTTTCTTTTTTAAAAATTTTTTACTGGAAGGTCCCAGGGATTGAACCCAGGTTCCTCCATATGGGAGACAGATGCCCAACCATTTGAGCCACATCCATCCCCCTGCTATATCTCTTAAGGTTAACCAAAGATACCTAGAGTTACAGTCATTTCCCATACAGGATGGTCATATAATAAATCAGGCTTAGTTTATCACCAGTATTCTAAAAACCAGACCTAGGGAGAAAAACTAGATCTGGGGACACATGCATGCTTTCTAATATAGTGAATGTTTAGTCTACCCTGATTATCACAAAATCAGGATAGCGAGAATATTCGCATTCCAGTGTATTTTTAATTCCATTTATTGTACCTTTCTTTCCCACAAGATCTGCTATTTTTCTATGTATGCTTTCAAATTATTTGTTCCCACCCAGTGTCTTCTTGATGTCCTTAATCTCTTTAACCATCTCAAGGAATTTATTAAGGAGAATTGTTTAAACATCTATGATTACTAGTCTTAATTCCTTTATGTCTTCTGGATGCTTATTTTTTTCCTTTGACTGGACCATATCTTCCTGCTTCTTGGTATAGATTGTAATTTTTTGTTGGTGTCTCACATCTGATTTACTAGATGTATTTATTCTTGGCCCCTGCTCCTCTTGGTCCCTTTTCCCTCTTTAGTCTAGGGCTTTCTACTTGATTGGCTTTGTGCTACAGTCCCTCTTTGATACTTGGTTTAACTTAATTTGGAACTTGTAGTGACTCATATTTAACCAATCTATTTTTTCAGCACTTTTTCATATATTTCTTGCCCCTCTTCCCTTGCTAGTTGCAGAATAGGAGCTGAGGATATGGTTGGTACTAAAAGCACCTGCAGTTGCCCAGAGATGTTGAGGAAACACTGCCTCCCTCCTATCCTATTGGGAGCTGAAATGTATCCACAGTTTTGCTCAACAATCTAGTCTGTGCAGGCTGAAAGTGCCTACAGTTGCCTGGAGAGGCTGAGGGTGTACTATCCCTGTCAGGGGCAGGGATGGAGCCAGAGATGTGTGCAACAATCCAGTCCATCTGGGCCAAAAGCACCTGCAGGTGCCAAGAGAGACTGGGAAAACCCTGCTCCCTCCTGTCCTTTCAGGGGTGGAATAGAGGCATAGATGTACCAAAAAATGCCTGCATTTACCCAGAGAGGCTGGTGCAGGGTCACCAGCTTCCTCCCTGCCAGAGGTGGGGCTGGAGCCTAGGCTAGGGTTGCAATCCACCCTGGGTGGAAAGATGCCAGTTCCCACCTTCACTGTGATTTTCAATCAGCCCCGCTTCCCCTCATGCCAGGGGTGGAGTTAAAATGGAGGCTACTTAGAAAGCAGGTATAGCTCAGTTGTTGAGCACCTGCTTCCCATGTACAAGGTCCCAGGTACAATTCCCAGTACCTCAAAAAAAAAAAAAAAAATAGATGCTACCGGCCTCTTTCTGACTTGGACAGGTTCAAACTTTAACCATTCTTAGGATTGGACTTTAGCCAGCTGTGTTAGTCAGGGTTCTCTTGGGAAACAGAATCAACAGGAGATATCTGTCAATAATATGAGATTTTGGGGGCGGATGTGGCTCAAATGGTTGGGCGACCGTCTGCCGTATGGAGGGACCTGGATTCGATCCCCGGGACCTCCCGGTAAAATAAAAATACATATATATAGAAGGCGCATAGGCTGCCAGGCTCTGTGTGCTGGTGAGCCGCCAGGCCCCGGGAGCCATGCAGCAAGATGATGACGTAACAGGAGAGAGACACAGGGGAGAGTCAAGACAAGATGCTCCGAAAGCTCCAAAAACCAGGAACCTAGGTGGCGCAGGTGGCAGGACACCTCTCTCCTACATCGGAGGTTTTCAGGATCGAATCCTGGTGAAGACTGGAGGAGGAGGATGAGAAGAGATGGCAGGAAACAGACACAGAGAATTGCCCAGCAAATGGACACAAAAAAAACAGCAAATGGAGAAAGGGGGGGGGGGTTAAAATGGATAAAGTAAATAAATAAATTTTTTTTTTTTTAATAAAAATAATATGAGATTTTATAAGAGTCTCTCACGTGACCATGGGGATGCACAAGTCCAGGTTCCGCAGGCAGGCTGCAAGCCAGGGGCTCTGATGAAAGTCCGATGAAAGGTCCTTGATGAGTTTCTGGGAGAAGGTGGCTGTCCAAAAACGAGCTGGGAAATTCTCTCTGAATGTTGAAATCACTTCCCCTTTTAAGGCATTCAACTGATTGGATAAAAGCATCACCCATTGCTGATGCAGCCTCCCTGACTGATGCAGATGTAATCAGCCATCAATCACTGATGATCGATGTCCAGAAATGCTCTTGTATTACAATTAGCCCAGTGCTTGCTGGACCTAACACCTGGACACGATTACCTAGCTGAGTTGACATATTAGCCTAACCATCACATCAGCTGAATTTACTAATTGGTAGCTGAAATCGGTGCCCAACCATCTCTTCCTTCCCTGTTTTTGGGAGATGGAGCTTCCAATTTCAGCCAGGGAATAGTTCCCAAGGTGGCTTGAGCCGCTAGCAGGGTATTGACTCCAGCATCCACTGTGTGGAGTGCTCTACTCACAAATCTTCAGTCCAGGTGGGCAGTTTCCTCACTCCATCTTCCAAGGATGTTGCAGGATACGCTTCTGATCTCCTGAGCCCCCCAAATAGATGATTTAGATAGCTCTGGCTGATTACTAACTACACTATAGGATGAGTTGACTGAGCTCCTTACTCTACATCTATGTTGCCCCCTCTGCTAGTTTTTTTTAAGGTTTATTTATTTATTTCTCCCCACCTCCTTGTTGTTTTTCACTTGCTGTGTGTCTGTTGGTCTTCCTTGTTTCTTTAGGAGGCACTGGGAGCTGAACTCGGGATCTGTGATGTGGGAGGAGATACCTAATCCCTTGAGCCACCTCTACTCCCTTGATATTCTTTTTAAACTAAGACTATCATAGCTAGGTTGCAATCCTTTTGCAAAGAATAAAGATTGGTTAAATAATGCTAACACTTCATTTTTAAATGTAAGGAAGTACCATTAAAAATTAATCATTATCAGGAAGCAGATATGGCTCAGGAGACTGAGTTCCCGCGTACCACATGGAAGGTCCAGGTTTGGTTCCCAGTGCCTCCTAGAGAAGACACACAAGACAGCAAGCTGACGCAACAGGCTAATGCAGCAAGATGATGCAGTGAGGGAAGCGGATGTGGCTCAGATGACTGAGCTCCCACCTACCACATGGGAGGTCCAGGTTCGGTTCCCAGTGCCCCTTAGAGAAGATGAGCAAGACAGCAAGCTGACGCTATGGGCTGGTGCGGCAAGCCAATGCAACAAGATGACGCAGGGAATTCACACAACCAAGAGACAGTGAGGAAACACAATGAGAGATGCAACAAAGCCGGAAGCAGAGGTGGCTTGGATGATTGGGTGTCTCCCTCCCTCATGGGAGGTCCCAGGTTCAATTCCCAGTGCCTCCTTAAAAAAAAGAGAAGACCAACACACAACAAACAGACACAGCAAATGCAGACAATGAGGGGTTTGGGAGAAATAAATAAATAAAATAAATCTTTTTAAAAAATTAATGGTTATCAATGGACTAAAGTAGATTTATTGTTATTCTACCATAGACTTATTATTATTCTAGCAATGGAAGAACTCTTACCATTGATGTAAAGGCAGTTGCCACCAGAGGTTCTGAGGGATGGGAGAGGGAAGAATAGGTGTAATATATGGGGGCATTTTCGGGACATTGGATCTGTACTGCCTGACATTGCAGTGACAGATACAGGCCATTGTATATCTGGTCATAACCTACAAAATTGTGCAAGACAGAGTGTAAACTATAATATAAACTGTAATCCATAGTTAGTAGCAATGTTTCAATATGTGTTCATCAATTATAACAAACATACCACACTAATGAGAGATGCTGTTGATGTTGGAAAGTATGGGAGGGGGAGGGAGGGGGGCATATGGGAATCCCTTATTTTTTTATGTAACATTTATGTAATCTAAAGCTTCTTTAAATATAAAAATAATTAATTAAAAAAATTAATGGTTATCTCCATAATAAATTTATAAACATAAATTTCTGGTATTTATGATATGATTTTATAGTGAATACTGATAACTGATGTTGGGCACATGTTTATTGATTTAATGAATGAATGCCTTCATAAAACCCTCCCTCAATCATCCATCTGCTTTTAACGGCTTCCCAGCTCTCTCCTTCCCATTACATTAAAATATTTTGAGGGAGCTGGTGTAGCTCAAGCCGTTGAGCACCTGGTTTCCACATACGAGGTCCCGGGTTCAATCCCTGGTAAAACAAAACAAACATATGAGAAAACCAATTCAGGGGAGTGGATGTAGCTCAGTGGTTGAGCACCAGCTTCCCATTTACAAGGTCCCAGGCTCAATCCACATCCCAGTACTTCAAAAAAAGTTTTTTAAGATGTGTCTTCTTCCACTTAGCATTTATATTTCCTCAACATTTCATTTCTCAATAAAATTGATAAATCACCATTATAATGGGTATTTTCATCTCTATAAGTCTGGCATTGTGAGTCTTTCTCTTTGCTGAAAAAAATTATATTGTCAAACCTCCTAACTTGAAGGTCAGTCCTTGAGCCTAGTAAATTCCCTAAGGTTGTTGACTTATGAGTGTTCTTCAAGTCAGCCAGCCTTTTCTACAGTGTTCTGGTAATAAAGAGATGCTTACAACTTCAACATATTTAAAGAAATGCTAATTACAAGAAGAAGATACCATTTCATACCCTTGAGAGTTACAAAATTTAAGATTGATGCTCATAGCCCAGAGTTGGAGAAGATATTGGGAAAAAGATACTCTCATACAGCATTGAATAGAATGTAAATTGGTAAAACTTCCCAAAGAGTAAGATATATGTGATGTCTTTTGAAAAAAAAAATGCATGGCATACCCCAAGTACAGTACTTCTTGGAATTTGTTTTAGGGAAATAAACAGTTATGTTCAAAAAGACATGTACTTGGGGGCAGATGTGACTCAAATGGTTGGGCATCTGTCTCCCATATGGAGGGACCTGGGTTCGAGTCCTGGGACCTCCCAGTAAAATAAAGAAAAAATAGAGAAGGCGCGCTGCCAGGCCCCGCACATGGGCATACCAGGCCCCACTGAGCCATGCAGCAAGATGAGTACAAAACAGGAGAGTGACACAAGGAAGAGCCAAGACGAGATGCACAAAAAAACAGGAAATGAGGTGGCGCAGGTGGCAGAATGCCTCTCCCCCACATCAGAGGTTCCCAGGATCGAATCCCGGTAAAAATGGGGAGAAGGATGATAAGAGAGGGCAGGAAACAGACATAGAGAATTGCCCAGCAAATGGACACAAAACAGCAAAACTGGGGGGGGAGGGATTTAAGTGGATAAAAAGTAAAATAAATAAATCTTTTTAAAAAAGGCGTACAAAAATTTGCAATACAGCATTATTGATTAAACTAAAAAACTGGAAATGAATTAAATTATTAATATTGGAAATGGCTAAATAAATGATAACATATCAATGGAATACAAAGCAACCATTTAAAAACACATTGTAGAAACATAGTTATTAACATGGAAAATGTTGAAAACTAATTGCCAAATTAAAATAGTTAAGTTACAATATTTTACCATTTTTGTTATAATATATATATGTGTGTGTGTGCATGTATAAATGCATGTGCAAAAAAATATACATAAAATGTTCATGAAGTTACCATTTGGCAATCAGATTATATTGCGAAATATTTTGAGTTTATATTTTCTTTGTAACTTTCTGTTTTGGATTTCTACATTGATTAGTCTATTAGTTTCCTTGGGCTGCTGTAACAAATTCCACTAATTGGAAGGCTTGAAACAACAGAAATTCTCTCACTGTTCTGGAAGCTAGAAGTCCAAACTCAAGGTGTCGGCACAGTTGGCTCCTTCTGGAGGCTCTGAGGGAGAATCTGTTTCATACCTCTCTACTTGCTCCTGTTGTCTCCTGTAATGAGCGGTCAAGTTGTTTGTAAGAGTCTCCTGTAATACTAGAGTTAAACTGTAAATGCAATGGACTAGTAAAGTCACGTCAGTGCAGACAGAAAACTGTGAAAGGCAATTAATTTCAGTGTCTGTGTCCAAGCTATGTAGGGTTGATGTTTCAGTTCTAACATCCATTTTAAATCAACTTCTCAGCTTCGGGATCATTAGTATTCACAGAGTAAAACTTGGAACTCCAGACCTGATGAAGGCAGGCTAAAATTAAAAATTCTTGGGGAGTGGATGTGGTTTAAGCAGTTGAGTGCCCACCTCCCACATGGGAGGTCCCAGGTTCAGTTCCTGGTGCCTCCTGAAAAAACAGAACAAACAACAAGCAAAACAAATGAAAAACCAACCCAGGGAAGCCAATGTAGCTCAGTGGTTGAGCCCCGGCTTCCTACATACGAGGTCCCAGGTTCAATCCCGGCCCCTGGTACCTCAAAAAAAAAAAGTAGAAAACATATAAAATAAAACATGATTTTTTTAAAGTTGCAAATTCTTGAGGGCAATATTTTTTTTTCTGCCCAGATCCCAAAATAAGACAGATACATTTCTTGTGAACATATTTTTATATTTGTAGTCTACTTTTCACTCAGAAGTTTTATATATAATATATATATGTGTGTGTGTGTGTGAGAGAGAGAGAGAGTTGGGGGTATTCTTATTCAAAATATTACTTTTATAGAGTGACATCAAAAAGGTGGCAGAGTGAGATGTTCCAGAGTTCTGTCCCTACAGAGGTTTTAAACAACAAGCAAAAACAGGCAGAAGCGTCCTTCATATAGCTCAGGAAAACAATTATAGGTCTTAAGTAACAGAAAGAGTGCTGAATCAAGAAAAAGACAACTGAAAAACAGTAGGAAAACCTTGAGCAGCTTTGCTGGTCCTTCACCCACCTCTTCACCAACTTAGCGAGATCCAGCCCATAATCCCAGTGCAAGTCCCTGTTGCCACTTCCTGAGGGAGCAGAAAAACTTCTTATTCACTTTTTTAACTTCCTAGCTGTAAAAAAATACCATGCAATGCATTGTCTTAAGCAATAGGAATTACTGATTTACAGTTCTGAAGCTAGGAGAGGTCCAAATCAAGGTGTCATCGAGGCAACGCTTTCTCCCATTCTGGGCTGGCTGCTGATGATCCTCAGTACTTGGCTTTTATGTCACATGACAGTACACATGGGGGCCTTTCCTGGCTTCTCTGGGTTCCACTGATTTCTGAATCCTTCCCATGTTGTTTTTTTCTCTCTGTCTCACTTTCACTCTACTTATAAAGGACTCTAGTAATCTAAATAAAAACCCAACCTAATTCATTTAGGTCATACCTTAACTGAAGTAACATCTTTTTATTTTTTTTAACTAGAGAATTTGTAGGTGTGCAAAAGAGTTATGCGGAAAAATAGTGTTGCATATACCCCCTTATTATTGACTCTTTGCATTAGTATGGTACCTTTGCGACAACTGGTGAAAGAATATTAAAATAGTACTTCTAAGTACAGTCCATATTTTACATTAAGTGTATTTTCCCCCATCTACCACCCTATTTTTAACACCTTGTTGTAGTGGCGTGCATTTGGTATAATTCATGAAAGAACATTCTTTTTTCTTTTCTTTTTTTTTTTTTTTTATTGTGGGTAAAAATCAAATTTTTCACAATACAAACCAATATTTGTAAAATTATATATAAATATATATGCATATATGTGCATTTGCTTACATAAATGTTATTTTATATATATATATATATTTTTTTTTAAAGGTGCTTAGATTACCTAAATATTACACAGAAATTATAGGGATTCCCATGTTCCCCACCTCCCACACCTCCCATAACATCCCACATAAACATCATGAAAGAACATTCTTATACTTGTTCTATTAACCCCAGTACATCATCCACAACAGGGTTCACTGTGTTATACAGTCCCATGTTTTATCTTCTAACTTTCATTCTAATAACATACTCGACCAAAAACTTCCCCTTTCAACAACATTCACAACCGTAATTCAGCATTGTTAAGTACACTCAAAATAATGTGCTATCATCACCACCATCCATTTACAAACTTTTCCAATCAACCTGAATACAAATTGTGTACAAATTAAGCATCAACTAAATACAATGAGTAAACTCATGGAGTTAAACTCTATAGATTACTAGGAAATAGAATGTGGGTTGAGAACAGAGAGCTGCTGCTAAATATACATAAAATGTTTAATAAGGGGGATTGTAAATGTGGGAAAATGGTTAGAGTTGATGTTAACAACTATAGTTGAGTATAATCAACACTGCTGAACTATAAATGTCATTGTGGCTGAAAGGGGTAGACTAGGGAGATTAATGTCAATTGAAAGAAAGCTAAAGGATAATCTAGAAACTATATAACAGTGATTTCAATGGTGGATGATTATGGTGGTTAATAATATAAATACAAGAATGTTCTCTATTACAAGTTGTTAAGAATATGGAGATACATGGGAAAAGATGACTAATGTAACATATAGATTATAGTTGACAATAATATTGTGATTTGCAATGGCAAAGAATTTACTAAATCAATGTTAAGGGCCAATAATAGGGAGTCATTAGAAAGTATGAGATTTTTCCTTTTGGAGTAATAAAAACATTCTGAAATGAACTGAGCTAATGACAGCACAACTCTGTGATGAAACTGAGAGCCACTGAGTATACACTTTGGATGAATTAAACAAGGCAGGGGACTGTATAACACAGTGAACCTTGAGATGAATGATGGACTGTACAAATATGAGAAAGTTCTCTCATGAACTTTAACAAATATACTAATACATGGCTTTAATAATAGAACAGTTTGTGGGAAAAATACACTAAATATAAGCTATGGGCTATAGATAGCAGTAATATTATGATGATGTCCTTTCATCATTTGTAACAAATGTGTCATAACAATGTAAGGTGGTGGTGGTGGTGTGGTGTATGGGAATCCTATATGTTATGCATGATTGTTTCGTTAACTCACAACTTTTCAAATAAAAATTTTTTCAAAAAGGAAACATGGGACTGTATTATATAGTGAACTCTCATGGAAAATGAGATACTTATGATTAATAGTGCATATATACAAATGTTTTTCTATGAAACAAATGTACATTAATGTTATAAGATGTTAACTTCAGGGAATTATCGGGGCAAAAGAATATAACCAAAACAAATGATGGACATTAATGTATAGTAGTATATTAATAATCATCCATCGATGGTAAAAAAAAAAAAAAAAAGCAAAGTGAAAGAAACTAGGCAAAAAGTACGACATATTGGGTTTTTTTTTAAAGATTTATTTTATTTATTTATTTATCCTCCCCTGCTCCCTTGTTTGGGCTCGCTGTGTGCTCTTTGTATCTGTTAGTTGTGTGCTCACCTTCTTTTTAGGAAGCACTAGGAACCGAACCTGGGACCTCCGATATTGGAGAGAGGCACACAATGCTTGAGCTACCTCTGCTCCCATTACTACATATTGTTTTACTCCATCTATACAAAACCTAAACATAAATAAATTATAGAGATGGAAATAGATTAGCAGTTATTTATGGCAGAAAAATAGAGAGATTGAGAGATGACTACTAAGGGGTAGTGTTTGTTTGTTTGTTTGTTTATTTGTTTTTGAGGTACCAGGGCCAGGGATTGAACCCAAGACCTCTCATGTGGGAAGCTGGCATTCAACCAGAGTCACATTGGCTCCCCTGAGCTGGCTTCCTTGCCTGTTTGCTTGTTGTCTGTTTTTTGTTTGTTTGTTTGTTTTGGGGGGGTTTTTTTGTACCTAGGAGGCACCGGGAACAGAACCCAGGACTTCCCATGTGGGAAGAAGGTGCTCAATGGCTTGAGCCCCATCCACTCCCTGGTTTTTTGCTTTTTTCTTTTTTTTTTTTTTGAGTAATGAAATTGCTCTAATATTGATTGAAGTGATGAATGTACAACTCTGTGATTATACCAAATGCCATTGATTGTGCACTTTAGATGGAGTGTATGTTTTATGAATAAGTTTCAATAAAATTGATTTTTAAAAAGACTGTGACTCAAATGGGGAATTATTTCTTAATGAGTACAGAGTTTCTGTTTAGGATGACGAAATAGTTCTGAAAATAGTAGTGATATTTATGCAACATTGTGTATGTACTTAATGCCACTGAACCGTACAGTTTAAGACGGTTTAAATAGTAAATTTTATGTTATATTTTACTGCAATAAAATTTTTTTTGAAGACTATGGTTTCTAGGAAGTTTCAAGATGGCAGTGGCTGAGTTGCTGCCCGAGGGATTGAGGTGAAGACCCCTAGGAAGTAAAAGAGGCAAGGAATCATCCATAACACACTTTTAGCAGTCTTGGGAACACAGCAGAAGTTTTGTTTTGTTTTTTAATGAACAAGTAAACAATACAGATTTTAAACATGGGACAGAGATCTACATCATACACCAAGAATGGAAAATTTATGAACCCCACACGCCAAGCCTGAAAGGAAGCCTGGAAGAGAGAATTAAAGAAGAACAAAAAATAGCACATCATGGTTCCAAGGCATGGAGAAATTGGATGAAATGGAATTTAATCCTGTGCAACAGGCACAGTTAAATGAGAAGGTGCTGAAAGGCAAACATAAAAACTGCATGAAACCTTTGAGAATATTCTACGACTCTAAGAAAAAAGAATCTAAATATTTACAAAGAATTGAGAAAGTTAGAGGTAGAATATGAACAGAAGAGGGCTCAACTTAGCCAATATTTTGTTGCTGTCAAGAATGCTCAGCATGTGGAAGTTGAAAGTATTCCTTTGCCGGATATGCCTCATGCTCCTTCTAACATCTTGATCCAGGACATTCCACTTCCTGGTGCCCAGCCACCTTCCATCCTTAAGAAGACTTCGGCCTATGTACCTCCAACTCGAGCAATTTCTATTCTTCATCTTCTTAGACATGGTGTTCTACATTTGCCCTCTGGCAGAAAACCTCCTGGTCTACTTCCTCCTTAAGTCTTGCAGACACATGGCTGTAAAGTGGGCTTTGCCCTAGGTCTTCCTCCTCATAGGGGAGATGAAGATATATTCTATGGCCCTGGCCTTCCTCAGCGAAGTCATGACGATGATGTTTCCAGCACCAATGATGATGATAGCTATCCTGAGAACATGGATCTGATTAAGCATTATGACAGCAACACTGACAGATCTGATGGAGAAAGTGAAGTGGATGAATTTGTGCACCATGATTATAGTGAGAGATATAACAATGAAGAAAAAGTTGCAGATATGCCTGGAAAATCAAAGAGAAAAAAGAAGAACATGAAAGAACCAATTCCCCTTAAAGCCATGATGTTTCAAAAGGTGGGTCATGAAATTGCAAAGGAGGGATGAGAAGCAGAGGAATTTTCAGAGGATGATGATGAAGATGATTCTGATGATTCTGAAGCAGAATAGCAATCACAAAAACAGCACAAAGAAGAATCTCTTTCTGATGGCACATCTACAGCTTCTTCACATCAGCAGCTTCTCCACAGTCTGTTCCTCCTTCTCAAATATGAACATATTTCATGCCAGGACAACTATCTCTTGGACCACCACCTGTACGACTTTTACAGCCACCTGGACCACCTACAGGCCTCCCTCCTGGGCCACATCCAGGAACTCCTCCATTCCTGAGACCATCTGGAATGCCAGGACTCTGAGGGCCTTTGACCCAACTTTTACCTCCAGGACCACCACTGGGCCAACCTTCTGGCCCTCCCCCAGGTCTACCTCCAGGTCTGCCTCCTGGCCCTCCTCCTCAGGGACCTCCACCAAGGCTACTTCCCTCTGCACCTCCAGTTATCCCTCCACCTTGTCTTGGCATGATGCACCCACCTTTGGTTTCTCCACTAGGACCTGCTCCACCTGGGCTGTTCCTACCAGCTCCCTCGCCAAACCCAAGGGTTTTAGGTGCCCCACCCAGTTTGATTCAGTGACTCAAGGCAGATGATACAAGTATAAACACCATTGAGAGGAAAGCCACAGACACCCTCAGTGCCAAGCCACAGATCACTAATTCCAAAGCAGAGATTACTCGATTTGTGCCCATGGTCCTGAGGGTATATCAGGAGAGTAAAGGGGCTACTGCTTCTCCCCAAAGAAATTCAGAGTATGATTCTGCTGTGCCCCTTGCCTAAGCAGCCCCCAAATCTGGTCCTTTTGTTCTCATCTCAGTGCAAACTAAGATGATATGAATGAAGCTTTCATGAAAGTGATGGAAAGGCTACTGTGACAGTTTCTAATGCCACTACAGGCTTCCATTCACATCAGTGGTTCATGAAGAAAGAGACTTTTATTAAGGATAGGTGAAAGAGCTACTTCCACTGCCAGGGTATTTTCTAAATTCAGTTCAAAGAATATCCTAAAGTTTAGCCTTCATCAGAATTTACTGCATATAAGAGAGGGTATTTCATTCAGAATAGATTAATTATTGAAGCAGTGCTGCTAACATCCATTCCCTATCATATCACTATTTCCATCCCCTTTCTTCTCCTCCAATTCTTTTGAAACATGTGACCAGGGGAATTTTAGTTACTTATTTGTTTTAATTCTCCTCTCTTGTGTGCTGTGGGCACTGGAGTAGAGATCTCTGAGGAAATGGTTTATTTCACCCCACCTTGGCTTTTGTGTTTATTTATTTTAAAATTCTACTTGTAGCGAAATGGATCACAATGTCATTTCCTAATACAAAGCAGGATTCATGGGAAGAAAATGTACAATTCTTTGATTAAAATTATTTTCCACTGACCTAAACTTTAATCTTTATATGTAATAAATAAATAAATATTCTATACCAACAAAAACAACAAAAAGCATTATTATTTCTATCTTGCTAACAGAGTCTTTATTATTTTCTTGGTTCACAAGCTTTGATTAAGCAAGCTATCATTAAGGAGAAACACATGCAACAAAGAACTGAGAGCAGCCTCTGGTCAACAGTCAGTGAAGAACTAAGACCCTCATTCCAACAACCCTCAAGGAATTAAATCCTGCCAACAATCACTGAATGAACTTTGAAGCAGATTCTTCCCCAGTCAAGCCTTCAGATGAGACTGCAGACCCTGGACCAACACCTTGGAGAGAACAGGAAGCAGAAGACTCATCTAACCTATGCCCAGATTCTTTACCCACAGAAACTGTGAGATAAATGCTGTTACTTAAAGAAACTAAGTGTTAGGATAATTTGTTATCCAGCAGTTCATAACTAATACAGTCGTTTTAAAAAATTTGCAATATCAAATGTTACATACTACTCTTAAATGTAGATAAATAAGTAAGTCTAGACAACAATTCATCGAGTAGGATATCAATACTTTACATTTGCAACTAGATGGATATTGAACATTAAAATTGCAAATAGTTTTATCTTTATAAAAATAGTTAATATATTTAATTAAAATTTCAAAATATTAAATAAAATTCAGCATTGCTTATATAATTTTTATTTTTATTAATTTCAAAATATATTTGTGTGGCAGTTTGATATTATTTATGAATTCCAAAAATAGATATTGGATTATGTTTGTAAACTGGTCTGTTCCTCTGGGCATATTATATTGTATTGGATTCAGAGGTTTCGCTCTTACTTGATTAAATTATGATTAAGGCTTTGATTGGGCTACATCAGTAGGACATTGAGTCCCCACCCCCTTGGTGGGTGGGGACTCACAGAGAAAACCACACATCAGAGGGAGGTTGGAGTTCTTGATATTGGAGCACCGGGAAGTAAACATACAGAGAAGCAGATAAATGAGGAAGGAGAGAAGGCACCATTAGACATGGCAGAGGCCCAGGGAAGAGAGACAAGCCGTTAGCCTGACAGTTAACAGCTGGCCTTGTGTAGAGAGCAGAGCAGCTGAGCCTGGAGAGAAATGAGCCCCAGGAGAAAGATGAGACTTAATCCAGCCTACAGCTGATATTGGAAGAAGCTGGGACCACAGAGCTATAAGAGGTAGAGAAAGCCTAACCCCTTGCAGACTTCAGCAGCCATCTTGCTCCAACATGTGGCAACAGGCTTTGGTGAGGGAAGTAACTTACACTTTATGACCTGGTAACTGTAAGCTCCTACCCCAAATAAATACCCTTTATAAAAGCCAATCAATTTCTGGTATTTTGCATCAGCACCCCTTTGGCTGACTAATAAAATTTGCCTTTGAAGATTAATAGATAATATAGGCACACCTCATTTTATGGTGCTTCACTTTATTGCACTTTACAGGTACTGTGTTTTTTTTTACAAATTGAAGTTTTGTGGCAACCCTGCATTGAGCAAGTCTTTCAGTGCCATTTTTCCAACAGCATGTGCTCACCTTGTGTCTCTGTGCCACCTTTTTTTAAAAAAGATTTATTTTATTTATTTACTTTATCCATTTTAACCACTCCTCCCCCCCCCATTTGCTTTTTTTGTGTCCATTCTCTATGTCTGTTTCCTGCTCTCTCTTCTCACCCTTCTCCTCCAGTTTTCACCAGGATTCAATCCTGCAGACCTCCAATGTGGGAGAGAGGTGTTCTGCCACCCGCACCACCTCAGTTCCTGGTTTTTCAATGCATCTCACCTTGGTTCTCCCCTATGTCTCTCTCCTGTTACGTCATCATCTTGCTGCGTGGCTCAGCGGGGTCTGGCACACCTGTGCTCGGGGCCTGGTGCACACGCACCTTCTGTATTTCTTTTATTTTACCAGGAGGTCCCAGAGATCGTATCCAGGACCCTCCATATGGCAGACGGACGCCCAACCATTTGAGGGACATCTGCCCCCTCTATGCCACCTTTTACTTAAGGTATGTATGTTTTTTAGACATAATGCTATTGCACACTTAATAGACTACAGAATAGTGCAAACATAACTTTTATATGCACTAGGAAAAACTGTATATATGCGTACTAGGAAGCCAAAAAATTCATGTGAATCACTTTATTGTAAAATTCATTTTATTGTGGTGTTCTGGAAACAAACTTGGAATATCTCCGAAGTAGGCCTGTACTGACTGTTTTAGAAGAAAAACAACTGTTTTGAAAAATACTAAAATCATTTTCAGTTTTACAATTATTTCAATTTATATTTTCATAAAATTTATTCAAATCATGTAACTTTGAATATAATTACATATTATTTTTTAATCCCTTAGACCATTATATGATAGTACACGATTTATGTGAAAATCTTGGGCATGAAAACATTTAATTGTTTTGTTGAAACAAAGGCAAGAAAATTCATTTTATGGAATAAGAATGCAATAATTTATGAATTACTTGTGTCTTTCTTTTATTACTCATCCCCAAACATTGCGAGCCCATCAACAGAGCACACAAACATGCATGATTGATAATTAAATTCCATCATCTTTGATATTTTTTATGACATTCTGGTATATAAAACCATAACTTTAAACATATTTTAAATTTGTTTTTATAAAGGTATATTTTTTCAAGGTAGGAAGAGAAAACATATTTTATTTATACTTACTTAACTTTTAAATGCTTTCTTCTCATGCTTTGAACCCACACATGTTAAGTGTGGTTCTGAAGCATGTTTTCCAGTTTCATCTTCCGACACCAAGTAGAAATTGACTTGGTGTAAGAACTGACTTATGTATTTTTAAAAGTTAACTGGAGTATATGTTAATCAATAAATAATTCATGATTTGATTATTATTCCCACTTCCCTGGTGAGAAAACTAAGTTTGGGATCCATGCTTTACACTAGTTGTGATCATGTGACCTTAGGCAATTTACTTAACTGTTTGAGTCTAAGTTTTCACATATGGAAAATAGGACCAGTAGTAGAACAGTGAGCAAACATTAAATGTTCAGTAAACGTTAGTTCCCTTCTCCCTTCTGCTACTCATCTCCCTACCAAGTTTGGGGTTGATAAATAGTGCAAGTTGCTGGAAGAAAAAGAATTACAGAGATGTCTACAAAAGTAGGGAGTAATCAAACAGGGACTGTCATTAAAAGGATTATATTGGTGTTTTACACTAGAAATAGGGTAGCAAGTGTGAAAGCTAGACCATAAATACTGAGCAGTAATCTTTTTATCTTCCATCAGCTTTCTTTCCCTGTCTTCCAAACTTTGGAAATCTCCACAATCCCCCTTCTTTATCTTTATGCTTCTTTTTCCTCACAAGTAAATATTTTTATAGCTTTATCGAGGTATAATTTATATACCATAAGTTCACTCATTTTAAGTATATAATTCAATTATTTTTAGTAAATTTACAGACTTGTGCAACCATTACCCCAATTTAAATTTAAAACATTTCTATCACACACACACACACGCACACACACACACCATAAAACTTCCTGACCATTTGCAGTCACTCTCTGACCCCACTCATAACCTTAGGCAACAACTAATATATTCTCTGACTCTGTAGATTTGTTTTTCTCTGGACTTTTATATAATGCCTGTTTTTTTACCTTGCTTCTTTCACTTAGAAAAATGTGTATGAAGTACATCATATTGCAGCATGTATCAGTACTTCTTTCCTTTATATTGCCAAGTACTATTCCATTGTATGTAGTGAAAACATATTTTGTTTATCCATTCACCAGTTGGTGGACATTTGAACTGTTTCCACTTTTTGGCTATTATAAATAATGATGGTATGACATTTGCATACCAGTCTTTGTGTGAATATGTTTTCATATCTCTTGGGTAGATACCTAGGAGTGGAATTGTTGGATCGTGTTGCAGTTGGGCAGTTTTATGTAATTATGAATTCCAAAAATATAATTGGGTCATGCTTGTAAACTGATCTGTTAATCTGGGCATGATTAAGTTATGATCAGGGCATTGACTGGGCCCTTGGTGGGTGGGAAATCAAATATAAAAGGCATGGCAAGAACAGAGTTGAAGCAGTTTTTGAGAAACAGTTTTGATGCTGGAGTTTTGATATTGGAGAGAAGGCCCCAGGAGAAGAGAAGTGAGCCATTCGCCTGATAGTCTACAGCTGATCTTGTGGAGGAACCAGAAGAGCTAAGCCCGGAGAGAAATGCAGCCCCAGGAAGAGAGGAACCCAAGAAGCCTGAACCCTGGCAAACGTTGGCAGCTGTCTTACTCCAACACGTGGCAATGGACTTTGGTGAGAGAAGAAACTTAATGCTTTATGGCTTGCTATCTGTGGACTTCTACCCCAAATAAATACCCTTTATTTAAATAAATACCAACCTATTTTTGGTATTTCACATTAGCACCCCTTTGACTGACTAATACAGATCATATGGCATATATATGTTTAACATTTTAAAACTGTTTTCCAAAGTATCTGTACCTTTTTATATTCCCACCAGTAAGGTAGGAGGTTTCCAATTTCTTTACATCCTTGTCAACACTTGTCATTGTCTGTCTTTTTTATTACAGTCATTCTTGTATAAAACTCTTAGAATAACACATAGGCATAACATTTCAAGACCTTGGATTAGGCAATGGTTTCTTAAAATTGACATCAAAATCACAAACCATAAAAGAAAAAGTAGATAAATTGGACTTCATCATCAAAATTTAAAACTTTTGTGCTTCAAAGGATACTACTAAGAAAGTGAAAAGACAACACACAGACTGGGAGAAAATATTTGGAAACCATATATCTGATGATAAGAGTTTAATGTTTCAGAATATATAAAGAATTCCTACAACTCATTAACAAAAAGACAAACAAACTAATTTTAAAATGTATAAATGACTTGGATAAATATTTCTCCAAAAAAGATATACAAACACCCAATCAATAAATGAAAAGATGCTCAAAATCATTAGCCATTAGGAAAATGCAAATCGAAACCACAGTGAAATACTACCTCACATCTACTAGAGTGAATATTATTTTAAAAAATAATAATAACAAGTGCTGGCGAGGATGTGGAGAAATAGGAAGCTTAGTACATTGTTGGTGGGGATGTAAAATGGTATAGCTGCTATGAAAATAGTTTGGCAATTCCTCAAAAAGTTAAATATAGAATTACTACATGACCTAGCAACCCCACTTCTAGGAATATATACCCAAAAGAATTGAAAGCAGGGACTTGGACATATTTCTGTACACCAATGTTCACAGAAGCATTATTCACTATATTCAAAAGATGGTGGGAAGCGGCTGTGGCTCAATCAGTGGGGCTCCCGTTTACCATATAAAAATATAGCTGCTCGGGAAGCGGCTGTGGCTCAATCAGTGGGGCTCCCGTTTACCATATGGGGGGCCCTGGGTTCGGTTCCCGGGGCCTCCTGGTGGGGGCGAGCCCGCCCGCACGGCGTGGTTGGCTGACCCAGCGAGCACAGGCAGCAAGGGGGGGATAAATGAATAAATAAATAAAATCTTTTAAAAAAAAAAAAAATAAATAAATAAAATTAAATTAAAATATAGCTGCTACTAATGGATACAGTGGTATCCATATCTTTATGGGGTGATGAAATGTTCTGGAATTAGGTATCAGGATGGTTGTATAATATTGTGATATTCTGAAAACCACTGAAGTGTACACTTTAAAAGGATGATATTTATGATATGTTAATTATATCTTGATTAAGAAAAGGAATTCAGGTAAAGAAACAGATTTGTTGACAGAGAAGAAAATGCATTCCATTTTGAATATATTGACATGCTAAGTCCTAGGTGCCTCCAAGATATCCAGGTAGGAACCCCAGGCAGGCATTTGGAATTTCCTCCCTGAAGTTCTGGAAAGAGATCAAAAGACATGGGACTTTTGAACCCATGGAAAATGTGAGATAATGTAAGGAGAGCAGAGTAGTTCAACAGAATAGCTCCCAGGTATGGCAGATACACAGTCCTCCAGCCTGATAGCCCATCACTCATGCCTCAGATTTTATTCTAAGCTATACTGAAGTAGTGTCATTCTTTAAACAAATATTTAATGAGGATCCAACATGAGGAATAAAAGAGTGAACAAAGTAGACATAATGCCTGACTGCGGGGAGCTTGCAGTCTAGAAAAGTGTGCTGGTTTGTCTTTTGTGGGCCCCAGAAGACAATGTTCTTAAGGTAACCCACTGCTGTGCTTGTAAACCTATTGTATGTGGGAACTTTAGTTAAGGGACTTTTTTGTAAGATTGCTTCAGGTAAGGGCCTTTGATTAGGTTGAGGGACCCAGAATGAGTCTAATCCTGTTACTGGAGTCCTTGATAAATGGAGGACTAAAAGCAGAAAAAGAAAAAACACCTTAGAGGGGGAGGATGTGGCTCAAATTGTTGGGTGTCCGACTGCCATATGGAGGGACCTGGGTTCGATCCCTGGGACCTCCCGGTAAAATAAAAATATATATACATAGAAAGTGCATGGGCTGCCAGGCTCTGTGTGCTGGTGAGCCACCAGGCCCCGGGAGCCATGCAGCAAGATGATGACGTAACAGGAGAGAGACTCAGGGGAGAGACAAGACGAGATGCTCCAAAAGCTCCGAAAACCAGGAACCGAGGTGGTGCATGTGGCAGAACACCTCTCTCCTACATCGGAGGTCTCCAGGATCGAATCCTGGTGAAGACTGGAGGAGGAGGATGAGAAGAGATGGCAGGAAACAGACACAGAGAATTGCCCAGCGAATGGACACAAAACAGCAAATGGGGAAGGGGGGGTTTTAAAATGGATAAAGTAAATAAATAAATCTTTAAAAAAAAAAAAAAATGACAAAACACCTTAGAGGGAAGCGGCTGTGGCTCAATCAGTAGGGCTCCTGTTTACCATATGGGAGGCCCCGGGTTCGGTTCCCGGGGCCTCCTGGTGAAGGCAGGCCCACCCGTGCGGCGTGGTTGGCTGACCCAGCGAGCACAAGCAGCAAGGGGGTGATAAATGAATAAATAAATAAAACCTTAAAAAAAAAAAAAAAAAAAAAAAAAACCTTAGAAAGAGAAGGTAAGGTCCTGGAGGTCAGAGGCTGGTATCAGTGGAGCACAAAGGCATGGAAAGAGGCCCCAGGGAGGCTAGGCCCATGGAGCAGCTTGAAGTTGAAGAGACAAGGACCAGAGGAGATGGGAGAGACCAGCAGACTGGCAGTGAGAGGAGCCATGCACCTCATCACCCACAGCTGAGTTTGGAAAGAAAATGAGCCTGAGGAGAAAGCAGAGACCAGCCGCCATTTTGCGTCACCACGTAGCAGAAGACCAGACCTCCAGCAGCGGACCTTTGGTGAGAGAGCATCTCTGATGATGCCTTGATTTGGACGTTTTCACAGCCTGTGAACTGTAAGCTTTCAATCTAATAAATTCCCATTACAAAAGCCAAACCATTTCTGGTATTTTGCATTGGCAGCCTTTAGCAAACAAAAACAAGTACACAAGCAACCATATTTCAGGGTAGTTGGCGGTATGATGAGGACACAGTGCCAGATATTCTCCTCTTCCTCTTCCTTCATCAGGCTGAGCCAAGTCCCTCAGAGCACCTTTACATACCACAATTAACACATTATGCTGAAATTTTGTAATGCAAAAATTTTCTATATTTGCATCTTTCATCTTGACTAAATGTAGGTTTTTTGTTGTTGTTTTTGACCAAATGTAGGTTTTCAATTTGACCAAATGTAGGTTTTAAATTTGCCTTAATATCTCTACAAGGTATAACAATGCCAATTACAAAATATAAACTCAATAATTTGTACTGAATTATAGTTGAGTGTAGACTAAGAAGCCAAATTATTTGAATCCTAATCCAAGCTTTGACACATTAGCTGCACATCTTTGGGCGAGTTACCCAACTTCTCTGTGCTCTCCTTCCTCATCTGCAAAATGAGAATAATAATAGTACCTACCTCATAAGGTTGCTGTAAAGATTATAAGAATTGGGAAGCGGATGTGGCTCAGTCAATAGGGCTCGTTCCAGGGCCTCCTGATGAAGGCAAGTCAGCCTGTGCAGCGCAGTGAGCTGACACAGCAGGATGACCCAACAAAGGGAGACAAGCAGACACAGAGAAATGCACAGCAAATGGACACGGTGAGCACAAGCAGCAGGGGGAATAAATAAATAAATAAATAAACAAAATCTTAAAAAAAAAAAAAAGATTATAAGAATTAATATAAGTAAAGTGCTTGAACCAGTGCCAGGCATATAGTGCCTGCTCTTATTATGCGCATTTTAATAAATATCCTATATCCTGTTATCACCATTCTTAGTGTACAGTCAAGTAGGCTCAATTTCAAAAATAATTACTGAAGATGGGTGTGGCAGTTTGATGTAATTATGAATTCCAAAAATATAATTGAATCATGATTGTAAACTGATCTGTTAATCTGGGCATGATTAGGTTAGGATTAGGGCGTTGAGCCCCACCCCTTGGTGGGTGGGGAATTGAATATAAAAGGCAAGGCAAAGGACAGTTGAAGCAGTCTTCTGAGAAGCAGTTTTGATGTTGGAAAGAAGGCCCCAGGAGAAGAGAAGCAAGCCATTTGCCTGAGAGTCTACAGCTGACCTTGTGGAGGAAACAGGAGCTAAGCCCGGAGAGAAACGCAGCCCCGGGAAGAGAGGAACCCCAGAAGCCTGAACCCTGGCAAACGCCGGCAGCTGTCTTGCTCTAACACGTGGCAATGGACTGTGGTGAGAGAAGAAACTTAATGCTTTATGGCCTGGTATCTGTGGACTTCTACCCCAAATAAATACCCTTTATAAGGACCAACCCATTTTTGGTATTTTACATTAGCACCCCTTTGGCTGACTAATACAATGGGTATCAGTGTTCCAAACCATAACTAATATAATGAAAAATCATTTTTCGTATAAAATATAGCATGAAGATTGATCAAGTTAAATTTATCCATAAAGTTGATCACTGTATTACTTAGGGGAGACTATTTGGCATAGAAACCTAATGAATTAAACAGATTTCAATGAGCTGCCAGTAGATGGCTCTCTTAATTTACTATTTCATTTCAGTTCAGATTTTTGCTTTTCCATGTCAAGTCATCATAAAACCCTGAATAACAGAGCAGAATGGCTCTCCAGTAATTCTCTAATCCATTTGCCTATCTTCCGGTAGAATTGCATCCACAGTTACCATAGCAGTACCTCTTCAGTGAGTAGCTGTGGTTTTTTTAAAAATTTTAATTAGAGAAGTTGTAGATTTACAGAAAAATCAGGTAAAAAATACAGCATTCCTACATTGTAACCTTATTGTTTACAATTTACAATAGTGTGGTACCTTTGTTACAATTGATGAAAGAATATTAAAATTGTACCATTAACTACAGTCCATAGTTTACATTAGGGTGTATTGTTTCCCCATACCACACTATTAACACCTTGCATTAGTGTGTTAAATATGTTATAATTAATGAAAGAGCATTTTTATAATTGTACTATTACCTATAGTACATCATTTACACTAGGGTTCACTGTTTTGTGCAGTTCTATGTTTTATCCTTTAATTTTAATTCTGGTAACATATACATGACCTGAACTTCCCCTTTTAAGCACATACACATATATAATTCAGTGCTGTTAATTACACTCACAATATTGTGCTAGCATAACCACCATCCATTTCCAAAACTTTACCATCAACCTAAATAGATATTCTATACTAATTAGGCATTAACTCTACATTCCCAACCCCTAACCCAGCCCCTAGTAACCTATATATTAGATTCTAATTCTATGAGTTTGCTTATTCTAATTATTTCATATCAGTGAGATCATACAATATTTGTCCTTTGGGTTCTGGCTTATTTCACTCAGCAAAATGTCTTCAAGGTTTATCCATGTTGTCACATGTATCAGGACTCCAATCCTTTTTACAACTGAATAATATTCCCATCATATGTACATACCATATTTCTTTATCCATTCATGGGTTGATGGGAACTTGGGTTGCTTCCATTTTTTGGCACTTGTGAATAATGCTGCTACAAACATCGGTGTGCAAATATCTGTTCAAATCCCTGCTTTCAATTCTTTTGAGTATATACCTAGTAGAGGGATTGCCAAGTCCTATAGCAATTCTATACTTAGGTTTCTGAAGAACCACAAAACAGTCTTCCACAGTGGCTACACCCTTTTACATTCCCACCAGCAATGAATCAGTGTTCCTACTTCTCCACATCCTTCCCAATACCTGTAATTTCCTGTTGTTGTTTTTTGTTTTAATAGTACGGATTCTAGTGGGTGTGAAATAGTATCACATTGTGATTTGTATTTCCCTAATAGCTAGTGATGTTGAGTATCTTTTCATGTGCTTTTTAGTAATTTGTATATCTTCTTTGGAGAAATGTCTATTCAAGTCTTTTGCCCATTTTTTAATTGGGCTGTTTGTCTTTTTATTGTTGAATTATAGGATTTCTTTATATATTCTGGATATTAAACTTGGATATGTAGTTTCCAAATATTTTCTCCCATTGATTAGGCTGCCTTTTCACTTTCATAAGAAAGTCATTTGATGCTCAAAAGTTCATTTTGTTGAGGTCCCATTTATCTATTTTTCATGTTGTTGCTTGTGATTTTTGTGCAAAGTCTGAGAAATCATTGCTTAACACAAGACTGTGATGATGCTTCATTTCATTTTCTTCTAGGAATTTTATATTCCTTACTGTTACTTATATTTAGGTCTTGGATCCATTTTTAGTTAATTTTTTATATGATGTGAGGTAGGGGTTCCCCTTAATGCTTTTGCATATGGATTTCCAGTTCTCCTAGCTCTGGAAATTTGTTGAAGAGATTATTATTTCCAGATTGAGTGGACTTGGCATCCTTGTCAAAAATCAACTAGCTATAGATGTGAGGGTCTATTTCTGAACTCTCAATTTGATTCCATTGGTATATATACCTATTTTTGTACCAGTACCATGCTGTTTTGACCACTGTGATGTTTAGGTTCATCTGTCAAATTGTCCAGGTAATGAATGGTGCCAGTCATTTGGTCAAGTAAGCACTGGACTAATTGTTACTGTGAGGACATCTCATAGACTTAACTAATTAGTAAATTGATTGCCCCTATGGCTGATTACATCTATGATCAACTGAGGAGATTGTTTTCAGCAATGAAAGATGTCTTATCCAGTCAATTGAAGGCATTAAAAGGAGAAGTGATGATTTCCGCAGTCAGAAGAGAGAATTTTCATCTTTCCTTCAGCCAGCCAGCCTCTCTTGGAGAATTCATCAAAAACCTTCATTGGAGGTCCCAGCTTGCAGCCAGTCTTATGGAATTTGAACTTGTGCATCCCCAAAGTTGTGTGAGACAATTTTATAAAATTTCATAATATTTACAGACATCTCCTGTAGGTTCTGTTTCCCTAGAGAACCCTGACAAGTACAACTTTGGTACTGGCAATGGTTCTTGAGAAACAGAATCTTAAAAATGAGATTTCTGAATTGGTTCAGGGGTTTTTGGAATTGGCTCTCTACTTTTATTAGATTCAGAGGCAGTAATGACTCTGTTTCCAGCAATCAAGATAGCAATAGAGATATGCAAAATATCACCACTGAATTCAGCCACTCAAATGCTTATAAGAGGCAAGGCTCTGGGTGAGAGTGTTTTTGATACTTTAACAGAGTTTTGTGGAGTTAAAAGGGATAATGATATTTGCTGGTTGTTTCTAAATATGCTAAATATGGTTTTAAAAGAAAGCGATGAGCTGAAGGTTTCAAATTTGCAAATTAAGCACCACATAAAGGACGTGAAGCTTTCTACATGTGCCCTGAAAGAAAATCTTATTTTGTGTAGCCGCAGACTTGAGATCTCTGAAAATCAGATCCAGAGTCTCATTGTGCAAGTGGCTGAATTACAATGTAAACTAAATCCCTAACCTTGCAGAGTGTCAGCAGTTAAAATGAGGGCATTGGCTGAAAAGGAATGAGTTCCTGAAAATTGGAATGGTGATATTTGGGTTGATAATGATGGCTGTGGAGACATAGAAATCTTAGATTCTGCTGAGTCTTTGCCACAGAAACCTGTTATTGTCAGCCCTGAGGAAACAGCCACCAGACCTCCAGCCTTACCTGAGGAAACAGCTTCCTGACCTCCAGTCAGGAGGTTGGAATCTGCCATCCAACCTCTACCTGAAAAGATTAGCCCTATTGTGCCTGATAAATCTATAACTACCTCCTCTGGGAAAAGAGCCCTCAGGACTGTCTGAAGAGATTCATCCTGTTTCATCAGAAGAAACTGAAACAGAATGTCCTGAGGTAATTGGCTTGCAAACACTTTGAATTCATCTCATGACCAACCCCCACCACCCCTCTTTTCTTCCAGACCTATAACTAGACTGAAGTCCCAACAGGCCCCAAATGGTGAAGTACAAATTGACCCATGAGAAGGTATGCAAAGCCCTGCCATCCTCTGCAGATAACTACTCTCCTTTTGAGAAACAGCTTTTGGCCTGCTACTGGGCCACAGTAGAGACAGAATGTTTAACCATGGGCCACTAAGTTACCATGAGAATTGAGTTGCCTATCATGAGTTAGGTATTGTCTGACCCACCAAGCCATAAACTTGGGCATGCATAGCAGCACTACATCATAAAATGGAAATGGTATATACAAGATAGGGCTCCAGCTGGTCCTGAAGGCACAAGTAAGTTACATGAGGAAGTGGCCAAATGCCCATGGCCCCCACTCCTGCCACATTATCTTCTCTATTCTAGCCCACATGGTCTTTCTTAGGGAGATCCTTACAATCAGCTGACTTAAGAAATTCAGGCCTGGTTTACAAATGGTTCTGCACGCTTTGCAGGTACCACCTGAAAGTGGACAGCTGCAACACCACAGCCCTATTCTGGGACATCCCTGATGGACTGTGGCAAGGGGAAATCCTCCCCGTGAACAGAACTCTGAACAGTGCACCTGGTTGTTCATTTTTCTTGGAAGGAGAAATGGCCAGAAGTGCATTTGTATACTGATTCATGGGCTGTCACCAGTGGTTTAGCTGGATGGTCAGGGACTTGGGAGGAATATGATTGGAAATTTTTTGACAAAGAAGTCTGGGGAGCGAAACGGATGTGGCTCAAGTGGTTGGACTCCTGTCTGCCATAGGGGAGGCCCCGGGTTCAATTCCTCGGGTTACCTAGTGAAGGCAAGCTGGCCCATGTGGCACAGAAAGCTGACGGCCCACGCAGCAGGAGAGCTAGCACAGCAAGATGACGCAACAAAGGGAGACAAGCAGACACAGCAAACGGACACATGGTGCAAAAGTGGCGGGGGGGGCGGGGTTAAATAAATAAATAAAATAAATCTTAAAAAAAAAAAAAAGAAGTATGTAGATAGACCTTTCTGAGTGGGCAAAACACATGAAGATATTTTTGTCCCATGTAAATGCTCACCAGAGGGTGACTTCAGCAGGGGAAGATTTTAATAATCAAGTGGATAAGATGACTTGTTCTTGTTCTGTGTATACTAGGTGGCCTCTTTCCCCAGCCTTTCCTTTCATTGCCAAATGGGCTCAATAACAAAGTGACCATGTGGTTAGGGATGGAGGTTATGCATGGGCTCAGCAACATGGACTTCCACTCACCAAGGCTGACCTGGCTACAACCACTGCTTAGTGCCCAATCTGTGAGCAGCAGAGACCCACACTCATCCTTGTTATGGCACCATTCTCTGAGGTGATCAGCCAGCTACCATCAGGTTGATTACTTGTACCACTTCCTTCATGGAAGGGGTAGTAATTTGTTCTAACTGTAATTGACATATACTCCAGATATGGGTTTGCCTTCCCTGCACACAATGCTTCTGCCAAAACTTTACCATGCATGGACTTAGAGAATACCTTTTCCACCTTCACAGTATTCCACATAGCATTGCTTCTGATCAAGGAACCCAGTTCACAGCAAATAATGTGCGGGAATGGGCACATGCTCATGAAATTCACTGGTCTTACCATGTTCCCCATCATTCTAAAGTAGTTGGATTGATAGAACAGTCGAATGGCCTTTAGAAGACTCAAATCTGATGCCAACTAGATGGCAATGCCTTGGAGGGCTGGGACAATGTTCTCCAGGAGACTATGTATGCTCTAAATCAGTATCCATTCTATAGTGATATTTCTCCCATAGCCAGGATTCACAGGTCCAAGAATCCAGGGGTAGAAATGGGAGTGGCATCAATCACTACTACCCAGTGATCCACTAGAAAAATTTTTGTTTCCTGCCCCTGCAACCTTACGCTCTGCTGGTCTACAAGTCTTAGTTCCAAAAGGAGGAGTGCTTCCACCAGGAGACACAACAATGAGTTGATTGAATTGAAAGTTAAGACTGCCATTTGGCCACTTTGGACTCCTCATTCCTCTGAATCAACAGGAGAAAGGAATTATTGTACTGGCTGGGGTGATTGATCCTAATTATTAAGGGGAAATAGGGCGGCAGCTGCATAGTGGAAGTAAAGAAGAGTTTGTCTGGAATACAGGAGATCCCCTAGGGCAGGGATTCTTAACAAGGGGTCCATGAGCTTGAATTGAAATTCAAAAAACATTCTTGTGGGTGTGATATATTTGTTAAATAATACACAGTATAGTGTGGACTTAGTAAGGGGTCCATGGTTTTCACCTGCCTGGCAAAGGGGTCCGTGGTACTAAAAAGGCTAAGAACCTTTGCCCTAGGGCATCTCTAAATACTGACATGCCCTGGGATTAAAGTCAATGGAAAACTGCAATAACCCCATCCAGGCAGGACTACCAAGCAAGGAACCATGCCCTGCAAGGTGCTTGCTGAGGGTAAATGGAAAATGGAATGGCTAGTGGAAGAAGTTACTGATAAATATGAAGTATGACCACATGATCAGTTAGAGAATGAGAACTGTAATGGTTATGAATAATTCTTCCTTGTTTTCTTACGATTATGTTTGCATAAAGAAAATATCTTTGTTTTCTTCCCTAACTGACCCCTTATTATATAACTCAAGTTGTATTAGTTTCATGTTAGTTTTTAAACTATAGGATAGCAAGTTTAAGAGTGAATATTACCCAAGAGCTTCTACCCTATTCTGTAGAGATTTAGTGCATTTCCAGTTGTACACAGGACAGTTGTGTATTGTTAGGTGAAAATATGTCAGTTATAGCTTTTTATTTAGAGTTTAAGTATGGTTTAAGGTAATGTGTATGGTTGCCATGTTGACAAGTAGTGGACTGTGATCATTAGGTTCATGTGTCAACTTGACCAGGTAATGGTGCCCTGTTATTTAAGTAAGCATTGGCCTAATTGTTACTGTGAGGCCATTTCATGGACTTAAATCATCAGTAAGTTGATTCCATCAGTGGCTGATTACTTCCATAATAAACTGAGGGGGTTGCCTTCAGCAATGAGAGAAGACTCATCCAATCAGTTTAAGGCCTTTAAAGAAGTGATGACTTCAACAGTCAGAGGAGAGAATTTGCATCTCTACTTCAGCCAGCCAGTTTCTGCTAGGAAATTCATTGAAAACCTTCATCAGAGTTTCCAGCTTGAGGCCTTCTTTCTCTATGGAATTTGGACTTGTGCATCCCCACAGTTGCATGAGACCATTTTATAAAATCTCATAGGGAAACAGATGTGGCTCAAGAGGTTCGGTGTCCGTCTACCATATGGAGAGACCAGGGTTCGATCCCCGGTACCTCCCAGTAAAAAAATAAAATAACAAAATAAAATAAAATAAAATAAAATAAAATCTCATAATATTTACAGATATCTCCTGTCAGTTCTTTTGCCCTAGAGAACCCTGACTAACACATCCTTGTCTTGTTCCTGATCTTAGAGGGAAAGCTTTCAGTCTTTCGCCATTTAGTAGGATGTTATCTGTGGGCTTTTCGTATATGCTCTTTTTTGTGTTGAGGAAGTTTCCTTCTATTCCTAGTGTTCTAAGTGTTTTTATCAAGAAGTGCTAGGTTTTGTCAAAGGCCTTTTCTGCATCAATTGAGATGATCATGTGTTTTTTTTTCCTTCATTTTGTTAATGTGATGTTTTACATTAATTGATTTCCTTTTATTGAACCAACCTTGCATACCAGGGATAAATCCCACTTGATCATAGTGTATACTTTTTTATATGCTGTTGGATTCAGTTTACTAGTATTTTGTTGAGGATTTTGGCATCTAAATTCATAAGAGATATTGGTCTGTAGTTTTCTTTTCTTGTGATATCTTTATCTGGCTTTGGTACAAGGGTGATGTTGGCCTTGTAGAATGAATTAGGGAATATTCCCTCTTCAATTTTTTGGAAGAGTTTGAGTAAAATTGGAGTTAAATCTTCTTGGAATCTTTGGTAGAACTCCCCCTTGAAGCCTTCTGGTCCTTCACTTTTCTTTGTTTGGGGATTTTTTATTACTGATCCAATCTCTTTATAAGTAATTGGTTTGTTCAGATCTATTTCTTCTTGAGTCAATGTAGGTAGTTTGTGTGTTTCTAAGAATTTGCTCATTTCATCTTGGTTATCTAATTTATTGGCATACAGTTGTTCATAATATCCTCTTATAGTCCTTTTTATTTCAGTGGGGTGAGAAGTAACATCCCCCTTTCCATTTCTGATTTTCATTATTAGAATCCTCTCTCTTTTTTTCTTTGTTAGCTTGGCTAAAGATTTGTTGATTTTATTGATCTTTTCAAAGAACAACTTTTGATTTTGTTGAATCTCTCTATTGTTTGTTGTTTTTTTTTCTTTCTTTCTTTCTTATTTCATTTATCTCTGCTCTAATATTTGTTATTTCTTTCCTCTGCTTGCTTTGAGTTTAGTATGCTCTTTTTTATCTGGTTCTTCCAGTTTTGAGGTTAGGTCTCTGATTTGAAATCTTTCTTCTTTTATAATGGGCATTTAGACTTACAAATTTTCCTCTCAGCATTGCTATTGCTGCATCCCATAAGTTTGTATAATGTATTTTCATTTTCACTGGACTCAAGATATTTCCTAATTTTGCTTGTAATTTCCTCTTTAACTCATTTATTGTTTAAGAGTATGTTGTTTAATTTCCACATGTTTTTAAATTTTCCATTTCTCCCTCTCTTATTGATTTCTAGCTTCATTCCATTGTGGTCAGAGAAGATACATTGTATGATTTCAATATTTTTTTAATTTTTTGAGGCTTATTTTGTGACCTAAGATGTGATTTATCCTGGAGAATGATCTGCAAGAACTCCAGAAGAATGTGTTGTTGGGTGAAATGTTCCATATATGTCTGTTAGGTCTGCTTGATTTAGAGTATCATTCAAGTCTTGTATTTCCTTATTAATCTTCTGACTAGATGTTCTATCCATTATTGAAAGTGGTGTATTAAAGACTCCTCCTATTAATATAGAACCGTCAACATCTCCCTTCAAACCTATCAGTATTTCCTTCATAAATTTTGGGACTCTGCTGTTAGGTGCATATATATTTATAATTGTTACATCTTCCTGTTGAATTACCCCCACCCCCACCCGGGGTTTTTTTTTTTTTTTTTTTTTAGGTACTGGGGCCAGGGATTGAACCCAGGACCTTGTATGTGGGAAGCCAGCGCTCAACCACTGAGCCTCATCAGCTCCCCTGAGGTGGTTTTTTCATTCATTTGCTTGTTGTTTTTTTTATCTCTAGAAGGCACTAGGAACCAAACTTGGGACCTCCCATGTGGAAAGCAGGTGCTCAACTGCTTGAGCCACATCTGCTTCTCTGTATTGTCCCATTTATCAGTAGATAATGACTGTCATTGTCCCTCATAATTGTTTTTAACTTAAAGTCTATTTTATCTGATATTAGCATAGCTACCCTACCTCTCTTTTGGTTACTATTTCCATGGTATATTTTTTCCATCCTTACACTTTCAATCTACTTTTAACTTTGAATTTAAGATAGTCTTACAGACAGTATATAGATAGGTGATGCTTTTTTTATCCATTCTGCCAATCTTTGTCTTTTTATCCATTTACACTTTAAATCACTGTGGGTGCCTCTTTGCCGGGAGGTCACCCCATCCATGTCTCAGGTGTGTACTTTTCTCTTTCCTCTCTTTTCTCAATAAACTCTTTTTACTGACCTAATTAAAAAAAAAAATCACTCTGGATAATGCAGGGCTTTTTTCCGCCATTTTGTTATTTAGGCTTTGTATGTCATAAAGCTTTTTATGTCCCTCAGTTCTTCTGTTAATGCTTGCTTTTATATTTATTTGATGTTTTTGTATTGTAATATATTGAGTTCCTTTTCTTTTCTATCTGGATATATTTTTCATCTATTTTCATTGTGGTTACCAGGGGGTTAAAATTTAACATTCTTACATCAGGGATTCTTAACCTTTTTTCGTTCCACAGACCCCTTTGCCAGTTAGGTGAAAACCACAAACCCCTTCTCAGAATGTAGTGGCAGATAGTTTTATGACAGTCGATATCAGATGTCAGAGAAAATGAAGATAATAAGTTGATTTTTTTTCAATTCAAGCTCACATACCCCCTGAAATCTTTCCACAGACCCCTTGGGGTCCATAGACCCCTGGTTAAGAACCCTTGTCCTATATATATAACAATCATATTTGGTTTGATACCAACTTAACTTCAATAGAATTCACATATGCTTTTCCTATACCGCACTGTCCCCCACCTTGTTTATTTGCATTTGTTACCATTTATATCTTTGTACATTGTATGTCCAAAACTATAGATTTAGCATTACTTTTTATGCATTTGCATTTTAGGACCAGAATTTATCAGCCCCTTCCTCCCACTCTTCCCTGGATGCTGTACAGTGTTCTTCTGGCCTCCAGAGTTCCAGAATAGTTGGTTCAGACAGTTACTGTCTGTTTAATAGTTGTTCTGGTAGAGGACTGAGTCCCAGAGCTTCCTACACCACCATCTTCCCACAATGGCATCTTCTGAGTAGTTTTTATTGCTTTGTCTTTAGGTTCACTGAACTTTTCTTTCACAGTTTTAAATCTGCTATTAATCCTACCCAGTGAATTTTCCATCTCAGACATTGCAATTTTCATCTCTAGAAGTTCAATTTGAGTTTTCCTATACCTTTTTTTTTTTTAATTAATATTTATTCATAGAAGCAAAGCAGCAAACTGTGAGAGGGTAGAATTCTTGTACATCAATCATATAATTGTATAATTGTTATTTAAATGTTGGCCTTCCAACTTGTATTATTATTTTGATAGTTATACATTTGTTGGTTTAAATCTAATTTTCATCAGAAATTAAATATTTAAAAAATCCTAAATTTGAATAAAATGTTTAACCCAAGAAGATAGAGTTAGCATACCCAAAAATAGTATAAGTGATTATTAAACCTTGTTTTAGTCTACACAATAGCAGTAAAATTCTCAGAAGCTGAACACTTCTCTTTCTCCATTACCACCTTTTTTGTACAAGCCCCTCAAACACAGTCTCACAGCAGGAGTAGTGTAATAGTTTTATGTCCCAATTTTCAGTAGTTCCCTCTAACATCTATTTTTGTCATAGAAAGATGAGTCAAATATAAGTTAAATCATGTTATTCCTCTATTCAAAGAGTTCATGGATTTCTTCTCACTTCTGGTACAAATTAAATAATCCCCAATTAACAGCAGTGTCCCTTGATGTAGCTCACCATTTCCACTTTTCTCTAATCACCTCCTGGTAGCTACCTAACCAGCTCTCTTGGGGCTGCCCTGCCCTCTGCTGGTCACTTGACACACTTCCATCTTGTGGATGTGATCTTTTTTTTTTTTTTTTTAATTCAAGAACTTATTTTAAATAACATTAACAATTATGTAAATCAGGAGAGTGGCAATGATTTTTTTCAATCACACTGAAATTAAACAGATAAATACTATTAATGAAGCTTGTTACATATCACAGAATGGTAAGGTTTTTAAAATGTTATCAGATAGAAAAAAAGAGATATTACTTCATGCAGATATTTAACCTGATGAAGTTACAAAGCTTCAGTGCTTAAAACACTGCAGAATGAGATTCTTGGTTTCGCTCCTATATCAAGAAGACATTCATCTCCCTCCTATACCTTTAATGTATCTCCTTAATGTAATCATGCTTCACTCTATCTTCTTAAACATATAAAATTATATGTAAAATAGTCTTTTTAATGTCTTTGCCTACTATTTCTATCATTATGTAATTTCTGGGTTTGTTTCTATTTATTTTATTTTTCTCCTTATTATGGTTAGCATTTTCCTACTTATTTGTATTCTTGGTAATTTTTTATTGGATGCCAGATTGTGAATGTTACATTGTTATATGCTGAGGTTTTTCATTCCTTTCTTTCTTTATTTTAAAGAAACTTTAGATTACATAAATGTTACTTTAAAAACATAGGGGATTCCCATATGCCCTACTCTCTCCCCCTCCCACACTGTCCCACATTAACAACATCCATCATTAGTGTGGTACATTTATTACAGTTGATGAACACATATTGAAGCATTACTACTAACCATGGATTATAGTTTACATTATAGTTTACACTCTGTCTCGTGCAATTTTGTAAGTTATGACAAAATATATAATGACCTGTATCCGTCATTGCAACATTCCAATGTCCCGAAAATGCCCCCATATTACAACCTATTTTTCACTCTCCCTCCCCTCAGAGCCTAAGGTGGCCACTTGCCTTTGTTTTTTTTTTTTTTTTTTTTACCGGGAGGTCCTGGGGATCGAACCCCGGTCTCTCCATATGGTAGACGGACGCTGAACTTCTTGAGCCACATCCGTTTCCCATGCCTTTGTATCAATGATACAAGTTCTTCCACTGCTAGAATAACGGCAAGTCTATAGTAGAATAATAGGAAGTCTACTTTAGTCCAACATTCATTCCCCAATCCTGAGGATTTGGGGATGGTAATGCCCACTCTGCCTCTAATTGAGAAGGGGCTTATATCCCATGAGGCAGGTGGATGGAACTATCTTGCTTCCTTTATTTATTTTTGAGTTTTGTTGTGGGATATAATTAAATTACTTGGAAACAATTTACTTGTTTTGAGGCTTGCTTTTAAGGATTATTACGTGTGTCCAGAGCAGCCTTTAATCTAGAGCTGTTTTGTCTCTACTACTGAGGCAATACTTTCTAAGTATTCAATTTGATGCCCTATGTTTTAGAGACTTTTCTATTCTGCTTTTGGGAATGTGAACTAATTACCAGCCTTGTTTGACCTCCAGGTATTTTCCCACCTGTTCCTTTCTGATGTTACTTTCAGGTAGTTTCCTCACTGATATGCTTTGATCATTTCTCAGCTGAAGTCTTAAATGCTTGCAGATTTCCCAAGTTCTCTTTCTCTGTGTCACATTCTTCTCTCCAGTACCCTGCCCAGTGAACTCTACCTGACTTTGCCTCCCATCAATTCTTTTTTTTTTTTTTAAAGATTTTATTTATTTATTCATTTATCCCCCCCTTGCTGCTTGTGCTCGCTGGATCAGCTAACCACGCCACGCGGGCGGGCTTGCCTTCACCAGGAGGCCCCGGGAACCGAACCCCGGGCCTCCCATATGGTAAACGGGAGCCCTACTGATTGAGCCACAGTCGCTTCCCCCATCAATTCTTCAATTCATGAATGCTGCCAGCCCTTTGGGTTCCCCTTCCTGCACTGTGGCCTGGAACATCCTTCCAGGCATTAAGCTTAAGCAATCATAGGGATCACTTCATTTGTTTCTCCTCTCTCAGGCTTTACTGTTCTATGTGGTTTGTTGTCTAATGTCTTAAAACCATTGTTTCAGATTTTGTCTAATGTGTGAGGGTAAATCCAGTTCCTGTGAATTCATCATAGCCAGAAACAAAATCCCCAAGATATAAGATTTTCAAGTTCAGACAGATGATCCCTTCTAAAATATATTCCTTCCCAATCAGGAAGCAAACTTTGGTGGAAGAGCCTTGCCAGATTGAGAAATCAACTTATTCTTGAGCTTGTCTGCTCACATGATTAAATCCTTGACCAGAGCCTCAGCCTTTTCCAACCTCCAGCTGTAGGAGATGAGTGTTTTTTAATATACTTTCAGCGAGTCCCTTCAGCTTTTACACTTCACCTTAAACTGGTGAGTAATCTCCCTTAACTTTCGCCAACGTATCAATAATCCCCAGTAACGGTCATTCAGTTACATAGTCCTAATATATACTATTCCCCTCGAATCTCTCAAATCCTTGAGATATTTACATTTTATATGTGTTTTATTTTCACAACAACCTTATAAGGTAGGTCCTCTTAGAATCTTCATTTTAGAGTTTAGCAATTTTTTATCCTACTTTGCTGAGAAGTGACATGATAAGTTTAAAGTCAGAATGGAAAATGGATTGAGGGAGAGTACATTTGTTGGGATGCTTTGAGAATATAAATTATAGGAAACCTAACCAAAAATTGCTTAAACAATTGAGGAGTTTATCAGCTTGTGTAACTGAAAAGTTCAGAGGTAGGGTAAAATATATCATGATGTCTTTCTATATTGCTTTTCTGACGTTTGCGTTATCATCCTGAGGTTGGTTCCCTTCATGATCTCAAGCGGGAGCCAGCAGCTTCCATATTCATGTACAACAGCAAGAGGGAATGCCTCTCTTGGAAGAAGTAGCAAACTTTTCCCCAAAGACTCCAGTAAATATTTTATTGTGTCTCATTGGCCTAAAGTAATCAGTACAGCCAGGGGAATAAGGTTCACTAAGTAGCTAAGCCCACTCCTGGAATTGAGTATGGGGTTAATTCCACCCAAATTACATGATTGAGAATGGGAAAGGGGTGTTTCTCAAAAGAATATATTGGGTGTACTACCAAGAAAGAACAGAAATAAATGCTGAGCAGCAAACGTAAGTATCTATTATAGGGAGCAAGACTTAAGTCAGGGAGACCAGTTAGAAGACTTTTTGAGGTAATCCAAGTGAGATATAAGAATGGCCTGGATAAGAATAGATCAGTGAAGAGTGATAGAAGAGGACAGATCTTGGGAAACAGATGTGGCTCAAGCAATTGGGCTCCTGTCTACCATATAGGAGGTCCAGGGTTTGATTCCCAGGGCCTCCTGGTGAAAGGCAAGTTGGTCCATGCAGCAAGCTGGCCTGAGCAGAGAGCTGGCCCACGCGGAGAGCTGGCACAGCAAAATGATGCAACAAAGAAAGACACAGAGGAGGGACAATAAGAGATGTAGTAGACCAGGGAGCTGAGGTGACATAAGAGATTGAGTGCCTCTCTCCAACTCCGTAAGTCCCAGGATCGGTTCCTGGTGCTGCCTAAAGAGAAGATAAGCAGACACAGAAGAACACACAGAGAGCAGACAGTGAGCACAAAACAATTGGCCGGGGGGGGGTGGTGGAATAAAATAAATCTAAAAAAAAAAAGTGGACAGACCAAGTGATGCTTAAAAGGTAGAATGAACAAGACCTGATAATTAATTGGCTGAAAAATGTAAAAATTAGGAACTAGTCAAAAATGATCCAAAATTAATGGTTTCTTTTGCCTGGTTTCTGACATAGTCTAGATGGCTTAAGAATTTCCCAGGGGAGACATTATGAACGTGGTGGAGGGAGGCAGTCCAGGGATCTGTCCCACCACAAAAGCTACAAACAAAAAACAAGAACTGACAGAACCATCTATCTCCAAGTTCCAAACAACAGTTAAAGGGTTGCAGTAATGGAGGAGGTGCTAAATCAAGAAAATGGCAATTTACGAATAGTAGGATCTCAACAGCAAAAAGAAAAACAACCCAGTTAAGAAATGGGCAAAAGACTTGAATAGACATTTCTCCAAAGAAGATGTACAAATAACCAATAAGCATATGAAAATAGGTTCAACATCATCTGCCATTAGAGAAATGCAAATCAAAACCACAATGAGATACAATTTCACATTCACTAGAATGGCTACTATTAAAAAATGTAAAATAAATAGTGTTGGCAAGGATATGGAGAAATAGGAACACTCATTAATTGCTCGGAGAAATGTAAAATGGTGCAGCTGCTATGGAAAATAGTTTAGTGGTTCCTCAGAAAGTTAAGTATAGAATTACCAAATGGCCCAGTAATCCCACTTCTAGGTATATTCCCCAAACACTTGAAAGCAAGGATTAGAACAAATAATTGCACACTGGTGTTCATAGTGGCATTATTCACAATTGCCAAAAGTGGCAGCAACCCGTGTTCATCAACAGATAAATAAAGGAAAAAAATGTGATATATACATACAATGGAATATTATTTGGCTGTAAAAAGTAATGAAGTTGTGGAGTCGGATGTGGCTCAACTGGTTGGGCGTTCGTCTCCCATATGGAGGGACCCGGGTTCGATCCTCAGGACCTCCCGGTAAAAAAACAAAAACAAAAACAAACAAAAAAAAAGTAATGAAGTTCTGATGCATACTAAAACACGGATGTGCCTTGAAGACATATTTGAGTGAAATAAGACAGACACAAAAAAAGCAGATAATGTATTATCTCACTTACATGAAATAATTAGAATATGTACATTCATAAGGTTAGAGACTAGAATACAGGTTTCCTGGGGCCAGGTAGAGGTGGGGAATGGGGAGTTAATGCTTATTTGATACTTGAGAAAGAGGAAACAACAAATGTGAGCCCTACAGTTGCCCTGCCTTGAGAAGTTTTCTAGATTGAATCACAAAGAGGGGGATTCCTGGTGGAGTCTCATGATTGCCCCAAGTTGAGGGGATGGAACAGGGAGTCTGAGAGGTATCTTCTGGTATTTGACTCTGCTGTGTTCCTAAATAATGTGCTTGTACTGCTGTTATTTCGAGATTGCTCAGCTTCATACCGTTTGACCTCCTGGTATGGAGGATGAAGATTAATCTCTCTTACAACGCTGCCCCCCTCCCATCACATACACTTTCACACACATTCTTTTCTTCCTCTATTTCTCCCTATATAATTATATTATTCCATAGCTTTGGTTAACTCAATATGACCACACAGGTTACAAAGATTCCTTTTTTGTACAACTCTTTGTTTTTCTGGAAATAATAATTTGTCTTTATTGTTTGTACCTACTGCTAATTCCTCAAATACTCTTCCAGAATTATAAATTTCCTCTCAAAATGTTCAAATACATCAGGTAGTTTCTTATTTTTATTCTTTTCCTCGCCACATCCTTCATGGAGCCCTTGTCCTCCTGTCCCAGCATGGACAAATTGTTCTCTAGAAATGTTGTGCACCTGTCACCCTGTAATCTCCTTCATGCTCATCTTGGGAATTCCCTCCCCCTCCCTGTGTTTGTTACCCTATTTTCTTGATCCTATATCTTTCTTGTTTTGCTTTCTCGTTTTGTAGAGCATATTCTCCAGAAGTGTCTGAGAAAGGATACCTGTTAGGTATAAGTTTTAAGAACGGGAACATCTGCAAATGTCCTTATTGACTGAATAAACTTAGTTCAATACAGAATTCTTTGTTGAAAATCATTTTCCTTGAAATTCTGAAGGCATCACTCCATTGTATTTTTACATAGAAGACCTTCTTGCCAGTAAAGAATCAATTATTTTCTAATCTTGGCTCCTTTATTTGTGGCTTCTATTTTTTATCTTTGGAATTATTTGGGGGTTTCTTTTTTCCCCAGTATAATAAAATTTCCCATGAGATGACTTGGTGTGGGTCTTTTTTTATTATATTGTGAGGAGCATATAGTAGGCTCTTTCACTCTAGAAAGTCATGATTCTCAGTTATAGAAAATTTTCTTGAATTACTACTCCCATAATTTCCTCCCCTCGGTTTTCTCTATTCTTTCATTCTAAAACTCTTTGTCATTTGAATGCTGTACTAAGTCTTTAATTTTATTAATCTTTTAATTTTCCTTTCTTATTTTATTTTGGGGGTGCAGTTATTCTCACAGAGATTTCCTCTATTTTTTTTTTCCCTTCCAATTCCTGAGTTTGTCTGCAAATTTAGATTTGAGCTTTCACTAGTTGGGTATATTCGTTCTCACTCAATTCATTTGTTCCATTCCTCAAATTGTGTTATGTTGTCTCTTCTCCCATTCTTTTGGTCCGTGTTGGTTTATGCCTTTTTTTTTTATCACTTTACTGCAATTTCAGTAGCAACCTATGGTAAATGCAGGTGTTTAACCAGAGTATAATGAGGACCTTTGTTTCTTGCTGTTTTCATTCTTACGATAACAGTCCTACTTCTTCTCAAAGCAACATAGGTACACCTGAATTACCAGGAAAAGGTTAATTTTAAGAAAGTGAAGAAAGAACAAATATTAATATATCAAGATATTATCTGACCCAATTATTTCCAACAGTGCTAGAGTCAGTTCACATTGGCTCATGAAAACAGATGGTTATATTTTCAGGGATTTTGTCATTATTAAAAATTAAATTATATAAAACTTACAATATAATAACTTATAGTAAAAATAAAAGTAATAAATACTCAAAACTCATAACTTACTAATTACTTTAGTGTATCTATGTTCTTGAGGCTATTTACATTTATTGTATCTATATGGTGGAAATTCTATGTGATGATGAACTACTGAAATCTCTTCCCAACTCCATTTTCAGTGAAGTCACATTAGTAACTTAGCCATGGTAGGAATATTTACACCATAGAAATTGGAAATGTGACAAATCAGGACTTGATATTGCTTTTTTCATTGTCTCAATGAAAACGTGATAGAGAAAAATGTTAATCATGAAAAGTGTGCTGTGTCTGTAGCTGTTATATTGTGATTACCTCAAAAAATTGAGGATATTCTTCTATTTGAAAACTGTTATCTCATTCATCAAAGAAATCACTCCATTATTGATGAACAAGTGAAGTTTTTAATATACCTCTCGTTATGCTTTCATCTTACTCCTTAACTTAAAGAAAAATATCAATCAACATTCAGGTTAGAACCACACTTGATTATCGGTTACAACTATGGGTCAGCCATGGATATAAGGGTTGGCAAAAAATGAAAGCATTCTTTAAGAATCAATTGGTTATGAAGATTTTATAATGAAGAGTATTTTATGTTATATTATTATTTGTAAATTGTGTGCTACACATCCTTTATATTAGTAATAGCTAATATATAGATTTATATATCTCTATCTTTGTTTGCTTGTTTGTTTTGGTGAGTTAATTCTTAATCATTTGTCAACATATGATTATCTGTAACATTCCCTATATTATAAATTCCATGAGGGCAGTAACTGCTTCTGTTTCATTCTTCAGGCCTAGCACGGTTCCTATTTTCTAATAGGCACCTCATAAATACATTTATTGAATGAGTGAATGAAAGGTCAGGGGCCTTGTCTTATTCATTTTTATATCCTGGAACTAGCCCAGTGCCTAATACAGATTAAGTTTTCAAAAAAAAAAATGTTTGCTGAACTGAACTGAATTTGAGTCATATCCCCCTAATTCTGAAAACAATCCCATGACAATCAAACATATAAAAAAAGAAAAGTGAGATGGTTTATTTTTTCAGGCACAAGGCAGACAGTCACATTGTTTTCACAATTCCTAAGACAATGTCCTATTCTTTAGATTCCCTTTTTCTCCGAAGAACCAGCATTTGTGACAGAAGAGCTGGTTACTTGCTTTGTTAACTGCAAGATTATTATTTAAGATAAATGAGAATAAACAGGTCAGGAGGAATCAGATAATGATGTAGGCCATTTAATGAGCACACACAATAGTGTTTTAAATACAATAGCTTGTTTTCTCTCAACAATTCCATAAGGTTGGAATTATTACCCTTACATTACAAATGAAGACATTGAGATTTAGAGAGGTTCCTGAACTTGTCTAAAGCACGTAGCTGATCAGTAGCAATACTAGGATTCAAAGCCAATTCTGTCTTAAAGCAAAAACCAGGATATTTTATTTGGACAATGTTTCTTAAACATCAGCAGTTTATATACCATTGTTTTTCTACCACTTTCAGGATTTAGCCATATCTGCATGCCACTCACATCATTATTAATGTTTTATTTTCCGAGATCCTTTTTTGTTGCTGTTGTTTAGCCTAATCTTAAATAATAATTTCCAAGATATCATGGTTTGATATGTTGTTATATTTTTTCTAATGCATATTAAAATGAATGTATAATTATTAAAATTTTAAAAAATTGTCTGTGTTCCACCTAAAATAATCTTGAATACTATCAGAGGATACCTATACCTCCCTGAGGCAAATACCACTCCAGGCAATGCTGTAGATTGGGGCAGAGGCAAGGGTGGTGGCCATAATTTTTGGTTTGCCTTCAGTTTCCACCCTGAAATAAAAGTAAATAAATCTATTTTGCTCTCTGAGATAGGCAGGGAGCCTGAGTCATACTTCCTGAACAAATTCCCATTACACAAAAGAAGGAGGTTTACAAAACCTTCCTCTCGGTCACTGAAACCTTCCAAGTGACTGAATGGGAATTAAACTTGGCAAAGAGTGCTAAATGCCATTAGTGTTAGACAATTGAGGGTTTCTTCAGCAAGAATAGAATTCAAGAAAAATAAAACCAATTTGTTGGAAAGCACGCACAGTGAAAGTCATGCAGGTTTCAACAATCTAAGAAAAGCTTCCTGGCGTTTGTACTGTCCCAGCTGGAGTTGATAGAATTGTTTCTATTCTTCCTTGTAAATATGTCGGGGGAGGAAGCAGTTGGATTATCTTTCTTGGCTTTTGTGTAGGAGAAATAAATAGAGCATTATCAGAGGTAAGGGGAAAAGAGAAAAAGGAAGGAGGAGAGGGTTTTTTTTTTTTTGGGGGGGGGGACTGCTGTAAAACTAAATTCATATCTCTATGGAAATATCTAGATTTGGTTCAGGAGATAACTTGCCATGTTGTCCCATGTATTTTAAAGGAAAAGAATAAAAAGCCTCAGAAACCATACAGCCAAGAACATAGTAATAAATAATATAGATTTTTTTAAAAGCTTGTGAAATACAAATATCTACACTTGGTTTGAATTTTAATATATTTTCTTTATTGTGCCTTCAAGTCCTACCACCATATGGTTTCTACCACATATCCAATCCTCTCCTTGTCTTAAACATATTTGGGTACTATCCCCTAAGTGAGCTGACCCCTGGTTCCTGGCCCAGGGACACTGGCATGAGCATTTCATGTCCATCTGGACTTTAAGTAGACCAGAGCTTACAAATCTTAGAATTGTTAACCTTTAATTTCTCAAAAAGAAAAATTCCCTTTAGAATTAAGAGCTAGGGGGAGTATCATTGTTCTTGTGGAAACAGAACCTCTCACAATAATGAGAACTTCATAATTATCATGTTTTTCATCTTGCTCTGGTAGACTGTGTGGCTAGTAATCTAAGTGACAAATTAAATGTCTTCTAGTTGCTGTAAAATTATTACAAAAGAATGGGAGGCGGGTAGCTAGGACTTTATGTCCTGATTGGTAAGGGTGAGGCTTCCTTCACCTGGTTAAGAGAATGTTGTTTTTGAAATCTAGGTTCTTAGAGAGCTTCTGCTATTCAGATAGAAGGAGTTGGAGCAGAGTTGGATTCCCCAGAGTAAGAAGAAGGGCAGTGGTAGGTCCTCTAGCTGTAGTAGTAGTAGTAGTAGTAGGACTTTGATGGCAGTGGTTTTGTATGTGTCTGGGAACTGAGCACTAAGCTGTCTGTGCCTTCCCTCTGTAGTGAAGGTCCCCATTACCAATTTTGGCACAGATGCTGTCTTCGGCAGAAGCAGCCACCTTTAAATGGACCATATAGATTTGGGCAATGTGCATTTCAGTATCAAATCAATGGATTTAGGACTTTTTATCCATCACTCCCCTTTCCCCCTCCATTTTCCTAAATTATATAAGCCTTAGGGTGATTTTATGAGGGATGAAATAACTGTGATTGAATTACCAACCCTGATAGGTGAGACCCCCCCAAGGGATTTACTTTAATCTAGAAAAATAATGAAATGTGACATTTCTTATACCCAAGTTGTATTAGTTCCCTGTTGCTGCATAACAATATTACCACAAACTGAACAGCTTAAAACATCACTCATTGATTATCTCACAGTGTCCCTGGTTCCTGAATCTGGGCACAGCTTACTGGGGTCCTCTGATTCAGGGTCTCTCATAAGACTGCAGTCAAGGTATTGGCCAGGGCTAGGTTCTTATCTGAGGCTCAGCTGCAGAAGGATCTTCTTCCAAGCTCATGTGGTTGTTGGCAGGATTCAGTTTCTTGCAGGTTGTTGAACTGAGTGCCTTTGTTCCTTACACTGGCTGTTGACTGGAGGCCACCCTAATTTCCTTGCCTCATGGGTCTTTCCATATGGTAGCTTACTTCATCAAAGCCATCAACAAGGGAGAGAATAAATAGAATCTTCTAGCAAGAAGAAAGTTACAATGTTATGTAATGTAATAATGGAAGTACCATATCATCAACTTTGCCATAGTCTGTTGGCTAGAAGAAAGTCACAAGTCCCACTTACAATCAAAGGAGACGGATCACACAGAGGCATGAATACCAGGAGGTGAGGATAATTGGGGGCCATCTTAGAGCTGTCCACAACACAAGTTATAGAACAATTTTATACCTTTTAATACTAGGAAGTTCATGTAAAAACATGTAATTTAAACACAACAATTTACATATTAGTATTCTGTTTTTTAATCAGTCTTCATTTTTGTGATGGTTTGGAGCTATATGTACCCCAGAAAAACATGTTCTTAAACTTAATTCATTCCTGTGGTTGGAACCCATTTTTACAAGTTTACTTTGGTTAAGGTGTGGCCCAAGATAGGTCTTAATCCTATTACTGGAGTCCTTTATCAGCAGAATGACACTTAGACAGAGAGAAAGCCACAGGAAGTAAGAAGCTGAAATTAAATGGAACCCAGAAGAGAACTGAGAGACCAGGAGAGGCTGCCTTGTGCGTTGCTGTGTGACAGAGGAGCCACAGCCTTCGGGAGAAAGCACCACCATTTAATGGACTTGATTTGGACTTTCTCCTGTGCTCAAAACCAAAAGCAAATAAATTCCCATTTAAGCCAACTCATTGCGTGATATTTGCTTGAGCAGCCAAGGGAACTAGAACAATTTTTTTCTTTTATTTATAATTTACTACTTTATTGTATATGTCTTTTTAAAGATTCCTCAAATCTTTTATGGAAAAAGGTTGGGTATAAATAAACTTACCTAACATAATTAATATAAAAGTAACAATTTTATTAAAAGGGGAAGATAGAGCTTCTGGTATTAAGTTCTAATTTATTAAGAGGGGAAAATATGTATTATATAATGTTTACTAAAGTGAGGAAAGAACAACTTTGTATAAGCAACTATGGAAATCTTTTCTGTGATTTTCATCTTCACTCATAATAAAAGAAATGCAAATTAAAATTTACTGATATAATTGGGGAGTGGGTGTGCTCAGTTGGTTGAGTGCCCGCTTCCCATGTATGAGGTCCCGGGTTCAATCCCTGGTGTCTCCTCAAAAAAAACAAAAACAAAAAAAACTTACTGATATATAATTCACATATCAGATTGGAAACAATTTGAAAGTTCTGCTGGTGAGGCTTGTGGGAGAAAAGATAAGAAAGGAATAAACATAAATTATAACATTAGCTCTTCATAAATACTATGAAGAAAATTAAAGTAGGACAAAGAGTTAGGGTGACAATGCTGCTATTTCATATAGTGTGGTCAAGACAGCCTTTCTGAGGAGGAGACATTTGTGCAGTAGTCTTAAAGGAGTAAGGAAGTGGCCCTTCGACTATATAAATATATATGTATACGTGTTCCATAAAAATGCAAGTAACAGAAGCTCAGAAACGGGAACATGCTTGCAAAATTTGAGGAACAGAAAGCCAATATGACTGAAGCACAAAAAATACTGTGGGAAATGAAGGTGGCAAAGTAGCCAGGGTTAGCTTGTGTAGGGCTTCGTAGAGTATGGTAAAAGCGGCATTTTATCTATGAACCAAGACCATTTGAAGCTTGATGGTAGGAAAGTGATTTAATAGGAATTAAGTTTTAAGAGAAACACTATGGTTACTATGGGAGGTGGGGAGAGGGGAGGAATTGGGCAAGAGTGGAAGCCAGAAAACCATTGAGAAGACTTAGATGCCTACTAAGCATGTCAAAGAGAACTCTTGATTTATAAGCCCCTCCCCTGCCCTTAACCCACCATCCCCCATTCCTTGGCATCTCAGTAACGGCATCCCCATATCTACTATGATCAGTAAGTCCCTGTGGCTTTATCTAAAAATTACCAAAATCCATCCCCTCTTTCCTTCCACACTGCTACTCTCTCTCAATCTAAATTTTCTTTTTTTTTCCTTAAAGATTTATTTATTTATCCCCCCCCCCCCATTGTTTTGGGCTTATTGTCTGCTCTCTGTGTGTTCTTCTGTATTTGCTTGTCTTCTCTTTAGGCAGTACCAGGAACCCATCCTGGGACCTTCTGGAGTGGAGAGAGGGTGCTCAATCTCTTGTACCACCGCAGCTCCCTGGTCTGCTGCATCTTTTATTGTCTCTCTTCTGTGTCTCTTTTTGTTGCGTCATCTTGCTGTGCCAGCTCTCCTGCACAGGCCAGCTCTCCGCATGGGCCAGCTTGCTTTTCACCAGGAGGTCCCGGGAATCAAATCCCGGACCTCCTATATGGTAGACAGGAGCCCAATCACTTGAGCCACATCCTCTTCTCTCTAAATTTTCATCTCACATCTGGACTGCCATATCCTCTGCTTCTACCTTCTACCCCTGCAATCCATTCTCTACATGAAACCAGAAAGATCTTTTGAAAATATAAATCAGATCATGACACTCCCCAGCTTGAAACCTTTTGCATTTAGAATAACACTGACATTCCCTATTAGTCCTATAAAGCCTTACATAATCCGCCTCGAAGCTACACCTCCAATTCGCTTCATGCCTGTGGTAGGCAGGAAGTTGGACCTTGGTGTAACTTCCATTATTGTGTTATGTTATTTGGCAAAAGAGACAGATAATCTGAGCGGGCCTAATCTAAGCACAGGAGCCCTTAAAAGCAGAGGCAGGAGGGGAAGACAGAGATTCAAAGCACAAGAAGATTTGACCCATTTTTGCTGGCCCTCAAGGTGGAGGAAGGCTGCCCTGAGCCAAGGAATGAAACCAGCCTCTAGAAACTGAGAATGCTCCCCAGCCGACAGCCAGCAAGGAAGTGGGGGCCCTAGTACTACAACTACAAGTACTACAACCCAGTACTAAATCTGCCGACAATCTAAATTGAGCTGGGAAAGTGGATTCTCCCCTAAAGCCTCTATGTAAGAGTCCAGGTATGCCAACACCTTGATTTTAGCCTCCTGAGGCCCTCGACTGAGAGCCCAGCCAAGTCTACCTAGACTTCTGGCCTACAGACCTATGAGCTAATAAATGGGTTTGTTTTAAGACACTAAATTTGTGGTAATTTGTTAAGTAGCAATAGAAAACTAAGATAATGCAACTTTCCCTCTTACTCACTAGGTTTCACCTACACAGGTCTCATTTCTCTTCTTCAAATATGCTGAGCTTCTTCTTGCCTGAGACTTTACTTTTAGAGTTCCTTCTTCCTGAAATACTCTAATCATGACTGGCTCATTCTCATCCTTTAATGACAGCTCCAATGTCACTTCCTCACAGTCCTTCACTGACTACCCTCCCAACTTTTTTTATTGTCCTGTCTCCCCATTTATGTTCTTCACAGTATACTTTTAACTCATTATTATGCACTTACTCGTGTCATACACAGTTCTAATGAAGGAAACCCTGCAGGGGTCACAGGGACTTCTATGGATTCAAACAGGGGAAGACAGAGTGGTTACCATCACAATGGTAAGTGTACACAAGGGTGAGCCTCGTTTTGAAGTAACCATAAACAAAGGTAAGAACAGTCTAGAATTACCATCACAATAGTAAGTATACACAAGGGAGACCTAGTGTTAAAATAACCATAAACAAGGTTAAAGTCAGTCTAGAGAGTTTCAGTGATTTCAGGTATTCATTTTGGCTATCTTAATATGCTGGAAAAGTAAGAAAAAGCATCTATGTGTTTCAGTAATTATAAGCATTTGCTCATTCTTAACCTTCGGTTAGTTTCAGGCTTCATTTCTGCTTCAAAACAAGCTGGGCACTTTAGTTTATCAACTAAGCAACTAAAACTATTTTAACATTAGATTCTGGAGGACAGGACTGCCCCAATCAAGAACCTGGTGTCTGCAGAAACCAAGGAGGAGCTGGATTTAAATTGCTGTGGTTCACTAAGCACTTTACATGGATTCATTCATTTAATCCTCAATATAACCTCATGAAGTTATAAAGTGAATATTGTTATTATTCCCATTTTACAGATGAGGAAATAGAAGCACAGAGAGTTAACTTATGAAGGTCACACAGCTAGTAAATAACAGAACCAGCATTTGAATCCAGGCAGCCTAATTCCAGAGTCCACACACTTAAAACTATATTTCAGGGAGCGGATGTGGCTCAAGCAGTTGGGCACCACCTCCCACACGGGAAGTCCTGGGTTCCGTTCCCTGTGCCTCCTAAAGAAGATGAGCAACAGGTGAGGGAGCCATCTTGGGGGGGGGGGGGGCGGTGAGAGAGGAAAAAACTATATTTCCTATACAGTATTTATCATATTCTAAAATTATCTTGTTTGTATTCTTACGTAGTTATTAGCTTTATCCCTCTCTCCATTCCCTACTTAAATGTAAGGATCTTAATTTTCCTGTGCACATAGTGGTTACTCAGCAAATATTTTTGAATAAATGAGCTATTGTCATTTTTCATATGAGGAAACTGAGACCAGAGAGGTTAAGTAACTTCTCCAAAGTCATATATTAAGTTTCTGATAGAGCCAGGATTTTTACCCAGGTCCCAATAATCTCAAGCCTTTACCTTTAACTTCTCATTGCCTTCCTCATTAATAATAATCAGTTGCCACTTTCTTAATATATAATATTCTCCCAGAGTATGAATACAGCTTTTCTCAACTGTCAAAATAATCCATCCAAAATGGCTTCTTGGAAACTATTATGACATTGGGGGAGCTCATCCTTGCCATTATCTTACTTCATTTTGTGCTTCTCTGTTTTTCCTCAGTGAGTAAGGGGCAGCTTTCTCTGGAGCTTCCCTCTGAGGGACATTCTCAGTCACCAAAGTCTAATGCCCCTCAAGCTGCTTTCCTCTACCCATAAGGCTGGCCTCAGGTCAACACACCGACCTTCCTGCCTTCTCTACTTACGTGGCCACTAAATATAATAACTATTTTCTTTTCCCTTTCTTCCCACACTAGTTTTTCTCTGGTTTGCATAAGTGGCCATCCCCAGCCCAAAATATCCAAATTACATTGTGTTTAGAGAAAATTCTCTGCTGCCTTTGAAAACTTTCCCTCCTGGTGGCAGACCTCTGATGGCTAGATTCACTTTTCACTATAGGTAGTTATCACTGTTCGAGGTCCCACAGCTGACTCCATTGACTCAGAACTACACAGTAAGGCCAAATTCTGGCCTGCAAAACATTTCCTCAATAGCCTGACATGAAACAAAGACAATTACAAGGAGGCATTTGACACAGGCTGCACAAGTGCCTTGGAAGTTAATTGGTTGCTGATTTCCTGTACTTGAAGCACAAATGCTTCCTTTTTGAACAATAGACTCACTAAAGCCTCAGTCAAGCAATGAAATTAGGGACTTCAAGGACAGCCTGTATTCAGATAACACTCAATGGTAATTCAGTCTATGAGATTTGCAAAATTGAAACATAGTTTTATAAAGGAGCTACATACAGGAAGCCCTCCCAGTTTGAGGATTCCTGATTATGGTTCTAAATATTTCTGGAAGTATGGTCTCCTATCAATGACTCCTTGATTTTACTGCACCCCCTTCCTCCCCACCCCCAAGGTTTTCAGAACTTCTTTGTTACAAAGGAGAAAAAGGTGGCTGTGGATAGTATGCAAAAACAAGCTACCAAGGAGTACAACTACAAAGTATAACATAGACAGCCTTCCAGCCTTCGTGAACTGGATTTTAACTGCCCCAGAGCTTTTCCTTCTGCCTCTTTCTCTGCAGTGATTCTGTGAACCAAGGAACTTGTCTCCAGCTCACTCTCCCAAGTTTTCTTCAGAGCTTAATGTCCTATCAAGATCAACCAGAGGCAAATGCAAAGAGCAGGGTCTTCTCTGTCTTGTCTGAGCCTGGATGGAGTCATGGAGCTGCTCCTTTTCCTGGGCTTCTGCTTGCTCATGGCCTTGGGAATTTCCCTGTTTACAGTTTACATGAATTCGAATGTCCCCTCAACTCCCTTTGAATTAGACTTTCATCCATTCCTTGTGCTCTCTTGTAAGACTTAATGCAGGTAGTCCTTTGTCCCAGGTCACTTCAGTTTAATTGTTTCTTACACTACTTTAGCTGCCTGCAAGCTGCTTCTCTGCCTGGTTCAGTCTTTAGGTGTCCATTGTATAGACAGTATGCACAGAGGGGGTACTCTGCTCCCTCTGGAACTGGGCCAGAGGCCCACAATAGGAATGCAAGCTGGCTCTTCATCATGCTGGGGAAGGCCAAGGGAGGCTGGGGAAGGAGCTAACAAAGGCACCATGAGCTTCACTTACTGTTTTTAGGCTGTTTTTCTTGATTCAGCACTTTCCCAGTTACTGTAACCCTTTACTTTTTTCCAGTGTTTTGAGGAAGATGGCTTTGCCTATAGTTGCTAGTTGTTCAAAGATTCTGTGGGGATACAGCAACCTGGAACATCTTACACCACCATCTTGGTCAACAAGAAGTCCTACTCAACACCTTTGAATGCTTTTCTTATATTTGGTGATTTTTCTGCTCTATTGAAGTAGAAGCCAAGCCTCACTTTCTCAGCCTCTGTTGCAGCTTGGCTCCTTTAGTTAGATACATTTGCATCAGAATTTGAAGTGAAGGCTTGAAAGGTAAGGTAAAGGGCAGTATCCATTCTAGCAAGAGTGAGGCAAATATATCTGGATTCTCAGGGAAGAGTAGCAGAGGTTCTACTGAAGGAGTCTGTGCCCCACATGATTACAAGTGGTAGAAGCCATGATGGTTCTCTCAGTGGAGTTCTGCTATTTGATATGGCATTGCTCCTCCAAGCCTGGATCTCTCATTCTACAGGAGATTCTAAGATCTACTTAATGTTCTTTAATAAGATCTTTCTCTGTTTAGATTAGCTAGAATATATTCCTATACTTTCTATGTAATAACTTTGATTAATAGAGGTAGAGAAGAAGAAAGCAATACTTTATAATATGGTAATTTGGGAAAGACAAACTAGAAGAAGAACGGGGCCTTTAGTTGGGGGAATAGCAATATAAAGGCCATGAATCCTTTGGGGAGCAGGGGTGAAGAAGCAGTTATAAAGGTAAGTGAAAAAGACAAAAAAAAAAAAAGACCAAAAAAAAGGTGAGAGTCACGAAACTTTGCCTACTTTGTAATTTTGCCTATTGTCCTGGCAGAAGCCACTGTCACCTTAAAATCCACCCCTTATCTATGTTTTTTAAAAGAATGTGCCAGAGATTGAACCCAGGACCCTCATACATGGAAATGGAAAGCAGGCACTCAACCACTTGAGCTACATTCACTGCCCTCTTACCTATTTTTAGTGAGCAAAGTGTGTGTCGAGATGTACAAATATCTGGATTTGTTTAGAAAGCTGCAGACTTGACAATTCTACTCAAATTTATATACAGATTCAATGCAATCCTGATAAAAATTCTACCAGCAGGGGAGCAGATGTAGCTCAGTGGCCGAGCGCCCGCCTCCCATGTACAAGGTCCTGGGTTCAATCCCTGGTACCTTCTAAAAAAAAAAAAAAAAATTACATTAAAAAAAAAAAATTCTACCAGCACTTTTTAAAAAAATGGAAAACATAATTATCAAATTTATTTGGAAAGGTAAGGGGCCCTGAATAGCCAGAAACATCTTAAAAAGGAAGAACGAATTGAAGGACTCTCACTTCCGGGCTTTAAATCATGTTACCTAGCTATAGTGGTAAAAACAGCATGTAATGGCATAAAAATAGACATATAGATCAATGGAACTGAATTGATGGTTCAGAAACAGACCTTCAGATATATGGTCAAGTGATTTTTGACAAGCCTGTCAAACCCACCTAGCTGGAGCAGAACTGGTGCTGGGAGAACTGGATATCCATATCCAAAAGAAAGAAAGAGGACCCCTACCTCACACCTTATACAAAAATTCACTCAAAATGGATCAAAGACCTAAATATAAAAGCTAGAACCATAAAGCTCCTAGAAAGAAATGTAGGGAAACATTTTCAAGACCTGGTGATAGGTGGTGGATTCTTAAACCTTACACCAAAAGCACAAGCAATGAAAGAAAACATGGATAAATGGGATCTTCTCAAACTTATCCTTATTGTGATTCAAAGGACATTGTCAGAAGGTGAAAAGGCAGCCCACTCAATGGGAGAAAATATTTGGAATTCACATAGCCGATAAGGGTTTGATTTCCATGCTATATAAAGATATCATGCAACTCAACAATAAAAGAGCAAGCAATCCAATTTAAAAATGGGAAACTTAAATAGACATTTCTCCAAAGAGGAAATACAAGTGGCCAAAAAGCACATGAAAAAAATGTTCAATATCACTAGTTATTAGGGAAATGCAAATCAAAACAACAATGAGGCATCATCTCACACCCCATGGAATGGCCATTTTTAAAAAAACAGAAAACAATAAGTGCTGGAGAGGATGTGGAGAAATAGTAACACTTCTTTACTGTAGGTGGGAATGTAAAATGGTGAAGCCTCTGTGAAACAGTTTGGCGGTTCCTCAGGAAGCTAAATTTAGAACTGCTATGTGATCCAGCAATTCCTATACTAGGAATATATCCAGAAGAACTGAAAACTGTGACACGAACAGACATTCATAGCGATGTGTTCATAGCGGCGTTAATCCAATTGTCAAAGGATGAAAACAGCCAAAGTATCCATTAACTGATGAATGGATAAACAAAATGTGGTATATACATATGGTGGAATACTATGCCGCTGTAAGAAGAAATGAAATCAGGATGCATATGACAACATGGATGAACCTTGAAGACATTATGCTAAGTGAAATAAGCCAGACACATAAGGACAAATATTGCATGGTCTCACTAATATGAACTAAATATGAAGAATAAACGCTTGGAGTTAAAACCTAGAGTATAGGTTATTAGGTGATAAGAGGAGGGCTTAGAATGGGTACTGATGCTTAGTGTATATAGAAGTTTAATTAACTTGACTATAAAAGTGTGGAAATGGATAGAGTTGATGGTAACACATTACAGTGAGTAGAACTAAGGCAGCTGGTTTATAAATGGGATTGTGGCCGAAAAGGGTAGTCTAGAGATATAAATGTCAATTGAAAGAAAGCTAGAGAATAATCTAGGGATTGAATAACATAATAAACCCAGAGGTGGATGAGAATTGTGGTTAATATTATAAATACAAGAATATCCTTCTATGAACTAGAACAAATGTACATCATGATTGCAAGGTGGTAAGAATGTGGAAAAAAGCATGGGAAAATACAATTAATGTAACCTATGGACAATAGTCAACAACAATACTGTAATATGTTTGCATCAATGCCAAAGATGTCCTGTGTTAATAATAGGGGGGTATGGAAAAATATACCAAATGTATGCTATAGACCATAGTTAGGGGTAATAGTTTGATGATATTATCTCATAATCTGTAACAAATGTTCCACAACAATATAATATGTTGGTGGAGGGGTGTTGTATGGGAATTCCACACATGTACATGATTGTTTTGTAAGTTCACTATATATTTTTTTAAAAGGACTAAAAAGAAAGTTGCAGACTTGAGTCTTTTCCAACTCAACTCATTCTCTACAGTCCAAAGAAACCTTAACTCCTCTCATGCCGTTCAGGTTCTCTAAATTGGTTTAGTTCTCTCCTGTGTAATCTCTGCCCCTGTCTTGTGAGGAAGAAGAGGAAGAGAAGGAGGACAGGGCGGAGGAGAAGCAGCAGCAGCAGAAGAGTAAAAAAAAGAAAAGGAGGAGGGGGAAATAGTACATGGACAGGAGAAGGAGCTGGGGAGAGAAGAATATTTGGAAAAGAAGCTTCATACTCTTAACTTCCTCTTCTCTCCTTGGCTTTTCTCTCCCTCTAAATCGTCCATACAGGACTGAGGGGTTTCCCCATTTTAAAAGTTTTCCAGAACATATTTTTTGCAAGTATTATGGCTCTCATGTAAACACTAAACTAGATATGGACCGTTTAAATAAATGGGATATTCATTTATTCATTTATCCTGCAGATATTTTTTTGAGACCCTTTAGGTGCCTGGCACTAAGTTCTGGAGTAGAGCTGAATAAGATAGATAAAAGCCTTAGGGAGATTTCATTAACTTTGAGCTCATCTATATGCTCATGTTTCATAATCTATGAAAATAAATGTTCTTTCTTGAAATCATAGCAATGGTACAATGGAAGATTAAAGTATCAGTCCCAAGGTTACACACAAGTAGGTACTTAGTATAATTGCTTTATAATGATAAAGTGATGACACTATTAAAACTATGAGAATGGGTAGGGTAATTTCTTGAACTTTATAAGACAAGGGAAAAATAGATTTTTATTAAGAATATTGTAAGAGCTATAAATCAATCAGTTGAGGCCTTCTAGTTAGACAAATCGATGTATTCAATCTGTGAGTTTGCAATTAGTGTTATTGAAGATACTTCTTCCCCGTTCCTGATGTTTCTTCCATTTGATATGAGCCTATTAGTATATATTTAGTATAGTGCTCTTGATCTTCTGTGAACCTGCACTCACTCCACCCTGGGGATTGGGGTAGAATGTCCTATTTGATTAGCAATTTTAAAACAATTTTTAAAAACTTTTTTATTAGAGAAGTTGCAGGTTTATAGAACATTCATGCATTAAATACAGGATTCCGGAGCAAATGTGGCTCAAGCGTTTGAGCTCCCACCTCTCACATGGGAGGTCCTGGGTTTAGTTCCCAGTGACTCCTGAAAAAACAAAAACAAACAAAAAGGCCAACTCAGGGGAGCCGATGTAGCTCAGTGGTTGAGTGCCAGTTCCCACATACGAGGTCCCAGGTTCAATCCCCAGCCCCCAGTATATCTCAAAAAATAATAATAATTGTATTTAATACAGGATTCCCATACACCACTCTACTACCAACACCTTGCATTGGTGCAGAACATTTGTTACAGTTGATGATGGTACATTTTTATAATTGTATGATTAGTACTTTTGAAAAAAGATATGGCATGAACAGCTCAGCTTCTTCCTCTTGGAATACAGCTGAAGAGTAGGATCCTGTGTTTTTTTCTGTGTTCCTCCAGGACAGGCATTGCCCAGGCTGGGGATGAGGGTGGGGTCTACCCAGGTCTAGTGCTGCCTGCATCTGGGTAGGTACCTCTAAATAATGCTGGCTCGGGGGCAGATGTGGCTCAAATGGTTGGGAATCTGTCTTCCATATGGAGGGACCTGGGTTCAATCCCCAGGACTTCCTGGTAAAAGAAAAAAGAAAAAATATAGAAGGTGCGCAGGCCACCAGGCCCTGCGCGTGGGTGCACCATCAGGCCCCGCGAGCGGGTGAGCCCCCAGGCCCCGTGCGTGGGCGTGCCAGGCCCTGCTGAGCCATGCAGCAAGATGATTACGTAACAGGAGAGTGACACAAGGGAGAGCCAAGACGAGACATGCCAGAAAACCAGGGAATGAGGTGGCACAGGTAGCAGAACACCTCTCTCCCACATTGGAGGTTCCCAAGATCCAATCCTGGTGAAGACAGAAGGAGAAGAATGAGAAGAGAGGGCAGGAAACAGACACAGAGAATTGCCCAGTGAATGTACACAAAACAGCAAAAATGGGGGGGGGTTGTTAAATGGATAAAAGTACAATAAATAAATCTTTAAGAAAAAAAAATGCTGGCTCAATATTAGGAGCCCATTTGCCCACGGACATCAGCCTTCCAACTTAACTTTTATAAATAATAAAGGTGAGTTTTTTTGGTTCCCACCTTCCTTCCTCTTATGCCTTGTTTCCCCATTTATTCAAAACTCAGGTGAGGAAAAGGATACTAGTTATTGCCTCCTTCAAATTAAGAGTGCCCCCAGCTATTAAGTAAAGAAAAAAAACAAAAAACAAACAAACAAAAAACATGGAAAACTTAGTGGAAAGACTTGAGTTTTGAACCCTGGCCCTGTCCTTTATTATCTGGTGTGGTCTTGATTATGCTACTCAGCCTCAGAGGTTTCTGCTTAGGTACCCTGGGAATAATATTTGTCTAGTAATGTTGCAAAGATAAAAGATAATGAGTATAAAATACCAAGCACAGTGGCTGGCATTTAATAAACAGTAACCGGTAGTGGTGGTGGTAGTATTAGTAGTTGTGATTTGGGGAATCCAGCATTGGCATAGATAAAAAAGGTATCTCCGTCTCAGAAGAACTCATCATCTCTGTGGAGAAGGGAAACTAAACTTTCTATCTTTTCTTTACCAATTAAGTAACAAATACATTTCTCATTTAAATATTTGTATGTTAAAATTTGGTCACTCAATAATTTCTTTGGCATGCAGGGGAAATCATGAGGAAAACTGAGTGAAAGTGATTATTTCCAACTTATTAATCTCCTCTGATTATCCTGGAGAAAAACTTTGCTAATAATAAGGTTTTCCATAAGGTCAGGCATTATGAGTGCTGGAAAGTAACAAATCAGGCAACTTACTTTTGTAGACTGTGTCCCCTCATTTTTTAAGTTAATGTTCCATGTATGCAATTGTCTGTGAGTCAACATAAGATGTCTGCTTTTTTCCTCCTCATTGGCATCTTACTGAATGCAATTTTATCATCCTTGCCTATCTCTGCTGATTTTAAGTCATCATTGGCAAACGTGAGAGTTTTATTTATTTATTTTTTGTGGCTGGATAACAGATTTATGGTAAGAATCCAGATATATTTCTATCATTTTTCTGATGCATATTTGCCAAGCTTCACTGGGTTTAGAGATTTTCAAGTTTTGCTCAAATAAATGAAAAATACCTATATCAATTTGCAGCCCATAGCTCAACTGGAAAATAATATAAATTGATTTAATTTAGATTATGCTATTAGTTATGAGGATACTCTTTTCACATTTTCTTTGCTGCCCTGGAAGTTTCTATTTAAAATATTTTCTCTGTAAATAGACTTTTAAGGACTCTTCCTTTTATCTATTAGTGCTTTCATAGTTCATATCACTCTTTAACAAAATCTACCCATCAGCTACAACACAAATAAAACTAGAATTAAAGAATAAAAACTAAACAATTCTCTTGTGCTGACAAGTGGAAACTGTGTTTTTGCAAAGCACTAATGAGCACTTTGTAGATTACAAGAACTCTATGCTACAGTATTCTGTTATGGAAGGACCATGTAAGGAGTCAGCTTAAGCAGAGAGAGAATTCTTTTGGACTGAATTTTATAATCGTGATGGAGGCTATGAGTATATATCAAATAAATGACTGAAAACATATATATCTGGTCAATTTAGACAAACAGGCATACTTTCAGTTGATTTTTTTCCTACTCTTTAGCAATAATGCTGAAACAAAATACTCTCTTACTGGCTCCCAGGAAGTCAGGTTTTCAGACTGCATTGTCATTAGCATCTTGTCACTTTCATGTGGTTAATTAAATAACACATATGGGTCAGCATCCTAGACATACTTGCTGAACTAATTCTTTTAGCTAATATATTCATCAGAACTCCTTTAGTGGTAAGTATCAAAAACTCAGCTCAAATTGGTTTAAGCAAAACCATGACTTTCCTTGGTCCAGAGGTGTACTAACTTTAGGCCTGGCTGGATCTAAGTGCTCAAACCAGTGCTATTCGAAATAAATACAGTGTAAGTCACCAAGGTGACTTGCCTATTCTATTAGGTAAATAAAAAAGGAAAAAGAAACAGGTGAAATTAATTTTATTAATATATTTTATTTAGCCCAATAGATTCAAAATATTCTAAGATGTAATTGGCATAAAAAAATTGAGATATTTTACTTTTTTTTTCATTCTAAATCTGAACTCTGGAATGTATTTTAAATTTACGACACATCTTAATTCAGATTTGCCAAATTTCAAGTGATCAATAGCTACACGTGGCTAGTAGATACTATATTGGACAGTGCAGGCTCAAACAATGCATCAGGAAGATCTCTCTCACCATTGTGCCACTCCACTTTTTGTCCGTTGGCCTCATCCTCAAGTAGGCAAGATAACTAGCAGTAACTTTGGGTTTATAGCTTACTAGCTTAAAAAATATAGTGAAAGAAAGAGCACTGTTCCAAACAGTTTCAGCAAACATCTTAATCCTGACATTGCTTGGGCTGAACTGAATCATGTGACCCTTCTTGACCCAATCATCAATAACTGTGACCAGGGGCAGGTGGTGCTTTGATTAATCAGGCCTGGTCACAAACCATTCCTGGAACAAACAGTGGGGTCAGTCCTACTACATGGATTGAGATTGAGGAAGGCATTCTCCAAAGAAAATAAGTGTGGTGCTATCAGAAGAAAAGAACAATGCCAGGTAGCCCAAAACAGAGCTTATCCACTATGTCTATTAAATTATCTATTCTGCATACAAAAGAATAAGATGACAAGCTCTGAGCTGATTACCATATCTCATAGTTAGGGCTATCCTTAGAGGAATGTAAGGTCAGAGGAAAAAAAATCATAACGATTCCTTTACCCAACCCCTCTCCAACTCCCCAAAAGGAAAAGAAAAAAAAAAAAAATCAAATCAAATGTGGTTACATAAACATCAAGGGAGACTTTAAGTGGAAGAACTCTCAGAGGAGAGAGGAATGAGTGGACAGAGAAAGAGAAGGTGGGAGACTAACATTATTCTCTGGCCAATTTATGGCCACGATGCTTAGGTGATTGTCTCTAGGAAAACCCATATCCCTTTAACCACCAGTTCTTAAGCACCTTCTCTTAGCCTCCATCTCTGAGTCACTTTCCAGCCAATCTCCCCTGCATTGCAGTAACCACCGAACTACCAGAATATAAGATAAAACCTGAAATGTCATCTGTTGTTCTATGAAGCAGGGTTGAGATTGATGGTTGTCCAGCATGCTGACCCATATGAATATATCTCCTGTGACCAAGGAGTAAATTAACTCCTAGTTTCTCAGGGAGATATGAGAGGCAAAAAGGAGAAAACATGAGTGTAGAGCCACTCTGAGAGTAGGGTAGAGTTATACATTATCATTTTTATACTTCTGAGAGCTGGTAAAAAATGAGTACCAAGGGAAGGTGAGGGGATATGAGAGAGGGCCACTGTGAAGGCAGAATGCAGACAGCTGCTGGGCTGCTTCAGTGTTTTCTGAATATCGAGGTTTCTCCAGTAACTTTCAGCTCCAGCTGGTAGCACCTCTGACTATCTTCCTCCAGCCCAGTAGCCCTAGTGTCTTGACCCCAAAGAAACACTAGGTTTTAGTTGAACCCCTAAATTGCATATTTCAGGAGCCAATCAATTTCCTTGTTTCTTACCGGTGATTCTCCTAATGTAAAGACAACTTTGCCTTTGTCCCTTTGTAAACTTTTACCCAGGTATGGCATATCAGTCTGGATCCAATCAGAAGATAGAAGCCACGTGTTAATTTGAAGAGGGGAAGTTTAATATAAACAATTATAACAAGGGATTTTAGAGTTGATGAAGGATTAGCTAATAAGAGGTAAAGAGAACACTAAAGAATATAGAAATAGCAAACATAAGGGTTAGAGCTGAGATGGAGTGCCGAAGGACGACCCCATCCCTGACCCACAGGCCAGAGAGCTAGACCTTGGAGATGATATGGCTGTGGCTCACTGGATGGCAAAGGAGTCACTGTGGTGCTGCACTGGTGGAACATGCTGGAAACATACTCTATTAGTCAGCTAAAGGGGTGCTGATATAAAATACCAGAAATCTCTTGGCTTTTATAAAGGGTATTTATTTGGGGTAGAAGCTTACGGCTACCAGGCCATAAAGTGTAAGTTACTTTCCTCACCAAAATCTGTTGCCATGTATTAGAGCAAGATGTCTATAAGGGTTGAGCCTTCCTCTTACGGCTCCATGGTCCCAGCTTCTTCCCGTCTCAGGTGTAGGCTGGGATAAGTCTCATCTCTCTCCCAGGGCTCATTTCTCTTCCGGGCTCAGCTGCTCTGGTTTCTCCACACGTCAGCTGGAGACTATCAGTCTCGTCTCTCTTTCCGGGGCCTCTGCCATGTCTATGGAGCCATCTCTATTCCTCTGTGTTCTTCTCCTGTGTGTTTACTTTCTGGGACTCCAGCATCAAAAACTCCTACTCTCTCCTTTGCCATATAGTTTTCTCTGTGAGTCCCAGCCCACCACATCCTACTGATGCGGCCCAATCAAAGCCTTAATCATTGTTTAATCAAGTAATAGTGAAATCTCTGAATTTAATACAATCAAATACACCCAGAGGAACAGACCAGTTTACAAACATAATCCAATATCTATTTTTGGACTTCATAAACAATATCAAACTGCTACACATGCCCTCTATAACTTGTTAGAAATTCACCCACTGGCGTGCTGGGTGTCTTACCCAAGGCACTCTGCTTGAGGGGGGAGCTGGGGAATCTGCTGGCCACTAGGTGCTGCTGGCTTCAATGTACTACAGAAGCCAGGCACTGGAGAAGTTGTGAGCACTGCAAGATTGTTGAGGAAGCAGATCAGAAAGGAAAGTTCATTTTCTCCTCCAATGTCCTGCCATTCCCTTCTACTGTGCCAGGTGTCACAGGAAAAGTATACCTGAAGGGCCCAGATCCATTTTCTCAGAGAGGTCTAAAAGAATAGATCTGCAGGTAAGAGGCTAGAAATCAGTAACCAGTTTTTCTGAAGAAGAAGCAAGATGACAATTCTAGTGAGTCACACTTCCATGTGCAATCCCTAGCATGTACAATAATTCTACTATCCTTCTCTACTCAATATAGCCTGTCAGTATGCAAATAAATAAATGATGTTATTATAGGGATACTCTTAAAACTTCAAATAATAGGCTGTAAAACTACTTCTGATGCACCTTATATGTGATTCATTTTGTTGGACATTTAGACTTTCCAACTTTTTCAATATTATTACTGTTGCGGTTGGTCAGTTTGATGTAATTTTGAATTCCAAAAATATAATTGGATCATGCTTGTAAACTGATCTCTTAATCTGGGCGTTGACTGGGCCAAGTCAGTAGGGCGTTGAGCCCCACCCCTTTGGTGGGTGGGGAATTGAATATAAAAGGCAAGGCAAGAACAGAGTTGAAGCAGTCTTTGGAGAAGCAGTTTTGATGTTGGAAAGAAGGCTCCAGGAGAAGAGAAGCAAGCCATTCACCTGATCGTCTACAGCTGACTTTGTGGAGGAAACAAGAACTAAGCCCAGAGAGAAACGCAGCCTGGAGAAGAGAGGAACCCCAGAAGCCTGAACCCTGGCAAATGCCGACAGCTGTCTTGCTCCTAACACGTGGCAATGGGCTGTGGTGAGAGAAGAAACTTAACGCTTTATAACCTGGTATCTGTGGACTTCTACCCCAAATAAATACCCTTTATAAAGACCAACCCATTTTCGGTATTTCACATTAGCACCCCTTTGGCTGATTAATACAATGACTAATGCTGCAAAATACTTTCCTGCATTATGTCTGTATTGTGGATTAATTACTTGGGTTAGATTTAGAGATATGAAAATATCCAAATCTAGTCACCATTTGTTTCCCTAATATTACTTATAATATTTGCCACTTATGGTGCTTCTCCCATGTGCCAAGCACTATGGAAAGTGCTTTACTGCATACATTATTTAATTTATTCTTCACAATTACTCAATGATGTAGATTTGCTAATTCTGTTTCCTTATCCTCAGTGTCCTATTTGAGGCTCAGACAAGTAAAGTCACTTGCCACACCAAAGGCACAAGAGAATGGAGGAACTGGTCTCTGTTCATGGGACAGAGCAGAGCTAATTGACTAGAGAACAGAGGGATCGAATCAATCACCTCATAAATTCTACTTATCCTTCAGTTTTCAGTTTACACATCTCTGCCTCTAGTGATCTTCTCCCCTAATCTGCCTTGTTTACTGCTAAATCCCTACAGCCTAGCAAAGTACTAGGTGCATAATGGATGTTTGAATGGATGCTCTTTATCATAAACGTTTTAAGGGCAAGGTTGCATATACCAGTATAAATTCATCATTATCAACCAAGGAAAATCTTACAGCTCTTAATTGTAGTAGGCTGAATTTTGTCCGCCACAAAGATGTGTTCAAGTCCTAACCCCAGGTTCTATGAGTAGGAACTCATTTGTAAATAGGACTTTTGAAGAGCCTATTTGGAGGCAGCCAAATTGAATCAGATCAGAGTGGGCCTTAATCCAGTTTGATAATAGTCAGGAGAAGCCAGAGAACGTGAGAGAGAGATTGCTGTGTGCTGGAGGCAGAGATGCATCTACAAGCCAAGGAACATCAGAATGCTACAGACTCCTGGAGAAAACAGGCCCTGATGATTCCTTGATTTCAGACTTCTAGCCTACAAAACTGTGAGGCAATAAATCCCTGTTATTTTAGCCAAAAGTGTGTGGTATTTTGTCATAGTGGCCCTGGCAAACTAAGATGCTGATCCACCGTAAGGTTTAAACACCCTCCCACCTCCAGCCCCTCTCCCAGCCATGCTCTTCCAGGTACAGAAAGGAAATGGTTGGTTAGTTGCATCACTTGCACAATAAAAGAGAGCATCATTTATGCAATGGTAGAACTATGACTATATGAATGAACAGAACAACAGAGTCATGAAAATAGCATTGGAATGGAATATCGAGACCTGAGTTTTGTACCTTGTTTTGCCACTCTGTGGATGGTTTCAGATGAAATCATTTCACTGCACTTCATTAAATTGGGAAGGTTAGCTTTCAGAGTTAATGGTCTTAAAGAGCTCACTGTGTAATTCTAATAAAAATGTACTTTGAAAAAACATGCCAAACAAAAACAAAATTTTGTAGCAATAATTAAGATATTTCTACTTATAGCTGTTAAACTATTTTTGTAGAATCAATTGTTTTCACAAAATCTTTAAGAAATATCTATTATAACCTCTGTTTAAGAAGTAGAGAATGTGAACTTCAGTGATATTAGGTAATTTATTAGAGCTAGTAGAAGCGACAGCAGCAGACCCAAATTTTGATTCAGAATTGTCTAGATAGCATATTTCACCTATTATAATACCATTATGTGATATTATAGTACCAAACCAGTAAAGTGGTGAACTAAAACAAATCGCAGATAGATTAAACAGCAAATACCAAAGTCCAGGTGCAGGATGCAATTTTATTTGAAAGCCCCGTAGCTGTAGGGTTTGGCAGCATTCCTATGGGGATAATCATCTACCTTTTCTCTAACTCTATGCAAGAGTATATATGTCTAAGTAATCTCCAAACACAGCAAGTTAGCAATTCTTTAAAATGTTTGGAAAATTAATATTTTTATTTAATAATACAGCTTTTAAAAAATACTTGCTCCAGTGCCAAATGTTATAATAAGAGACTTCTAATTTATTTTAATAATCATCTTGTCTCATCACTTTTATGTTATAGCTGAGGAAGGAGAAGCCCAGAAATCCTGTGATTTGCTCAAAGTTATAGTTGCAGAAGCAGATCTAAAACACGGCTTTCCTTTCGGCTCTTCCCAACTCTGTAAAGCAGCAGGACCATGAGGGGCAAATACCTTCTATTTTGGCAGGATTGATATTGAAGTATCACTTTCAGAGGGACTGGGGTCCACATACTTCATACCATGGCCACTGTTGATTTTAGCCTCAACTGTGGTGGCCAGTTTCCTTTCACACTGATGGCTTCCCAACTGAAGCACCTACCACATCTCTAAGCTTTTTCTTTTCCCCAGCTTAGCCTGAAGGCATTATTTTTAAAAAATTATGTGACACATGAAGTGGGTGTAGCTCAGTGGTTGAGCATGGGCTTCACATGTACGAGGTCCCAGGTTCAATCCCTGGTACCTCCTATATAAATATATATAATAAATAATTTATATATAATATATATGTGATATGGGTTAAACACAGAAAAATTATAGGACAATCAAAAATTTTAAAAAAACCTCCCTAATTCTACCACTCAAGCTATAATCACAGTTAATATTTTTGTATACAACCTTCCAGATGCTTCAATGTATATAAATTTTAAAGTATACAATTCGGTGGTAACAATTATTCACAATGTTGTTCTACCATCACCACCATCCATTACCAAAACTTTTCCATCACCCTAAACAGAAATTCTGTATCAATTAAACATTAACTTCCCATTCCCCACCTCCACCTCCGGCCCTGGTACCCTGTAATCTACTTTCTGTCTTCATATATAGGCATATTCTAGTTATTTCATATAAGTGACATGCAGTATTTGTCTTTTTGTGTCTGGTTTATTTCACTCAAAATTTCTTCAAGGCACTTCGAGGTTCACTCATGTAGTGGCATATATTAGAGGTTCATTCCTTTTTTATTTTTAATTTTGAACTTTTTATTTTGAAATACTTTCAAATTTACAGGACAGTTACAAAAAGCATAAAAACCACAAACAGAGAGCTCCAACACACCCCTATCCCTCCAAATACCCAGATCCAGCAATTTTAACATAATGCCATATTTGCTTTATCATTCTATCTATCCATCAATCTATCAATCCATCTAGCTACTTATCCATCTTATCTGTCTGTATATCTATCTATCCATCCATCCATCCACCCATCCATCTATCTTTCTTTCTTTTAAACTTTATTTCAACTTCAAAAAATAACAGACAAAAGGCAACTTAACAAATTATGGAAGTATTACTTAAAATAATCCTGTCCAGGCACATTTATTTTATTTAATCCTAAATACAAACATGATTATTTCTCCAGTGTTAAGAAAGATGAATTAATGAGCACAGATTGATTAAATGACATGACCAAGGTCATCTTGTTAATGAAGAAAATGAAAGAAAAAAAAAAGCTTGATCATATTCACATCTTACAAAACTAAACTCTATAGTCTATCTTTAACACTGATTTTGTACTGTCTTTATCTTTGCTACAAAAATATCACAACATTACTGTTAACTATAGTCTATAAGTTGCATTAGTTGTATTTTCCCCATGTATCACCATATTCTTAACACCTTGTAAGAGAGGAACATTTTTGTATTTGTATTATTACCCACAATCCTCACCTATAATGGAAAGCACTATATATGTCTGTATATTTATCAATCTATTTTTTCAACACTTGAAAGTAGGTTGTATACTTCATGCTCCTTGAACACTTAATCCTGCCATGTACATTTCCTAAGAACAGGATATTCCCTTATGTGAAGTTATCAAGTTCAAGAAATTTAACATTGATATAAGCCTACAGTCTATATTTCAATTTTTTCTTATGTCACAATAATGTCCTTTTGAGCCTTCACTCTTCCCTTGTTAGATCCGGGGTTCAGGATCATGTATTGCATTTAATTGTCATTGTCACTTTAGTGGCTCTTTCTTATTTTTTTTAATTGTAGGAACACATATACAACATAAACTTTCCCATTTTAACCACTCCCAAGCTTACCATTCAGTGGGATTAATCACATTCACAATATTGCAGTACCTTGTCACCTTCCATTATTAAAACTTTCCCATCTCCCCAGACACCCTACAACCCTTTTGCAATAAATCCCCATTTCCCCTACCCCACGCCCTGGCATATTCTCTACTATTTTCTTTGTAGTTACCATGGGGCTTAAATTTAACAACCTAAAATGTATAACAATCTTGTTTGCTTTGATTCCAACTTGGCTTCGATAGCACACACAAACTATGTTCCTATACCACTCTGTTTACCCAAAATCTTTATGTAGTTCTTGTCACAAATTACATGTTTATACATTATAAGTCTCAAATCATTGACTATCATTACATTTTATGTATTCGCCTTTTAGATCCTGTGGGAAGTTAAAAGTGGAATTGCAGACAAAAATACAATAGTACTGGTATTTATATTTAACCCTGTCATTACTCTTATCAGAGATCTTTATTTCTTCTTGTGGCTTTAATCTATTGTCTATTGTCCTTCCTTTTAATCTGCAGAACTCTCTTTAGCATCTCTTGTAAGGCTAGTCCAGTGGTGACAAACTCCCTCAGCTTTAGTTTATCTGGGAATGTCTTAATCTTGCCCTCATTTTTGAAAGACAATTTTGCTAGATATAGAATTCTTTGTGGGAAGTTTTTTTTTCTTTCAGCACTTTAAATATGCCCTCTCACTGCCTTCTTGCCTCCATGGTTTCCAATGAGAAATCGGCACTTAATCTTATCAAGGCTCCCTTATTTGTGAGACACCGCTTCTCTCTTGTGGCTTTCAGAATTTGCTCTTTATCTTTGGCATTGGACAGCTTCACTATAATATGCCACAGCATGCATGCATTTGGGTTTATCATGTTTGAAGTTCATTGAGCATTTTGGATGTGTGTATTCATGTCTTTTTTGTTAAATGTGGGAAGTTTTCAGCCATTGTTTTTTTTGAATATTCTCTCTGCCCCCTTCTCTGTTTCTATTCCTTCTGAGACAATGTATATATTGGTACATTTAATAGTGTCCCACAAGTTCCTCAGGCTCTGTTCACTTTTCTTCATTCTTTATTCCTTCTGCTCCTCAGTCCACTAATTCTTCAAGTTCACTAATTCTTTTGTCAGCAGCTCCAATCTGCTGTTGATCTTATGTAGGGAAGTTTTAATTTCTCTTATTATGGTCTTTCCCTCTGGTTCTTTTTCAAAATTTTCTTCTCTCTATTAATATTCTCTTTGTGTCCAACCATCATTTTCCTGGTCTTTGTCCATGTTTTCCTTTAGCTCTTTGAGTATATATATATATATATATTTAAGATTTATTTTATTTATTCCTACCACCCCCCTTGTTGTTTTGCACTGTCTCTTTGCTGTGTCCATTCACTGTGTGCTCTCTGTGTCTGCATGTCTTCTCTTTAGGAGGCACTGGGAACCAAACCTGGGACCTCCCATGTGGGAGAGAGGCACTCAATTGCTTAAGCCACCTTAGCTCCCTGCTTTGTTGTGTCGCTCGTTGTCTTTCTTCTTTGTGTCTCCTTGTTGCATCATTTTGTTGCATCAGCTTGCTGTCTTGCTTGTCTTCTCCAGGAGGCACTGGGAACTGAACCTGGGACCTCCCATGTGGTAGGTGGGAGCTCAATCACTTGAGCCACATCTGCTTCCCTCTTTGAGTATATTTATGACCATATTTTGATTGTTACTTTTAATGCATTTGCATTTAATTTTTAAATTTTTTTTTGCATATGTATTCATTTCTTTTTTTCCTTTATATTTAAAGGAGCTTTAGATTACATAAATATTACATCGAAAATATAGGGGATTCTTATATAGCCAACCCCTCCTCCACGACATTTTCCCCCATTAACAACATCTTCCACTAGTGTGATACATTTGTTACCGTTGATGAAAACATATTGAAGCATTGCTACTAAGCATGGTCTACAGTTTTTATTATGGTTTACACTTTGCACCACACAGTTTTAAAGGTTTTGTATCCATCATTGCAATATCATACAGAACAATTCCAAAGTCCCAGAAATGCCCCTTGCTATACCTCTTCTTCCCTCTCCCTCCCCTCAGAGACTTGGTGACCACTGTCTTTATATCAATGTTACAAATTCCTCTATTACTAGAATAATAATGTCTACTTTAGTCTGTAGTTGCATTCCCCCCTTATCTTTGTTCGTTCCTCAGTCTTGAGGATTTGGGGATGTTGATGCCACTCTGCTTCTGATTGAAAGGGGTCTTAGATCCCATGGAGCAGATGGATGGAATTGTCTTGCTTGCAGTTGTAGATACTCTCTGTTTTTTGGGATGTGTGTTTTCCATCATTATCCTTTTGCTAGTTGTCCTGGATGACTCTGAGAACTGGAGAGTAGGTATTGGCTGCAACTCTGCTGAGATTCAGGGCTCAACTGGCATATGAAGAGCCAGAAGATTTAAGTCTCACACATATTTAATGGGTATAGTGCTAATTATTATTATTATTATTTTACATTTTTAAAAATAAAATTTTATTGCAGTATGTCGTTCATACATGAACATACAAAAACAATAAGTTCCCACGTTCTGTTATCCCGACAGCCAGACTGTAGGTCTGTCCTTCCGGCAGTGCTGACGCTGTAGCAGTGTACGAGTTACAGCAAGCGGAGCCATGGCAGGGCAAGCATTTAGAAAGTTTCTTCCCCTCTTTGACTGAGTCTTGGTTGAAAGGAGTGGAGCCGAAACTGTTACCAAAGGAGGAATTATGCTTCCAGAAAAATCTCAAGGAGAAGTATTGCAGGCAACAGTAGTAGCTGTTGGATCGGGATCTAAAGGAAAGGGTGGAGATATTCAACCAGTTAGTGTGAGAGTTGGAGATAAGGTTCTTCTCCCAGAATATGGAGGCACCAAAGTAGTTCTAGATGATAAGGATTATTTCTTATTTAGAGATGGTGACATTCTTGGGAAGTATGTAGACTGAAATAGATCACTATTGAAATGGCATCATGTGAAGCTGCCCATTCCACTGAAGTTCTGAAATCTTCCATCATGTAGATAATTTCCATGTCTCTCTTTTATAATAAACTATTGATAATCCAGTGTCTCTAAAATTTAGTTTCACTATACTAATATAAACATTTTCAAATAAAAATATGTAAATGAATTCTAAAAAAAAACAATAAGTGCATAGTAAAATTTTTGAATTTGCAAAACAAACATGCATATCACTCAGGGCTCCCATACATCACCTCACTACTAACACCTTGCTTTGTTGTGAAACATTTGTTACAAACTATGAAAGAGCATCATCAAAATATTACTACTAACTATAGCCCATATCTTACATTTGGTGCATTCCCCCCCCCCAACCTACCCAATTAATTAACATGCTATATTAATATTATATATTTGTTATTGTTCATGAGAGAACATTCTAATATTTGTTCTGTTAACCACAGTCCATCATCCACCACTGGATTCCCTGTGTTATACAGTCCCATGCTTTCTACAGTCCATTCAAAGTATACACTCAGTGGCTCTTATTTGCATCACAGAGTTGTGCTATCTCAACCCCAGTCAATCCTAGAATGTCCTCATTACTCCAAAAGGAAAAATCCCATACATCCTTATACCCCCTATTGTCCCTTAGGATTGAAATAATATCTTCTTGCCATTGCTGCAAAATATTACAATATTACTATTACTCCAAAAAGAAAAACTTTTCTTTTTGGAGTAATGAAATTGTTCTAAAATTTTTTTGTGGTGATGAATGCACAACATTGTGATTATACTAAAAGCCATTGATTATACACTTCGGATAGATCATATGGTATGTGAATACAGCTCAATAAAACTGCTTAAAAATAAATAGTAAACATGCAAGAATAGCCAGAAACAGCAGCGATGTATGGCAGGGGAGGCATAGAGAGATTGAGAGGTGATGAATTAGTGCTAATTATTGGTTCAAATAAATGGGGCAGAAAAACCAGGTGTAGGAAAATTATAAATGAGTCTAAGTCTGATACATTGGGGAGATAGTTTATCATGTATTCCTAGGTAAGTCCCACCAATGGGGTGCCAATTTCCTTGGGTTTTGTGCCCTGCCTATAGTGTCTAGATGTCTCTAGAGCCTCAACACACCCCTGCCTGAGGAACTGTCCACTGTGGCAGTGAGATCCTCCTGAGATGTGCGTAAGTGCAATCTCTAGAATGGTATCCCGACTCACTTTGAAATCTCTTAGCCATAAAAACTCATTTGTTAATATTTCTCCCTTTTGGTCTAGGAGCATTTTCCAAATGCATTACTAGTTGGCTTTTGGTAATAATGTCTCAGTCCAGGGAGGCTCATCCCGGGGAGTGATGTCCCACATCTGGTGGAAGGTAGTGAATCTACATGCTGAGTTTGGCTTAGTGGAAGGCCACATTTGAGTAAAAGGAGGCTTTCAGGAGGTAACTCTTAGACAATATATACTACTAGGCTAAGTTTCAATTTCAGAGGAACAAGGTTCATAAGTACAAGCATCAATATCAAGGGCCTGTTGGTCTATCCTCCTTCACTAGGCACTGCCCATGCACTCTAGAGATTTGTGCTACTCTATGCAAGAATGCAGCTGGACTCCCCACAATGGGAATTCAAAATTCCATTGGTTATTCTGTGGATCTCCACCCACCGAGACAATAAGCCATGTCCATATGAACACATTCATATTCCATAGAGGCATGCCCCAGGGCATTTGCATTTTAGCACATGGAGAAAGTAATAAGTGGGGTTACAAACTAAACAACACACTACAATAACTGTGGCATTTATAATTACCCAAATGATTACTTTTACTGCAGGTCTTTCATTTCTCTCCCCCCTCTCCCCTTATAAAACAAGTTCCTTTTCTAGTTTGAGAAACCTGAACAAAGAAACTAAGGGCTGGGGAGCAGATGTAGCTCAAGTGGTTGAGTGCCTGCTTCCCATGTATGAGGTCCCGGGTTCCAACCCCAGTACCTCCTAAAAACAAACAAATGAAAAAAGACCAACTCTCATTTGAGAAGATGATGTAGCTCAGTGGTTGAGTGCCTGCTTCCCATGTAAAAAAAAAAAAAAGAAACTAAGAGCTCTGCCCCAGCCAGGCCCCTGCTCACGCAGGGGAATTGGGTCTGTCCACTCCATCTTCCTCCTCTGCCATGACCACCTCTTCCAGGGTGCACCCCCCAAGTTTGTTCCCCACCAACAGGACGCAGGTCCCAGTAGATGACAACCCCTCCTCTGTGTAGCGTCCCCTCAGCAACACGACTCTCTCCTCTCCGTCCAAGGGCAGCCCATGGGCCGGGCATAGGTCCTGGGCCTCCTTGGGCCCGTCCAGGGCCAGAAAATGTACCATGAAGTCCAGGGGCAAAGTCTGCCCCTTCGAGGTGCTCAGGGCACGAGCAAGGCGGGCCAGGGCTTCACGGCAGGCACCGCCCACGTGGCAATGTACGGCACAACTCTGTAGGTAGGGCAGGGTCCGGAGCAGGCGGAAGAGGCGGGCAGCGTTGCCCTCGCGGAAGGCGGCGTCTACCGCCAGAGCCGTGCGCAGCGGCGGGCAGGAATGCAGGGCTGCGGGTAACTGCAGAACCTCGTGCAGGGCCGCCACGAAGCCCAGGTTATAGAGCAGAAAGAGGCCCTGGAAGGCGGCCTGGCGGGGGTGCGGGCCGGCGCCCCGCGCGTAGCAGCGCCGTAGCGAGCCGAAGCCCTCCTGCACCTGGCCCTGCAGCAGCGCCGCGCGCCGAGTCAGGCCCCAGCCGCGCCACCACGGCCAGCAGCGTGGCCGGCGCCGCCCGCACCCTGCAGCGCCAGGTCCAGCCGCACGGCGCGCAGCGGGTCCGCCACGAAGCCCGCCACCTCGGCGGCCAGGTAGCGCACAGCGGCCAGCAGCACGCGCGGCGGCCGCAGCTGGCTCGCCGGGAGCCGGGGCTTGCCAGCGGCCGGCCGGCTATACTCATTCACCGCGCGCTGCGGGTCGGCGCGGGGACGGCCCCCGTGACCCCCCGGCGCCACCTCGAAGCGGTGCAGGCGGCGCTCCAGTTCGCGCCGGGCGCGCTTGGCGGCGGGACACATGTCTGGGCACGTGCCCGTGGGCAGCTCGACGCCGGGCATGGGAGCGCTGCGGGGAGAGGGTCGGCGCTCAGCATCCCGGGGCCAGCGGCGGCCACTCGCCTCATTTCTTTTTTTAAATAATCATTAAATTAAAAAATTTTTTAACATATAAATTTTACTGATACATATTAATAAAGCATCCATCCATCCAAAGTGTACAATCAATGGTATTTAGTATAATCATATAGTTGTACATTCATTACTTTAATCATTTTTAGAGCATTTTCATTATTCCAATAATAATAATAAACAAATTTCATCACCTCTCAATCTCTATGCCTTCCCTGCCATACATAGCTATTCTTTTTCCTTCTGTCTAGTATATTTGTATTTATATTTTGTAAAAAGTCTTATATATGCAATATCACTCATATTCGTATTTTACATGATGTTTCACTATGTTATACAGTCCCATGTTACATTTTTTAGCTTTCCTCCTAATTATATACATGACCTTAGACTTATCCTTTTAACCATTTATGACCATTTTTAAAAGTCTTTGTCTGGTATGTCCCAGGTATGCTCCTCCTCATTGATGGTTTCTAATGCTTTAATTTTCTTTTGTACCTGGGCCATCACTCTCTGTTTCTTTGTATATTTTGTAATCTTTTCTGGAAACCTGGACATTTTGATATTTTAATATTTTGTCCCTGGAATTTATACTCTGAAGCATATGTTCCTTAAGCTTGTATCTAGCTAGTGTTAAGAAAGAGCTTTCCTGTGAGAATTCTCGCTGACCTGATTTTGTGATAATCAGGGTAGGCTAAAATTTGCTATATTAGAAACCATGCATTTGTCTCCAGACCTAGTTTTTCTCCCTAGGTCTGGTTTTTAGAATGCTGTATGGGAAAAGACTGTAACTTTGGGTATCTTTGGTCAACCTTTAGAGATATAGCAGGGGGACAGATGTGGCTCAGGTGGTTGGGTATTTGTCTCCCATATGGAAGGACCTGGGTTTGATCCCAAGGATTTCCCGGTAAAAATAAAAAATATATATATATAGAAGGCACGTGGGTCACTAGGCCCCACGTGTGGGTGCACCGCCAGGCCCCACGAGCCACGCAGCAAGATGTTGTTGTAACAGGAGTGTGACACAAGGGAGAGCCAAGGCAAGACATACTGAAAAGCCAAGAACTAAGGTGGCACAGGTGGTAGGATGCCTCTCTCCCACATCGGAGATTCAGAGGATCGAATCCCAGTGAAGACAGGAGGAGAAGGATGAGAAGAGAGGGCAGGAAACTGACACAGAGAGTTGCCCAGTGAATGGACACAGAAACAGCAAAAATGGGGTGTGTGTGTGTGTGTGTGTGTGTGTGTGTGGTAAAAATGGATAAAAGTAAGTAAATAAATAAATAAATCCTTAAAAAAAAATTCTATAGGGGAGGAAGATATGGACTATAGTTAGTAGTAATACTTTGACGATGCTCTTTCATGATTTGTTAACAAATGTTTCACAATGCAGGGTGTTTGGGGGGGGTGATGTGCGGGAGCCCTTGTATGATGTTATGCATGCTTGTTTTGTAAGTTCACGATGTTTACTGAACGCTTATAGTTTATGTATGTTCATGTATGAATGATATTCTTGAATAAATTGTTTAAAAAAACAACTTGGAACTTGAGGAAAAAAAAAAAGAAAGAGCTTTCCTTCAATGCCAGGAGCTAACCAACAAAAAAAAAGAAAAAAAGAAAACACCTTTCCCAGACCTTGTCAATTGAACTGTAAGAGTGCTCTCCTTTAGAGCTTACCCATACTATGTGTTTAGAGAATTGCTTGAGGCCAAAGTGCAGGACCTCCCTGAACCTTTCTATGTAGGCATCTTGTCCTGGGCATGCACAGGTGGCCCTGGAAATACTTCCATTTACATGGATACAAATGTCCCCTCTTCTCTGGGAAACTAAACTGAATGTCAGACATCCAGCAATCCCTTGCCCCAGGCAGCCACTTTACTGCTCTTTCCCTGCTTACTGTAGGAGAGCTCTGTGAGCTGCCTTCTATACAAAAGGTTAGGTTCTGTGATGGTGAGTCCCTCGGGCCATCGCCACAGTGGGTCAGACATACATGCTCCCAGTATATGCATGAAGTTACTCTTCTTCCTCCACTGAAACTGGGATCTGCAATGGGAGGGTGGGCTGGCTCTGCACCAAGCTGAGAGAGAGGGGCTGGGGAGGGGCCAGCCATGGCACCACAAGATCCTACCACTTTTAAGGAGTCTTTCTAAAAAATATACTTGTATTTTATTTTTTAAAGATTTATTTTATTTATTCCCCTCCCCTTCCCGCTTGTGCTCGCTGTTAGCTCTCTGTATCCATTTGCTGCATGTTCTTCTGTGTCTGCTTGTCTTGTCTTTAGGAGGCACTGGGAATGGATCCTGGGACATTCCCTTGTGGGAAAGAGGCACTCAATCTCCTGAGCTACCTTAGCTCCCTGGTTTGTTGTGTCTCTCATTGTCTTTTTCCTCTGTCTCTCTTTTTTGTTGCATCATCTTGTTGCACTAGCTCTCTGTGCATGCCAGCTCTCCATGGACCAGCTCTCCACGTGGGCCCACTTGCCTTCACCAGGAGGCCCTGGGAATCGAACCCGGGACCTCCCATATGGTAGATGGGAGCCCAGTCGCTTGAGCCACGTGTGCTTCACATTACAGAAATGTTACATAAAAAATTAAGGGGATTCCTATATGCCCCACTCTCAACACCTCCTGCATTTTCCCACATTAACAAAATCCTTCATTAGTGTGGTACATTCATTACAATTGATGAACACATTTTGGAGCACTGCCACTAAGCATGGATTATAGTTTATATTATAGTTTACACGCTCTCCCACACAATTCTATAGGTTATGGCAAGATATATAATGGCTTGTATCTGTCACTGCAATGTCATTCAGGACAATTCCCAAGTCACAAAAATGCCCCATATTACACCTGTTTTTCCCTCTCCCTGCCCTCAGAACCTCCAGTGGCTACTGCCGCCACATCAGTGCTATAAGTTCTTTTTTTTTTTTTTTTAAGATTTAATTTATTTATCCCCCTTTCCCCCCGTTGTTTTTGTGCTCGCTGTCTGCTCTCTGTGTCCATTTGCTGTGTGTTCTTCTGTGTCTGCCTGTCTTCTATTTAGGCAGAACCAGGAACCGATCTTGGGACCTTACAGAGTCGGAGGGAGGTGTGCCACCTTGGCTCCCTAGTCTGCTGCGTCTCTTATTGTCTCTCCTCTGTGTCTCTTTTTGCTGCAACATCTTGCTGTGCCAGCTCTCTGCTCAGGTCAGCACTCCATCAGGGCTAGCACTCCTGTGTGGGCCAGCACTACTGTGCGGGCCAGCATTTGTGTGGGCCAGCATTCCACGTGGGCCAGCTCTCCACTCGGGCCAGCTTGCCATGCGGGCCTTCACCAGGAGGCCCCAGGAATTGAACCTTGTACCTCCTATATGGTAGATGGGAGCCCAATCACTTGAGCCACATCTGCTTCCCGATATCAGTTCTTACATTGCTTGAGTCACAATGAGTTTATAGTAGAATACTAGTAAGTCTATTTTGGTCCATAGTTCATTCCCAAATCCTGAGGATTCTGGGATGGTGACGCCCACTCCACCTCTAATTGAGAGGGGGCTTTGATCCCATAGGGCAGGTGGATGGGACTCTCTTGCTTGCAGTTGTAGACTCTCTCAGTTCCTTGGGATGGTTGTTGTCCATCATCATCTTGTTATTTGTCGTAGGTCAGCCCAATGGACTGGAGAGTAAGTGTTGCACTCTGTTGAGATTCAGGGCCCAGCTGGTACATGGACAGCCCAAAGATTAGTGTTTTGGATGTACACCAATCAACTCTAGCACTAATTATAAGGAGGCATTTGGGACAGGGTACACCTGTGCAGGTGTCTAGGGAGTGAATGTTCATCTTATCATAGTGTGTTGTATCAGTGGGTGGAGACACACATAACAAGAGGGAAGGTGTTGGACTCCATTCTGGGGAGTCCTGCTATGTTCTCAAATAGAGGGGCAGCAGTGCCTACTAGAGGAGGACAGACCAGTACGTCAAGCCCTCAATGTTGTTGAAAGTACCTATGAATCTTGTTCTTCAAGGAGTGAAGCCTTGTGGTTGCCATGGGTTCCAAGGGGAGGGGGAGGGAGGAATAGAATAGATGAAACATGGGGCATTTTGGGGGCAATGGAAGTGTTCTACATGATCTTTTAATGATGGATATAAGCCATGGTAAATTTCATCAACATTTATAAGTGTATGGTCCAAAATGTAAAAACATAATGTAAACCATTGATGATGGTTAGTTTCTATGTTTCAATATTTGTACATCAATTGTAACAAATGTACCATCCACATATAAAAGGTTACTAAAGGCGAAAGGGGAAAAGGGGAGGATGTTGGGTGTATGGGAATCCCCTATATTCTGTACGTGACTTTTCTGTAAACTAAAACTTCTTTGAAGACAAAATGAAAAAAGGAAGACCCTGGGGGGATAAATGAAAAAAAATGTCACTGTACATACAAGACAACAGATCTTACAGTGATGAAAGACATAATGTCAAAAAATTTAAAAAATATATTTCAAATTTTTAAATCTTAAAAAAATTTTCTTTTGTATTTTATTTATTTTTAAAACTATCATTATTTCATTTTCTTATTAATTGTATTTGTTTATTTTGTTGCCTTCATTTTTTTAAGATTTATTTTACTTATTTCTCCCCACCCCCTTGTTGTTTTCACTTGCTGTGTGCCATGTCTTTAGGAGGCACTGGGAACTGAACCCGGGATCTCCGATGTGGGGTGGAGGTGCCTAATCGCTTGAACCAGCCCCGTCCCTGCTTTGTTGTGTCTTTCATTATGTTTTCTTCCTGTGTCTCTTGTTGAGTCATCTTGTTGTGTCAGCTTGCTGCACCTGCCCATCATGCCAGCTCACTGTCTTCTTTAGGAGGCACTGGGAACCAAACCATGGACCTCCCATGGGGTTGGCGGGCGTGCAGTCACCTGAGCCTCATCTGCTTCCTTGGCTTCATTTTTGAAGAAGTTTTTATTTATTTATTTTTTTTTTTATTATGGGTAAAAATCAAAATTCTCACAATACATACAAACATTTGTAAAATGATATATAAATATATATGCATATATGTGTATTTGCTTACAAAAATGTTATTTTTATATATATATATACATATATTTTAAGAGGTGCTTAGATTACCTAAAATATTATACGGAACCCACTGGGATTCCCATGTTGCCCACCTCCCACACCTCCCACCACATCCAACACAAACATCTCCCATAGTGTGGCCCACCAACCTCAATGAACTTACACATCCTGGAGCCTTGCCACCAACCATAGATCACAGTTCACACTGTAGACCACACTCTCTCCCACTCAGTTCTGAGTGGTGTGTGCTGATTTAAAATGGCCTACATCCATTGCCACAACAGTACTCAGGACAACCTCCAACTCCCAAAGAAACCCCTGTATTTCAACTGCTCATCCCCTCCCTACCCAAAAAACTGTCAAGTGGCCACTGGCTCCACCTCATTGTTATAATTTCTTGCATTGCAAGAATCACCATATGTGAGCAAGAGAATACCATCAAGTCCACTCTAGTCCATAGTTCTTCCCCCAATCCAGAGGCGACTGGGATGGTGATTTGAAGAAGTTTTGGATCACAGAAGGGTTAAAACTATGACAGGGGAGGATCATTGGTATGGGGTGTCAGTGATGGGGGATATATGGGAGGATGTTCACCTGGGGCATACATATAAGGCATAAAAATGTGTTCAAGTATTCATGGGGCATTGTCAGAGTGGGTGGGGATTCACACAATTACTGAAAGAATATCGAATTCCATGCTGGGGAGCTCTAATAGAACAGCAAGAATCCCCTGAGTACAGGAGCAATGACTAGTGAAGGAGGATGGTTCATTGATGGGCCCTTGATATTGATGACTGTACTTATGAACATTCACTTTTGAAATGGACACTTAGCCTAGTATTATAGGGTGCCTGAGAGTTGCCTCCTGAGATCCTCCTTGTTGCTCAAATGTGGCCTCATTCTAAGCCAAACTCAGCATATAAATGCATTACCTTCCTGCCAACGTGGGACATAACTCCCAGGGATGAGCCTCCCTGGCACTGAGGGATTACTACCACACACCAACTAGCAATGCAGCTGGAGAAATGGAGAAAAGTTAAAGACAAATGAGTTTATATGGCTAAGAGACTTCAAAGTGAGTTGGGGGGTCATTCCAGAGGTTATGCTTATGCACATCTTACCAGGATCTCATTGACTGCCAAAGTAAAAACTACCTTAAATAGCAGGGCTCCTGAGGTCTCTGGAAACATCCAGACACTATAGTCAGGGCAGATAGCTCAGGAGTTTGGTGCCTTGCCAGTGGGCCCTACTTTGGAATTTATGCGCCCCAGTGTGACAGAGTTGGACAGTTGTGGTTTCCTACACATGGCTCCTCTGACCCTTCTATTAAGCAGCCTTTTTTTTTTGGATTCATTGTTCCCCGTTACTCCAACCTTTTAACTGTTGTCTGGAGGCTTGAGACAGATGTTTCTGTGAGTTCTTACTGGTTGCTTAAAAGCTTCTTTGGGGGGATGGAGACCTGAAACTTCTCACTGTTATCCTATCAAAACTCTCCAAAGAGAACACGTTCTGCCTATGAAGCCAGAACTTTATCCTTCATGACACATAACTCTATCCCTTAGTACTGTGGCCCAAGAAAGCTGGCTGTGCCCTATCCATAAACTTCCTTACTGCTAAAGTAAGGGGGGTAAACTTGAGTCACTAAAGGTTAGAATGTAAGACTTGCATGATTTGTCTTTTTTTCCTGCAGAAATCCTACATCTTCTGTTTGAGGGACTTTAGGACAGTGTGTATATTTAATGATAAAACCGTTTTGAGGCTTTCTTACCTAATACTTACTGTTTTGAGGCTAGTCTCCCAAATTGGTCCTGGGCTGTTAAGTAGCTTCTTTGTCAGTATCTTCCCATTAGTGGGGCCCTGAATTCCAGTTAATGGCCAGGCCACTGACGCTTTCAGAGTTCCAACCAGTCTTTCTCTAAGGATGGACCTCCATCTAATTCTCACTATCTCATATCAAATAAACATCTTGGTGATAATCTAGTCTTCACCTGATGCTAAGAACCAGTGCTCTCTAGAACTTGTAAGTACTCAAATAGCTTCCTGTTTCAGCACTTAACATACTGTTTGCTTATTTCTTCAACAAGACATTAAGCTCTTTGAGGACAGAAAAACTGTCTTACTTAACCATTGTATCTTCATGACCTAGCATTGTAGGTGTTTGCTGGATGACTGAATGAACCCTGTATCAGGTAAGACTCTTTCAGTCGCTAATGATAGACACCTCCACTCAAACTATTTAAGCAAAACAAATAAACACAAAAACCAATGTTATTGGTTCATATAACTGCAAAGTCCAAGGCTGAAATAATGTTATCAGGAGCGTGTCTTTTTCCATTTTTGGCTTCTCTGTATGTGGCTTCACTCTCAGGCAGGCTGTCTTCCAGTTGAGGCCCCTGGTATAGCAAACACAATTTTTAGCTCTAATTGGGCCTGATTATCTTGGTTTGATTCCTGTGCCTATTCCTATACCAATTACAGAAGTCAGGGTAATGTGCTGCTCTGCTTGACCAGACCTAGGCCATAGGCTTACCTTTGAAACTGGAGTCAGGGAATCATTATCAGTTGCACAGAAATAATGTGGAATGAGACAGGTGGAGGAGGTATGGGGATCACGGATGCTGCTCAGCCAAAGCAATTCCACTGTAACTCTCATGGTTGAGATCTATATATTTCCCTGAGATTGGATCACTGACAGTCATTGACACCTGCCTACATTGGATTTGCCCTGTGAATGCCAGCTCTTCCCGAGGCCACCCTTCTTGCTTGGAGTTTCCCTCAGACTGTCTACCCTGTGTACAGCTTGATCCTGCTTGTCCTCTTCCTGCTCTAAATACTTCCAGCAAGCTGCACAGTACATGCAATGTCATTTTCAGACTCTTTGGCAATAGTGAGTCATATATACAAAGAACTATTGAAGGCAAAATGTGGTCAGCTCTCTAATAGAGTAGTGAAATGATGTTTGGAGAGCAGAGATAAAGGCATATAACATCTGCCTGGGAGTATCAGAACAGACATGTATTCAGTCAGGGTCTATCAAGCAGCCAGGACAAGCTCAAGTGTAGGATAAATAATGATAATTACAATGGTAATAATTACAGCAACTTATACATATAGTACTTAGCATGTGATAGGCCCTGTTATAGGGACATTATATGAATTAACCCAATGAATCCTCACTCCTATCAAATAGGTACAATTATTTCTCCCATTTTAGAGATGAGGTTAAGTAACTTGTCCAAGTTCCCAAAGTAAGGAAGTGGCAGAATATGATTGGCCTTCTATCATGGAAGGATACAGTGACCTGATACAGGTCAGGATACAGTGTTTACCTTGATTTAAGAGTTCTTTGAGTAGCAGTCTTATCTTTCCTAATGGACTCAAACTATGAGAGCAGGACTCTGTCTAGTTCACCTCTGTATTCTCTGAAACACCTAGCTGGGCTTTGCACTTAGGTAGAAGCTAATTATATATTCTCTTTGAAAAGGCCACCCCAGTACACAAATGTCTTAAAAGCAGTGTGTTACTGAAATGAGCATTCTTATACAAATGAACTAAGTCTTCCCACAGTGGTTAGATGGTTAGAACAAGAGACAGAAGTTATTGAGGCTTTCACCTCTGACTCAGTGGGTCACAGCAAGTGACCTAAAAGCTCTATGCTATATAGATTTTCCAACTGTAACAGAGAGGAAAACAAGCATTCAACATACTCCACAAAGACACAGTGAGAATAAATATAACAATAAATATGCATATTAAATTCTTGTAATACTTAAGAGCTAAAGGCACTAGAATAAACCATGATATTTTTCTTAGTTTTACCATAACTTCAGTAATCAGCAAATATCCATTAGGAGCCAAACATTCTAGACACTACAAAAGAACAGTAAGACACACCTCTGACAGCCCCTATTTTATAGGATATTATGGGCAAGGTCAGTAGTAAACATAGAGATTATGTAATAGAACATCAAAACGGGTAATTACATTAGAGTGCATCTGGTAGGTGTACACACACACATACACAAGTAAAATGAGACTCCAAAGGGTCAGTAATGGATTCAGGAAGAGTATGAAGCAGAAAATTTGTCCTCAAAGAAAAGGCCCGGGTTCTGGGTTTGATCTCAGTAGATGAATTTACTAAATCTGTGCTATCTGGGGCCAGTCGCTTAACTTCTCTGAGTCAAACTTCTTTCCCTCTAAAATGGGGATAATAACAGAACCTACTTCAAAGATCTGTTGTGAAGATTAAGATCCTGCGTGTAAAACCTAAATTTACTGCCTGTTTAAACACCTCAAGTTAAAATATTGGTACCTCTGCAGGAGAAAGGTCTTTTCTGGCTCCCCCTCAGCCCCCACCCATGCCGTAAGGTAAACCATTCTTCCTCTAGTCAAACCCTATTACAAGGCCGAGGCAGAAAAAATGCTTTAAATTGCTCAGAGATGCACACTGCAGGAACACGAATTTAGCCATCCCGGGCATCAAAGCACAGCCTCTCTTGGCAAAACCCATCTTCTATTCCTTCCCTTTCCTTTTCAGGAAAGCCAAGCTCCCCCCACGCATTCGGTTGGATTATATTCCTGCCTCGACGGGTCACCGGTTAATCTCCTGCCTCCTTTTCCGCCTTCTTGGTTTTGCGGCCCGGTGGCAGCGAGTGGCCAGGGCTGGAGTTTCTTTCGGTCCCGCGGCGGCCCAGGCCGCCGTAGCTGCCTTTGGAAGCCTCTGCTCCCGCCGGGATTCACGCAGTGGGGGAGGAGCGATTTCTTCCTGCGCCAGTCTAAGGCGCATTACGGTAGGGCTCGTTCCCGACTCCGGCAGTCAGCCCCAGCCTCCCAGGTCCGGAGCCGGGACTGGAGGAGGCCGCGAGGGTGGGAGCGCGAGCGAGGAGGCACGCTCCCACAAGCCGCATCCAGACCGCCGCCGCCTTCTCAGAAGCCATGGCTGAACGCCGCGCCTTCGCCCAGAAGATCAGCCGGTAAATCTCGGACGTGGGGCTTGCGGCGCGCCGCCTGTCCGAGGAAGAGCCGGAGAATCCTCCGCGACTGGGCCTAGGTGGCGGGTGGGTGTGGCGACGCGGGCGTCGGGATCGCGCGGCCTGGCCCGCGGCTGGCCTGAGGGGTGGAGGAGTCTCGTGGCTGCTGCGCGCGCCGCTGAGGCCTCGCGCAGCCCTTAGATCCCGGCCTTCACCTGGCGCCCGCGTTTGAGCCTCGCCTGGGAGCGCAGCGTACCCGCTTCTGCCTGCTCCTTGGCAGGCCCAGCCTGGAGTTTTGGGGGGGGATTTATTGAAGGGCGAGTGGGGGAATTCGTCGACTGGTGGGTCGGCGATTCCCAAATTCTTTGTGTATCCATTCCTGTGCTGGCTCGGGGCCGCTGCGGCATTTTGTCCCCTCCTGTCTCTCTGCCCACTTCCATTTTGCCCCCGGGAGTATGCTGGGGTCCGCCCTCTTTTCCACCCCAACAAAAGGGGCGGCTCGCGGCGGGCTCTGACCCGCGGGAAGCCGCCACTCCTTCACGCCTCTCTTCCTTCTTGAGAAATCTGACAGGAATCCACTTTGCACCAGTCGCCCAATTTAAAGTGGGCTTGTGCACCTACAATTTAAAACATATGGTCAAAATGAAAGCTTAGAGAGCTGTGGTCTGCACCTTCCGTCACCAGCCGTCGAATCTTTGACGAATTGTAGGTTGAAGCTTGATCTTACTAGCATGTGAATTTAAATGTGCCTCTGTGTTTCTTATATCACCAGAGGTCCTTGACTCCTGTTTTAGGAGTCTGGAAGTAAGTGTTGAAGGTTGAGGTCTCTGAGCCTTTTACCTACTTGTAGGTTGGTTGCCACCCCCACCAACCCAAATAAATTACGATGGAGGTTTCGAATATTTGCAGAATTTCTTTTTAATAGGGGTTCTTAACCAGGGGTCTGTGAGCTTGAATTGAAATTCAACAAAACAAAACAAAACAAAAACCAACAACATTATTCTTGGGGACACGTTGGTGCAAATGCAATATACTTATTAAATAATACACAGCATAGTGTGGACTTAGTAAGGGGTCCGTGGTTTTCACCTGACTGGCAAAGAGGTGGGTGGAACAAAAAAGGTTAAGACCCCTGCTTTGTAGAATATACTAATATGCAAGACATATTTGGTTTTAATAAAGCCTTGTTTCTGTGAATGTCCTAAGGAAAAAAGAATCATTCAAATGTATTACTTTTATGACAGTTGTAATTGTGTGGCTCTCATCTTTTTTAGTGATATTTCTTAAAGGTCTTTTGTCCTACTAAACAGGTCCTTTCTTAACTGCCCGACCTTTCATACTGCTACTCTATTGAATTTTGTTATGTTTTTCTTTTAAAACTACACTCTGATTTACACTTTGAGCCTTTTTTTTTTTCCTCTTCTTTCTAGTTTTAAGGCATCTATGGGCCCTAGTGATTTATGGGTTCAAATCCTGTTTGTTATATTCTAACTTGGTACCTTGGAAAAGTTATTTCATCTCCCAAGGTATATCTGGAAAATGGGGATAATAGTGCCGAGCTCAATAAATGCCATATTTTTTGTAAAGTGCTTAGCATAGTGTATGGCCTATACTAGCTGTCACTGAACACTTACTATAATAATTAGACAGTATATCCTAGGGTGTTGTGATAGACTTAGTAGGAAATTATCACTTTGGTTCATTGCTTTTTTTGGTGAAATATTTCGGTTTTATTTCTGAAGGCAATATCATTTTATAAATGCATAGTATGGACTTCTTTGTTACTTTACATGCGTTCTTAGTCTTAATTTCTCTTTGATAGAACTGAAAATTTATCTCTGCAAACATTGTGCCCATCAGTAAAGTGCACATTAGGGAGTTAGATATGGAATATATATATTGTCTGCTCTTCATTCATTGAATGGGGAAGAACAAACCACAAAAAAAAAGATATCAGTTGTGTAAAAACAACATAAAATGCAAATTGGGATAGCCTTGCAAAGTTACAAAATTAAGTGGGGAGATAGGAATGAAGAGACGTGCACTGATGGGAAAGATACTTAGGAAGTAGAAATGGCATCGATTGATAATTGATTGTATAGGGAAGTCGAGGAAGACTGAAGAGTCTAGGATGACATCCAGGTCTCTAACTTGAGCATCCAGATGGATGATGGAGGCAGTCACTGAGGTAAGGGAGTACATGAAGAAGGGGTTTGAGAGTGGGAAATGAGGTGGCATGGAGATGATGATTCAATTTCTCCCCGCCCCCCATGGCTCCCTGGTCTGTTTGCTAGTTTTATTTTTTGTTGTTGTTGTTCGTTGTTTTTTTTGGTCTTTGTTTGCACTTGTCTGCTCGCTGTTTTTGCTCGTTGTTTTTTGCTCATGGTCTGCTCGTTGTCTGTTTTTTCTTTAGGAGGTACCTGGAACTGAACCGGGGACCTCCCATGTGGGAGGTGGATGCTCTACTGCCTGAGCCACATCTCCCTGCTCTTTTGTTTTTGCTTGTTGTCTGTTCATTGTTTGCTTGTCTTATTTAGGAGGAACTGGAAACCGAACCTGGAACCTCCCATGTGGGAGGCGGGCACTCAACTGCTTGAGCCACATCCTCTTTCCCCATGATTCAGTTTTGGACATATTGATTTGGAGGTGGCTTGCGAATCATTCAAAGAGAAATAGCCATTAGATTGTTGGTGCAGGTTTAAGATGCAAAAGAGATTGGGTTGGAGATCCAGATTTCGGAGACTTCAGCAAACAGACTGTAATTAAAGTCGGGGAGAGAATGAGGTAGTTCCGGGAGAACCTGCAGCCTTGCTTGAAAGGAGAGTCAAAGACAGACCTACTGTAGGTGTGAATTATCTGCTTATTGTGATTGAAAAGATATTTTCCTTCTTGTTACTAATTATGTCTGAACAATCCTCATTCTTGTTTTGCTTCTTGGTTTCCTGCTGTATATATATCACAAACTATGGAGACAAACTGCCTAGGTTTGACATTCTAGCACTGCTACTTATTAAGAGTGTAAACTTGGACAAGTAACTTCACCTTACTCTCCCTTATTTTCCCTATCTGTATAGTAAGGGGTAATAATAGGACCTAATTTATAGGGTTTTTGTGAGAACTAAATAAATCAATACCTGTAAAGTGTTTAGAACAGTGCTTTGTACAAAGAAAATGCCCAGTAAGTGTCAACTTAAAAAATTTTTTTATTATAGTCTTCATAATGTGACTTAGGACCTTGTCTTAGAAACGGTAATCCTTTCCATGATATGCATATATGAAATTTGTTGCTTTGTGAAAAACCTGTTGCTGTTTAAAACCTTTTATTTTTATTTATTATTTATTTATTTTTTTATTTTATGACTTACATATTTTATTCAACATTATGTTTTTTTAGAATTCATTCAAAATGATGCACGTAACAGTGTGAGTAAATGTTGTTTTCCATACCTAATAGGACTGCACTTCAATTTATTTCCAGTCTTTTGCTACTTTGAACAGCAATGCTCTGAACATCCTTACATATGTCTCCTGGTACACACACATTGCACCTGTCTCTAGGATATATGCCTATTTTTCTGTTTAATTTCACAAAACACTAACAGTTATTTCCCCCCTATTTTAAAGTATATCAATATTCAGAGAGTATAAGTAACTTTCCCAAAGACACAAAGCTAGAGGAGTGAACTGGGGTTTTTCTCACTCCAGAGCCCAAGCTATTGGCTGTTATACTATGGCATCTCCCTTTTGGTCATTGCTTTTTAACATAGCTGCGTGGAGTTATCAGATACTGATGCCAGTCAAGTCATGCAGCCTTCTGACATCTGGATTCATGTGCTCCACACCAACAGAAAATAAGAGAGAAGTTTGAAGTAAATGTCTTAAGCTCCCTGACAGTTAACATTTCTCACTGAAAAGTAATCCATTTCCATTGTGGTTCCTATACTTCAGTTTATTTTGAACTTTGTAAAACCTTTTATTTTTAAAAGCTTCATGATTGAATTATAGAACTCTTGAGGATTGGGAACCTTTGACAGTTTTCTTTTCTTCATCACTGATTTCATAAGTTGCTGGGTTTTATTATTTCAAAATTTCTCATATTTGCTATACCCCCTTTACCTTATACTGCCTTTCAGAGTTGTTTTTTTAAACAGATCTGTTTCCGCTAACATTTTTTTAAGAAAAATTTTATTGTGGTGACATATATACAAAACAAAATTTCCCATCTTAAAACACTTTCAGGAGTACAATTCAGTGATATTAATTATATTCATAATATTGCACTACCATCACTACTCATCACTGAAAGTTTTCATCACCCTAAAGAGAGACTCTGTAGCCATTAAGCAATAATTCTCCATTACCCACTTCCCAGTCCCTGGTAATCTCTAATCTACTTTCCAAATTTGCTTATTAGGTATTTCATGTAAGTAAAATCATATAATGTTTGTCTTTTTTTTTTTTTTTTCTTTTAAAGATTTGTTTTATTTATTTATTTCTCTCCACTCCGTTGTTGTTTTTTACTTGCTGTGTCTGTTCGTCTTCCTTGTTTCTTTAGGAGGCACTGGAAGCTGAGCCTGGGACCTCTAATGTGAGAGGGAGGTGCCTAATCGTTTGAGTCACCTCTTCTCCCTGCTTTGTTGTGCCTCCCATTGTGTTTTTTTTTTATTGTGTCTCTTGTTGTGTCAGCTTGCCGTGCCTGCCCATTGTGCCAACTTGCTGTCTTCTTTAGGAGGCACCAGGATCCAAACCAGCTACCTCCCATGTAGTAGGCGGGAGCCCAATCGCCTGAGCCACATCAGCTTCCCGATGTTTGTCATTTTGTGTCTGATTATTCCACTCAACATGATATCGTCAAGGTTCTTCAGTGTCATAGGATATATCAGAACTTCATTCCTCTTTACGACTGAATAGTATTCCACTTTTTATTTTTATTTTTAAGGAGGTACCAGATATTGAACCTGGGACCTCCTACATGCGAAACAGGCACTCACCCACTACTGAGCTACACCCACTCCCCTATATACCACTTTTTGTTTAACCATTTATCTGTTGATACTTGGTTTACTTCCACTATTCTTGTGAATAATGTTACTATAAGCATTGGCATATAAGTATTTGCTCGAGTCCCTGTTTTCAATTCTTTTGGGCATATAGAAGTGGGATTGTCAGATCATTAGTAATTCTATGTTTTAACTTTCTGAGGAATCACCATACTGTTTTCTATAGCACCTGCACCATTTTGCATTTCCACCAACATCTACTAAGTACTAAGATTTCTATTTCTTTGTATCCTTGCCAATATTTATTTTCCTTCTTTTAAATAATAGCCGTCCTAGTATGTGTGAAGTGGTATCTTGTGGTTTTGAGTTTTGATTTGCATTTCCCTGTTCATTAATGATGTTGAGTATTTTTTTTTTTTTTTTTGAGAAATATCTATTCAAGTGCTTTACCCATTTAAAAAATAGGTTGTTTATCTTTTTGTTGTTGGTCTGTAGGAGTTCCTTATTTATTCTGGATATTAAACCCTCATCTGATACACAGTTTCCAAATATTTTCTCCTATTCTGTAGGTTGTCTTTTCAATTTTTTGATAATGTCCTTTGAGGCGCAAAAGGCCTCAAAGGACATCAAAATTTTGGTGGAGTATAATTTATTTTTTGTTTTGTATTTTTCATGTAAAATAAAGGAATCCATTGCCTAATACAAGATCCTTTAGATTTTTACCTGTTTTCTTCTAAGAGGTTTATAATTTTAGGTCTTATATTTAGGTCCTTGGTCCATATTGAGTTAATTTTTGTATATGTTTTGAGGTAGGTGTATATGTTCTTTGCAGGTGTATATGCAGTTTTCCCAGTGCCATTTGTTGAGGAGACTATTCTTTTCCCATTGAGTTGACTTGGCACCCCTTTTGAAAATGAATTGGCGAAAGATGTGTAGGTTTATTTCTAAGCTCTTATTTCTATTTAATTGGTCTATTTGCCCTTATTCCTGTGTAAATCTTCCAACTTTGTTCTTCCTTTTCAAGATGGTGTTGGCTGTTTGGGGCTCCAGGCAATTCCACATGAATTTGATGAATTTCTGTAAAATAAGGCTGTTGAAATTTTGATCAGTATTGTATTGAATCTCTAAATCACTTTGGTAATATTGACATCTTAACAATATTAAGTCTTCCAATCCATTATAACAGATGTCTTTCCATTTATTTAGGTTTTCTTTAATTACTTTCAGTAATGATTTGTAGTTTTCAGAGTAAAAGTCTTTTATATCCTAAAATTTATTCCTAGACATTTTATTATTTTAGATGCTATTATAAATAGGATTATTTACCTGGTATCCTTTTCAGACTGTTCATTGCTGTGTTTAGAAACAAAATTTGTTTTTTTGTGTTGATCTTGTACACCATAACTTTGCTGAGTTTATTAGCTCTAGTAGCTTTCTTGTTGAATCTTTGGGCTTTTCTATATATAGGATTATTTCATCTGTACATTGAGATAGTTTTGTTTCTGCCTTTCCTATTTGATTGCCTATTATTTCTTTGTGTTGCCTAAATTGCTCTGGCTAGCACTTCCATAACAGTGTTGAATAGCAGGGGTGAAAGCAGGCCTCCTTTTCTTTTTCCTGATCTTAGGGGAAAGTTTTCAGTCTTTCACTGTAGAGTATGATATTAGCTGTAGTTTTTCATATATGTCCATTATCATGTTGAGGAAGTTCCCTTTTATTCCTAGTTTTTTGAGTGTTTCATCAAGAAAGTGTGCTGGATTTTTTTTTAATCTTTTAATTTTTATTATACTAATATATATGACTTAAAATTTCCCCTTTTAACCACATTCACATATATAATTCAGTGTTGTTAATTCCACTCACAATGTTTTGCTACCATTACCACGATTCATTTCCAAAACTTTACAATGACTCCAAATAGAAATTCTGTACAAATTAAGCATTAACTCCTAATTCCCTACCCCCAACCCTGCCCCTGGGGACCTGTATTTTAGATTCTAACTCTATAAGTGTGCTCATTCTAATTATTTCCTATCACTGAGATCATACAATATTTGTCTTTTTGTGTCTGGCTTATTTTACTCAACATGATGTCTTCAAGGTAATTCTATACTTAGCTTTCTGAAGAACTGCCAAACCATCTTCCAGAGTGGCTACATCATTTTACATTCCTACAAGCAATGAATGTGTTCCTATTTTCTCCATATCCTCTCCAACTCTTGTAATTTTCTGTTTTTTTTTTTTTTTTTTCAGTAGTAGTAGTAGTAGCAATTTTCGTGGGTGTGAAATAGTGTCTCATTGTAGTTTTAATTTGCATTTCCCTAATAGCTAATGATCTTGAGCATGTTCTCATGGGCTTTCTGGTCGTTTGTATCTCTTCTTTGGAGAAATGTCTATTCAAATCTTATGTCCATTTTTAAATTGGGTTACTTGTCTTTTTATTGTTGTAGGACTTCTTTGTATAACATGTATATCAAACCGTTCTTGGATATGTGGTTTCCAAATATTTTCTCCCATTGAATAGATTGTCTTTTCACTTTCATGACAAAGGCCTGCACAAATACTTCTATTTTTGAGAAGATCCCATTTATCTATTTTTTTTTTTTTTCTTTTTTACCGGGAGGTCCGGGGTATCGAACCTGGGTCTCTCCATATGGGAGATGGATGCCCAACCATTTGAGCCACATCCGTCCCCCTTATCTATTTTTCTATTCACTGCTTGTGCTTTGGGTGTAAAGTCTAAGAAACCATTGCCTAACGCAAAATCCTGAAGATACTTCCTTACATTTTCTTCTAGCTTTATCGTCTTGGCTCTCATATTTAGGTCTTTGATCCATTTTGAGTTAGTTTTTGTATAAATAGGGGTCTTCCTTAATTCTTTTGCATATGGATATCCAGTTCTCCCAGCATCATTTGTTGAAGAGACTATTCTTTCCCAATTGAATGGTCTTGACAGGCTTGCCAAAAATCAGTTGGGGGAGCGGATCTGGCTCAAGCGGTTGAGCCTCTGCTTCCCACATGGGGGATCCTGGGTTCTGTTCCTGGTTCCTCCTAAAAACAAACAACAAGCAAACAAATGAAAAAAAACAAAAACAACTTGGGGTAGCCTATGTGGCTCAGTGGTTGAACTCCATCTTCCCATTTGCAAGGTCCCAGTTTTAATCCCCGGCCCTGGTACCTCAAAAAAAAAAAAAAAAAAAAATCAATTGGTCATAGATGTGAGGGTCTATTTCTGAACTCTCAATTTAATTTCATTGGTCTGTATGTCTATCCTTGTGCCTGTATCATGCTGTTTTGACCACTGTAGCTTTGTAATAAGTTTTAAAGTCAAACTGTGTGAATCCTTCAACAATGTTCATCTGTTTCAAGATTTCTTCTTGCTATTTGGGACCCATTATCCTTTCAAATATATTTGATAATTGAATTTTCCATTTCTGCAAAGTAGGCTGATAGAATTTTGATTGGGATTGTGTTGAATCTGTAGAACAGTTTGGGTAAAAGTGACATCTTAACAATATTTAGTCTTCCAATCCATGAGCATGGAATATCCTTCCATTTGTTTAGATCTTCTTTGTTTTCATTTGGCAAGGTTTTGTAGTTTTCTATGTATAAGTCCCTTACATCCTTGATTAAATTTATTCCTAGACATTTGATTCTTTTAGTTGCTTTTATAGATGAAATTTTTTTCTTGATTTCCTCCTTGTATTGCTCAATAGTAGTGTATAGAAACACGTTGTTGATTTTGTGTGTTGATTTTGTACCCTGCCACTTTGCTGATTTCATTTATTAGCTCTAGTAGCTTTGTTGTAGATTTTTTGGGATTTTCTATTTATGGAATCATGTCATCTATAGTAGTGAAAGTTTTACTTCTTCCTTTATAATATAGATGCATTTTCTTTCTTTTTATTGCCTAACTCCTTTAGCTAGAACTTCCAGCACAATTTTGAATAATTGTGGTGACAGTCGGCATCCTTGTCTTGTTCCATAGCTTATAGGAAAATATTTCAGTCTTTCAGCTTTGAGTATGTTATTAGCTGGTCTTTTTGTATATGCCTTTTCATCATGTTGAGGAAGTTTCCTTCTATTCCTATTTTTGTAAGCATTTTTACCAAGAAAGGATGTTGGATTTTGTCAAATGCCTTTTCTGCATGAATTGTGCTGATCAGGTGGATTTTTTTCTTTGTTTTGTTATGTGGTATGTATTACATTAGTTGATTTTCTTATGTTGAAACACCCTTGCATACTTGGGATAAAACCCACCTCATCATTGTGTATAGTTCTTTTAATGGGCTGTTGTTTGATTCAATTTGCCAGGATTTTGTTGAGGATTTTTGCATCCACATTCATAAGAAAAATTGGTCTGTAATTTTTTTTTCTTCTGGCTTTACTATTAGGGTGATGTTGGCCCCATAGAATGAGTTGGGTAATGTTCCCTCCTGTTCAATTTTTTTGTAAGACTTTGAGGAGTATTTGTATTAATATTTAAGTGATTGGTAGAATTGAACTGTTTATCCACCAGGTCCTGGGTTTTTCTTAGTTGGGAGGTTTTTGATTACTGATTCAATCCCTTTACTTATTATTGACCTGTTGAGATCTACTATTGTTTCTAGAGTCAGTGTAGGTTGTCTTTGTATGGGTCACTTTGAGTTTCTGCTACTTTAAGTTGTTTGAGCATTTTAGATGTATATATTAATATCTTTTGTTAAATTCGGAAAGTTTTCAGGAATTATTTATTTGAATATTCTCCCTCCCTCCTCCCTCCCTCCCTCTCTCCCTTGCTTCCTTTCCTCCCTCCCTCCCCTTTTGTGACTCTCAAAATATGTATATTGGTACACTTGATGGTTTCCCATAGCACTGTTAGGCTCTGCTCACCTTTCTTCATTCCTTTTTCTTTTTGCTCTTCAGATTTGATAATTTCAGATGTTCTGTCTTCAAGTTCACTGAATCTTTCTTCTACCAGCTCCAGTCTGTCGTTGAACCACTCTAAAATTGGATTTCTATTTTCAGTTCTTAGGATTTTCACATCAGATATTTCTTTTTGGTTCCTTTTTTTATTCCTGTCTTTTTTCTTGAAGTTCTCATTTTGTTCATATATTATTTCCTTTAGTTTTTTTGGTCCATGTTTTCCTTTAGTTCTGTGAGTATTTGAGACAGTTATAAAAAAAGTTTTTGATATGTGCAATGTCTAGTTTTCCTCTTTGATGGTTTCTGTTGCTTTATTTTATTCCTTTGAATGGGTCATTGTGTCATGTTTCTTTTTATGCCTTGTATTTTTTTTTTTTTTACATGAAATAGGGACATACAACTATTTTAATTTATATCTGAAAATCAGATCTACCTCCCTTTTCAGTGTTTGCTCTTTTTATTTCCTTCTTATTGTTGAAGACTTTAGTGGTCTATTTGTGTAGTGATTTTTTTTTGAATCTATTTGTGCAAATATTGTATCCTTTGATACATGTTTTACTGAAGTCCCTGGTCCTTATGTTTGCATTTAGCTTGTGTTATTACAGAGATTTCCTTGAATTCCAAGAGCTAACATAAAACACAAACAAAGCTAGAAAAAATAGGAAGGAACACATCTTTCCTAGTCTTTGCAGATTGGCTGTGTTTTTGTGTTCTCCTTCATTGCTTAGCCAGCTTTACATTGTGTCTAAAGAATAGCTCAAGGTGAAAGCATAGGGTCCTTCAGGTCTTTTCTGAGTATTCAGCTTGTTTTGGATCTGTGTGTGTGTCCCTGTCAATTCTACTTTGTAAAAGGCAATTCCCCTAAGTGGTTCAGAATGTGCCTAACATTCCTAAGAAGTTCACAGCTTTTCCTCTGGGTTGGATGATTTAGTAATTCTTTGTCCCACGCAGCTGCAGTGTTGTTGGTTTCCTGTGGTTTGTTGTGTTCTTGCCAGCTGCTTCTATGTCCAGAGCAGGTTCTGGGGCCTGTGAGACAGTGATGAGTGTCCTGGCTCAGTATTTTGTGCTGCCACCCAGAGGATTGGTTTGGACACACACATGTCCTAATATGCATCGAAGGATTACTCTGCCCTGAGGAAGCTGTGACCAGAGATCTTTGACCAGGGACCTTCAGTAGGAGCATGGGATGCTGTTGTACTGAGCCAAAGAGGGGATGGGGGAAGGACCAGTAAAGGAGGGGCTACAAGGTTTTCCTACTGTTTGAAGCTTCCTTTTCTTTGATTCAGCACTTGCCAATGTATTAGTCAGCCAAAGGGTTGCTGATGCAAAGTACCAGAAATCTGTTGGCTTTTATAAAGGGTATTTATTTGGGGTAGAAGCTTACAGTCACAAGGCCATAAAGAGTTAAGTTACTTCCCTCACCAAAGTCTGTTGCCACGTATTGGAGCAAGATGGCTGCCTGTCCGATGGTTTAGTCTTCCTCTTCCTCTTAAGGCTCCATGGTCCCAGCTACTTCTGATCTCAGCTGTAGACCTGATATAAGGCTCATCTTCTTCCAGGCCTCAGGTGCTTTGCTTGCTCCACAAGGCCAGCTGTAAACTATTAGGCAAATGGCTTGGCTCTCTCCCCTGGGGCTCCAGCGTCAAAACTAAGCTCTCTCCTCTCCCCTGTCATTTCCTGTGTGACTGATGTGGCCTACTGATGTGGCTGAATCAAAGCCCTAATCTTGATTTAATCAAGCAAAAGTGAAACCTCTGAATTAAATACAATCAAAGGGTATCACACCTAGAGGAACAGACCAGTTTACAAACATAATCAATATTTCCTTTTGGAATTCATCAATAATATCAAACTGCCACACTCAGTTACTGCAACTCTAACTGTTTTCTAGAGCTCTTGAGAAAATTGGTTCTGCCAGTTTCTGCTGATATTTAATGTTGCTGTGGGGGCACAGAACCTGGACTCTTCTCACTCTATCATCTTGCTTCTTCCTTCTCAGAGCTCTTTGATGGCAAGTCTAGCTCCTGACTTTATGTCCAGTGCTTGGCATAGAGTCTTGTTAGTATAGACACATAAGAAGTGTTTGAATGAATGCTACTCTGCTACCTTAGAGCATCTTCCTTTATCTCACTTCTAGATGACCACAACAGGATCATAGTTGATCTAACTCACCTTACTCTTATTCAAACGTGTTGCAGATTAAAATCTCCCTGAAACACAGCTTTCATCATGGCATTTCTTTATTCAAGAATGTATAGTGACTTCCTAATGTGTTAAATCTAAACTGTTGTTTACATTTTAAGGTCATCTATAATCTGAGCTCTCTTAATAACTTACTCTCTAGTTTATACTTTGCCTATAGTTGTCATCACTTGGTATTGCCAACTTTTTATTTTTGCCAGTCTAGTGGATACACGATTCTATCTTATTGTGAAACTTTTAATTTGTGTTTACTTGACTACTAGAGAGGCCGATTCTGTTTTGTATTTTTATTGATCATTTGAATTTCCTTTTTGTTGAGTTGCATATTTAAATTTTTTGCTTTTTTCCCTTTGCGTTGTATTTTTCTTATTGATGTATATTTACATATTTTACATATTTAGTGTATTAATCATTTATTGGTTATATGTTGTCTTAGTTTCTTGGCTGCTATGAGAAATACCACACAATGGGATGTTTAACAACAGGAATTTATTGGCTTACAGTTTCATAGGTTAGAAGGCTTGGTTTGGTCTGGGGTCTATAGTATTTTGGTTGGCTGGCAATCTTTTAGTTCCTTGGCTTTCCCAACACTTTTCCTTTCTCTTCTGTTTCCATTGACTTCCAGCTTTTCCTTGTGTTTTTCTCTTCATAAAGCCTCCAGTAAGTGAATTAAGACCAATCTTATTCAATTGGGCTATACTTCAAGTAAAACTAACATGGTCAAAAGTTCCTATTTCCAAAGGATTCACACCCACAGAAATGGATTAATATGAAGTACATGTTTTATTCTGGGGTACACAATTCAGCCTACCAAATATGTGTTGCAAATATCTTTTCCCACCATGTGGTATGTTTTCCATCCTTTTTAAAGAGTCTCTCAGAACCTGTAAGTTCATAGTTTTAATGTAGTTTCTTAGTATTTTTCTAATTGTTAGTACTTTTTGGATCTTTTTAAAGAAAGGTTTTCTTACCATGAAGTCATTTAGATATTAATGTATATTATCATATAAAATTTTGTAGTTGCCCATTTTGTATTTTTTTTAAAAGATTTATTTATTTCTCTCTCCCACCCCCTTTGTTTGTGCTTTCTGTGTCCATTCGTTGTGCACTCTGCGCCAGCCTGTTGTGTCCGCCCGTCTGGTCAGCTTGCTGTCTTGCTCCTCTTCTATAGGTGGTGCCAGGAACCAAATCCAGGACCTCCCATGTGGTAGGCGGGCACCCAAATGCTTGAGCCACATCTGCTTCCCCCTCTTTTGTATTTTGATTTATATTCCTTGGATTTGACATCAGTATGGTGTAAGATAGGGGTCCATGTTTATTTTTTTCTGACTGGATACCCTATTATCCCAGCACTAGTTATTAGAGATTATACTTTCCCCATTGAACTGTTCTGCCACCTCCATGATGGATCATCATTCTTATTTGTGGATCTTTTTCTGGGCTTTCTATTTTATTCCATTGGTCTGTTTATATATCTTTGCACCAATTACAAATGAAAATGACCTTAATTATAATGAGCCTTTGAATTTGTTATAAGAACTCCCACCTTATAAACTGCTTTGGCTGATCTTATCCCTTTGAATTTCCATTTAAATTTTAAAATCTAGGGAAGCGGCTGTGGCTCAATCAGTAGGGCTCCCGTTTACCATATGGGAGGCCCCGGGTTCGGTTCCCGGGGCCTCCTGGTGAAAGCAAGACCGCCCGCACGGCGTGGTTGGCTGGCCCGGTGAGCACAAGCATCAAGGGGGGGATAAATGAATAAATAAATAAAATCTTAAAAAAAAAAAAAAAAAAAAAAAATTAAAATCTATACCCCTACCCAGGCCCCCAAAATACCTAAATACTGTTAGGATTTTATTGGTATTGCACTGAATCTATGAATTAATTTTCAGAGAGAAATGACATCTTTATAATACTGAGTTTCCAACCCTTGATCATGGTGTCTCTCTCCATTTAATTAGGCTTTTTATATATTGTCTTAGTCTGCCAAAGGGCTGCTGATGCAAAGTACCAGAAAATGTGTTGGCTTTTATAAAGAGGATTTGTTTGGGGTAAAAGTTTCCTGTTCCAAGCTGTGAAAAGCCCACCTCAAGGCAAGAAGTGCTTTCTCACCAAAGTCAGTTGTCATGTGTTGAAAGAAGATGGTGGGCAATCTCTGCCTGATCTCTCTTTCCCCTCTGGGATTCCTCTCTTAGGGCTAACTGCCCTACTTCATGATTTCAGCTGCAGGCTGGCATAGGGCTTGTCTCTTAGGACTTCCTTTATCAGTCTTGACTGTTCCACTCTCTTCCCAAATTCAGCTGTATGCTATCAGGCAAATGGCTCATCTCTCCCTGGGGCCTCAGCTGTTTGAGCCTTCTCTTTGTCACATGGCAGGATAAAAAAATGGCAGAGCTTTCTCTTCCTGTGTGTCTATCCCTGTGAGTCTGTTAATATCGGACCCAGCAAGGGGGTTGTGCCTTACTCATGTAGTTGAATCAAAAGCCCCTCAACTGAATTTAATGCAATCAAAGGGTTTCACACTCAGAGGAATAGATTAGTTTACAAGCATAATCTTTCTCTTTTTGGGATTCATAAAATAATCTCAAACTGCCACATATATCAATGCACCTGGTAAGTTCTTGCATATTTTTCGTTTTGTTTTCTTTTGCTTTTACAAATAAACACCTGATATACTTTTTTTCATTTAAAAAATTTAATTGAAGTGTATCATTCATTCATGAACATACATAAACCGTAAGTGTATAGTAAAAGTTGTGAACTTACAAAAACATGCATAACAGCATATAGGGTTCCCATACATCACCCAACCACCAACACCTTGCATTGTTGTGAGACATTTTTTACAGACTATGAAAGAGCATTGTCAAAATATTACTACTAACTATAGTCCATATATAACATTTTGTGTATTTTCCCCCAACCCACCTGATTATTAACACCCTATATTATTATTACATATTTGTTATCATTCATGAGAGAACGATCTCATATTTGTACTGTTAACTGCAGTCCAACTTCCACCACTGGATTCCCTGTGTTATACAGTCCTGTGCTTTGTACAGTCCATTCAAAGTGTAAACTCAGTGGCTCTCATTTTCATTGTAGAGTTGTACTATCATCACCTCAATTTTAGAACATTTTCATTACTCCAAAAGGAAAATTCCCATACCCCCTTATACTTCCCTATTGTTGACTCTTAGAATTCAGATATACTCTTTGCCATTGCTGTAAAAATATTACAATATTACTATTAATTATCATCCATAAGTTACATTAGTTGTAATTTTCCCATGTATCACCATATTCTTAACACTTTGTAAAAGAACATTCTTATATTTATAGTATTTTTTTTTTTAAAGATTTTATTTATTTATTCATTTATCCCCCCCTTGCTGCTTGTGCTTGCTGGGTCAGTCAACCACGCCGCACGGGCGGGCCTGCCTTCACCAGGAGGCCCCGGGAACCGAACCCGGGGCCTCCCATATGGTAAATGGGAGCCCTACTGATTGAGCCACAGCTGCTTCCCTATATTTATAGTATTAACCACAATCTTCATCCACCACTGACATGTTATACATTCCCTAGATTATCCTCTAGCTTCCTTTCAATTGACATTTATGCCCACAGACTATCCCTTTCAGCCACAATCACATTTATAAATCAGCAGTATCAGTTATACTCACTATAATGTGTTACCATAAATGCTATTCATTCCACATCTTTACAATAAACCTTATTACAAACTTTACATACATTAAGCATCAGCTCCCATTCTCAAACTATATTCTATCTCCTAGTAACCTATACTCTGGAGTATATTATCTCCATGAGTTTACTCATTGTGTTTAGTTGATATTAGTGAGACCATACAATATTTGTCCTTTTTGTGTCAGGATTATTTCATTCAACATAATGTTCTCAAGGTTCGCCCATGCTGACATATGCATCCCAATTTTCATTTCTTCTTGCAGTTTCATAGTATTCCATGGTATGTATATACCACATTTTGTTTATCCATTCATCGGGTGGTGGACATTTTGGTTGTCTCCATATTTTTACAATTGTGAATAATGTGGCTATAAATATTGGTATGTCAGCTTGCATCCTTGCTTTTAGTTCTTCTGAATATATTCCTAGTAATGGGATCACTGGATCACATGGCAGTTCTATATTCAGCTTCTTTAGTTACTGCCAAACTGTCTTCCAGAGGCTGCACCACTCTACATTCCTATCAACAGTGAACGAGTATTGCTGTTTCTCCACATCCTCTCCAGTACTTGAAGTTTTCTGTTTTTTGTTTTTTTTTCAACACTCCTCAGTCTATAAGGAATGAAATATCTCAGTGTAGATTTGATCTGCATTTCCCTAATAGATGTTGAGCATCTTTTCATGTGCTTTTTGGCCAACTGTGTTTTTTTTTTTTGAAAAATTTCAGTTCAAGTCTTTTGCCCATTTCTTAAAAAAGATTAATTTAATTTATTTATTTCTCCCTCCCTCCCCTCGTTGTGCACTCGCTGTCTGCTCTCTGTGTCTGTTTATTGTGCGCTCATCTTCTTTTTAGGAGGCACCAGGAACCGAATCCAGGACCTCCCATGTGGGAGGGAGGCACCCAATGGCTTGAGCCACCTCCCCTCCTGCTTGTTGTGTCTCTCATTGTGTTTCTTCATTGTGTCTCTTTGTTGCGTCATCTTGTTATGCCAGCTCACTGTGCCAGCCCATCATGTCAGCTTGCTGTCTTGCTCATCTTCTTTAGGAGGCACTGGGAACCGAACATGTGGTAGGCGGGTGCCCAACTGCTTGAGCCTCATCTGCTTCCCTTGCCCATTTTTAAATTGGGTTGCTTGTCTTTTTATCATTGAATTGAATGATCTCTTTATATAACATGGATACCAAACCCTTATTGTATATGTGGTTTCCAAATATTTTCTCCCATTGAGTAGGTTGCCTTTTTACTTTCTTGACAAAGTCATTTGAAAAACAAAGTGTTTAATTTTGAGGAGGTCCCATTTATCTATTTTTTTCTTTCATTGTTTTTGATTTGGGTGTAAGGATTAGGAAACCAATGACTACCACAAAACCTTGAAGATGTTTCCCTATATTTTCTACTAGGAGTTTGTGGCAGTTTGAGATTATTTTATGAATACCCCAAAAAGAAAGATCATGTTTGTAAACTGATATATTCCTCTGGATGTGATATTCTTTGATTGCATTAAATTTATTTGAGGGAAGCAGATGTGGCTCAAGGAATTGTGCTCCCGCCTACCACATAGGAGGTCCCAGGTTTGGTGCCACATGCCTCCTAAAGAAGATGAGCAAGACAGTGAGCTGATGTGACGGGCAGGCGCGACGGACAGGCATAGCAAGCCGACCCAACAAGATGACGCAACAAGAGACACGAAAACACAATGAGAGATACAGCAAAGCAGGGAGCAGAGGTAGCTCAGGCAATTAGGTGCCTCCTTCCCACATTGGAGGTCCTGGGTTCAGTTCCTGGTGCCTCTTGAAAAGAAGACCAGCACACAAGCAGACACAGCAAATGCAAACAACAAGGGGGAGAGGAGAAAGAAATAAATTAAATAAATCTTAAGAAAAAAAATTAAGTTGAGGGGCCTTTGATTAGCTGACTTGATAAGATCTGTTTGGGGCTTTTGATTGGACAGTTAGGCGTGACTCAGATTGAGTCTCTGACCTCTTGCTGTGTCTGATGAAAACATAGACAGAGAAAGAGAGACACACACAGACAGATTCAGGAAGAAGAAGCTGCTATGTTTGGTCCTGCCATGTAAGAGAGAGAACTAGAGGATCGCTTAAGCACAAAGCCCCAAGAGGCTTGGGCCCAGGGAGCACCTCAAGATTGCATCAGTAGCCCTTTGGGAAATTAAAATAGAATTTTATGGTTGTAGATTTTATATTTTGGTCTTTGATAGATTTTTTTGTTAATTTTTGTATAAGGTGTGAAATAGGAATCTTCTTTTTTTCTTTTGGATGTGGCTATCCAGTTTTGCGAGAACCATTTTTTGAATAGACTCTTCTGGCCTAGCTGGGTGGATTTGACAGCCTTGTCAAAAATCACTTGACCATAAATGTGAGAATCTATTTCTGAACTCTCAGTTCAATTCCATTGATCAACATGTCTTATCTTTATGCCAGATACCATGCCATTTTTTACCACTATAGCTAAGTAATATGCTTTATTATTTTTTAAAAATTTGTTCTATTCATTTATTCCTCCTCATCCCCTCATTGTTTGCATTTGCTGTTTCTGTTCGTCATCCTTGTTTCTTTAGGAGGCACTGGAACCAAACCCAGGACCTGTGATATGGGAGGGAGGCACCCAGTCGCTTGAGCCACCTCCGTTCCCTGCTTCATTGTGTCTCTTGTTGTGTTTTTCTTCTTTTGTCTCTTGTTGCATCATCTCGTGTCAGCTTGCTGTCTTGCTTGTCCTCTTTAGGAGGCAACGGGAACCTCCGCTCCCTGGTTTGTTATGTCTCTCATTATGCTTTTCTTCTTTTGTCTCTTGTTGGGTCAGCTTGCCATGCCTGCCCATCACTCCAGCTTGCTGGCTTTTCTAGGAGGCACTGGGAACCGAACCAGGGACCTCTCATGTGGTGGGTGGGAGCCCATTCACTCGAGCCATATCCCCTTCCCAGCAATATCCTTTATAGTCAGGAAGTCAGAGTCCTCCAACTTCATTATTCTTTTAAAAGGCATTTTTGGCTATTTGGGGTCTCTTAACCTTCCAAATAAATTTGATAATAGGCTTTTCTATTTCTGTAAAAAAGGCTCTTGGAATTTTTATTAGGATTGCATTGAGTCTGTAAATCATTTTGGGTAGAATTGACATCTTAACGATATTTAGGCTTTCACTCATGAACATGGGATGTTCTTCCATTTATTTAGGTCTTCTTTGGTTTCTTTTAGCAATGTTTTGTTGTTTTCTGAGTACAAGTCTTTTATGTCCTTCATTTAGTTTATTCCTAAAAATTTGATTCTTTTAGTTGCTATTGTACATAGGATTTCCCCCCGACTTCCTCTTCAGATTGAGCATTAATAGAAATGCTATTAATAGAAATGTATAGAAATGCTAATTTTTAAGTATTAATCTTGTTTCCTGCTGTGTTGTTCAACTTGTTTATTAGCTCTAATAGTTTTGTTGTGGATTTTTCATGACTTTCTAGGTACATGCCCATATTATCTGGGAATAGTCAAAGTTTTACTTCTTTTCCTATTTGGATGTATTTTATTTCTTTTTCTTACTTTATTGCTCTAGCTAGAACTTATAAGATGATTTGAATAACAGTGGTGTTGTCTTGTTCCTGATCCCTGTGGGAAAACTTTCAGTCTTTCACCACTAAGTGCAGTGTTAGCTGAGGGCTTTTCATATATGCACTTTATCATGTTGAGAAAGTTTCCTTCTATTCTTATCTTTCAGAGTGTTTTCATCAAGAAAAAATTTTGGATTTTGTCAAATACCTTTTCTTCCTCAATTGAAATGATCATATGATTTTTCTTTCTTGATTTTGTAACGTGGTGTATTACACTGATTGATTTTCTTGTGTTGAACCATCCTTGCATACGTGGAATAAAACCCACTTGGTCATGATGTATAATTATTTTAATGTGCTGTTGGATTCGATAAGCAGATATTTGTTAAGGGTTTTTCGAATCTATATTCATTAGACAAATTGGTCTATAGTTTTCTTTTTTCATGTTATCTTTATCGGGCTTTGGTATTAATGTGATGTTGTAGAATTAGTTTGGTAGCATTTGCTCCTGTTCAGTTTTTTGGAAGAGTGTGAACAAGATTGGTATTGATTCTCCTATGAATGATTGGTAATGTTTACTTGTGAAGCCATCTGGTCCTGGGCTTTTCATTTTTGATAGGTTTTTGACGATTGTTTTGATTTCTTTGCTTGTGATTGGTTTGTTGAAGTCTTCTCTTTCTTCTGGGGTCAGAGTAGGTTGTTCATGTGTTTCTAGGGATTTGTCCATTTTGTTTATGTTGTCTAGTTTGTGGGCATAGAGTTGTTCATAGTGTTCTCTTATGAACCTTTTTCTGTTGGATCAGTAGTAATATATCCCTGCTCATGTATGATTTTATTTATTTGTATCTTCTCTCTTTTTTTCTTTGTCAGTCTAGCAAAGGGTTTGTCAATTTTGTTGATCTTCCAAAGAACCAACTTTTGGTTTTGTTGATTCTCTCTATTGTATTTTTTGTTCTCAATTTCAATTAATTCTGCTCTGATCTTTGTTATTTCTTTCCTTCTGCTTATTTGGGATTAGTTTGCTGTTCTTTTTCTAGGTCTTCCAGGTGTTCAGTTAGGTCTTTGAGTTTGGCTTTTTCTTCTTTTTTATTTTTATTGTTTTTTGAGGTACTGGGGCCAGGGATTGAACCGGGACCATGTATGTGTGAAGCTGGCAACCATGGAACTACACTGGCTCCTCTGACTTGGTTTTTTCATTTGTTTGCTTGTTTGTTTTGTTTTTGATTTTAGGAGGCACCAGGGATTAACCCTGGGACCTTGTATGTTTGTAAGCAGCTGCTTAACCACTTGAGCTACAGCCGCTTCCCTCTTCTTTTTTAATGTAAGCAATTTTGGACTATAAAATTTTCCCTTCAGTATTGCCTTTACCACATCCCATAGATTTTTTTTTTTTAAGGAGGTACTGGGGATTGAACCTGGGGCCTTGTACATATGAAGCAGGTGCTTAGTCACTGAGCTACATCCACTTCACATCCTGTAGACTTTGATATCTTTGTTGTTGTTTTCATTTGTCTTGAGATATTTGATGATTTCGCTTGCAATTTCTTCTTTCACCCACTCATTGTTTAAAAGTGTGTTGATTAACTGCCATATATTTGTTAGTTTTTCCTTTCTTCAGCTGTTATTGATTCCCAGCTTCATTCCATTATGACCAGAGATGGTGCTTTGTATTTCAGTCTTTTTAAATTTATTGAGACTTGTTTTGTGATCCAACATATGGTCTGTCTTGGAGAAAGATCCATGAGAACTTGAGAAGAATGTATATCCTGCTGTTATGGGGTGCATTGTTCTATATATGTTTGTTAGGTCTAGATCATTTGTCATATTATTCAAGTTCTCTCTTTCTTATTGATCCTCTATCCAGCTATTCTATCGAAACATAAGCATGGTTTATTGAAGTCTCCAGCTATTGTTGTAGAGATGTCTGTTTCTTGCTTCTGTTTAGCCAGTGTTTGCCTCATGTATTTTAGGGCATCTTGGTTCGGTGCACAAATATTTATTATTGTTACTGCTTTGTGAATTGTTACTTTTATTACCATAAAATATTTTTCTTTGTCTCTTATAGCAGTTTTGCATTTAAAGTGTATTTTGTTTGATATTAGTATAGCCACTCTAGGTCTTTTTAATTACTGCTTGCCTGGAATATCTGTTTCCATACTTTCACTTTCAGCCTCTTTATGCCCTTGTGAGTAAAGTTAGTGTCTTGTAGACAGCATGTAGATGGCTGATATTTTTTTTATCTATTCTCTCCATCTGTGTCTTTTGACTGGCAACTTCAATCCGTTAGCATTCAGTTTTTATTACTCTAACGGCATTACTTACTTTGTCCATTTTATCCTTTGGCTTGCTGTTGTCACATCTTACTATTATCTGTCTTTTTGCCCTTTTAGTTATCCTTACTAATAACTTCATTTCTACACCCTTTTCCAGGCCTCTCTCTCCTGTCTTTATTTTATTTTATTGTTTCTCCTGTCCTTTCCTTTCAGGTTGCAGCACTCCCTTTAATATCTTTTGTAAATCCCGTCTCTTCATGACATACTCTCTTATTTTTGTTTCTTTGTGAGGACTTTAAATTCATCCTTAGGTTTGTAGGATAGTTTTGCTAGATTGTTAATTCTTGGCTGGCAGTTTTTCTCTTTCAGTACCTTAACCAAATCATGCTGTTTTCTCAACTCCATGTTTTTTGTTCAGAGATCGACACTTAGTCTTAATGAGCTTCTCTTGTATGTGATGCATTGATTTTCTTTTGCTGTTTTCAGAATCTTTTCTTTATCGCTGGCGTTTGACATTTTGAATAGTAGTTGTCTCAGAATAGGTCTATTCTGATTTATTCTGTTTGGGGTGCATTGTCCTTCTTGGATATTGATATTTATGTCTTTCATAAGGGCTGGGAAGTTTTCTGTCATTATTTCTGCATATAATTCCCTGAAAGCCTATTCAGTTTTTTTCCATTATTTTCTCTGTTCTGTGCTTTGCAACTCAGATGCTCTGTGTTCTAAATCACTTATTCTTTCCTTGGCCCTTTCAAATCTCCTGTTATATTGCTCTAATGTATTCTTTTGTTGTCTTTTTTTTTTTTTTTTTTTTTTTTAGGAGGTACAGGGAACTGAACCTCGGACCTTGTACATGTGAAGCAGGCACCCAACCCCTGAGCTACACCTGCTCCTCACTCTAATGTATTTTTTAAAAATCTCATCCATTGTGTCTTTCATTCCCATAAAATCTGTTACTTTTCTTTGCAATCTTTTAAATTCTTCTTTGTGTTCACCCAGTATCGTCTTCATTTCCTTAATCTCTGTCCATTTCATTGAATTTATTAAGGAGATTTGTTTAGATATCTGTGGTTAGTTTTTTCGCATCCTGTGTTTCATCTGGAGGTTTAATTTGTTCCTTTGACTGGAAGGTATCTGTTTCTTAGTATGGCTTGTATATTTCTGCAGGTATCTTGTTTTTTTTAAGAGATTTACTTTTTTTTTTTTTTTTTTAAAGATTCCATTTATTTACTCATTTATCCCCCCCTGCTGCCTGCGCTCGCCGGGTCAGCCAACCACGCCGTGCGGGCGGGCCCGCCCCCACCAGGAGGCCCCGGGAACCGAACCCGGGGCCCCCCATATGGTAAACGGGAGCCCTACTGACTGAGCCACAGCCACCTCCCATCTGCTGGTATCTTGGCATCTGACTTTTAGATGTGTTTAGTCTGTGCTCAGTCTCTCTTTTTAGCCTATGCTTTTCTTACTGGTTGACTTTTTTGCTAAAGCTTCCTCTGTACCTCCTCCAGCAGTGTTTATCTGTTCTGTTTGTTTTTGATTGGCTCTATGTATTTTTTTTTTAACTTTATTTTGTACAGTTAATAATTGAAAACATAAGCAATTAAAAACTAAAAAGTAAACACAGATGAATAAATATATACATTTCTCAATTACATGTAAATTTTGTTGTTTTGTTTTTTGTTTGTTTTTTTGTTTTTGTTTTTTTTGTGCATCAAACAATATTTTACACAATATATTTGGTTCATAGTAATGCATTCATACAGTATTTGTCCTTTTGTGTCTGGCTTGCTTCACTCAACATAATGTCCTCCAGGTTCATCCATGTTGCCATATGCTTCATTACTCCACCTCCTCTTACAGCTGCATAATATTCTGTCGTGTGAATAGACCACAGTTTGTTTATCCATTCATCTGTTGATGGACACCTGGGTTGTTTCCAACTTTTGGCAATGGTGAATAATGTGGCTATGAACATCGGTGTGCAGATGTCTGTTCGTGTCACAGCTCTCAGTTCTTCTGGGTATATACCCAGTAGTGGTATTGCAGGGTCACATGGCAAGTCTATATTCAACTTCTTTAGGAACTGCCAAACGGTCCTCCATAGTGGTTGTACCATCCTGCATTCCCACCAACAGTGAAGAAGTGTTCCTATCTCTCCACATCCTCTCCAACACTTGTAGTTCTCTGTCTTTTTAATAGTGGCCATTCTGATAGGTGTGAAATGATATCTCATTGTAGTTTTGATTTGCATTTCCCTAATCATGAGTGATGTTGAGCATTTCTTCATGTGTTTTTTTGCCATTTGTATTTCTTCTTTGGAGAAATGTCTATTCAAGTCTTTGGCCCATTTTTTAATTGGGTCATTTGTCTTTTTATTGTTGAGTTGTAACATCTCTTTATATATCCTGGATATTAAACTCTTATCAGATATGTGATTTCCAAATATTTTTTCCCATTGAGTTGGCTGCCTTTTCACCCTTCTGACAAATTCCTGTGAGGTGCAAAAGTGTTTAATTTTGAGGAGGTCCCATTTATCTACTTTTTCTTTTGTTGCACGTGCTTTGAGTGTGAGGTCCAAGAAACCACCACCTACTACAAGGTCTTGAAGATGTTTCCCTACATTTTCTTCCAGTAGTTTTATGGTCCTGGCTTTTATATTTGGATCTTTGATCCATTTTGAGTTGATTCTTGTATAGGGGGTGAGATAGGGGTCCTCTTTCATTCTTTTGGTTATAGATATCCAGTTCTCCCAACACCATTTGTTGAAGAGACTGTTTTTTCTCATCAGCGTGGGCTTGGTAGGTTTGTCAAAAACCAGTTGACTGTATAGGTGAGGGTTTATTTTTGGATTCTCAATTCTATTCCACTGATCGATATGTCTATCTTTATGCCAGTACCATGCTGTTTTGACTACTGTAGCTTTGTAATATGTTTCAAGGTCAGGCAGCGAAATTCCTCCCACATTGCTCTTCTTTTTTAGAATGCTTTTGGCTATTCGGGTGCACTTACCCTTCCAGATGAATTTGGTAATTGCCTTCTCTAATTCTGTAAAGTAAGCTGTTGGGATTTTGATTGGTATTGCATTGAATCTATAAATCGGTTTGGGCAAGATTGACATCCTCACGATATTTATTCTTCCAATCCATGAACATGGAATGTCTTTCCATTTGTTTAGGTCTTTTTAAATTTCTTTTAGCATTGTTTTGTAGTTTTCTGCATATAGGTCCTGTACTTCCTTGGTTAAATTAACTCCTAGGTATTTGAGTCTTTTTGTTGCTATTGAAAATGGAATTTTCCTCCTGATTTCCTCCTCAGATTGTTCAGTACTAGTGTACAAAAACATTACTGATTTTTGCGTGTTGATCTTATATCCTGCCACTTTGCTGAACTCATTTATTAGTTCAGCTAGCTTTGTTGTGGATACTTCAGGATTTTCTAAATACAGGATCATGTCATCCGCAAACAGTGAGAGTTTTACTTCCTCTTTTCCTATTTGGACGCCTTTAATTTTTTTGTCTGGTCTAATTGCTCTCGTTAGAACTTCTAGTACAATGTTGAATAACAGTGGTGACGGTGGGCATCCTTGTCTTGTTCCTGATCTTAGGGGGAAAGCTTTCAACCTTTCCCCATTGAGTATGATGTTGGCTGTGGGTTTTTCATATATGCCTTTTATCATATTGAGGAATTTTCCTTTTATTCCTATCTTTTGAAGTATTTTTATCAAAAAAGGATGTTGGATTTTGTCGAATGCCTTTTCTGCATCTATTGAGATGATCATGTGGTTTTTTTCCTTCAATTTGTTAATGTGGTGTATTACATTGATTGATTTTCTTATGTTGAACCAGCCTTGCATACCAGGAATAAATCCCACTTGGTCGTGATATATAAGTCTTTTGATATGCTGTTGGATTCGATTTGCAAGTATTTTGGTGAAAATTTTTGCATCTATGTTCATGAGAGAGATTGGTCTGTAATTTTCTTTTCTTGTGGAATCTTTATCTGGCTTTGGTATTAGAGTGATGTTGGCTTCATAAAATGTGTTGGGTAATTTTCCCTCCTCTTCGATTTTTTGGAAGAGTTTAAATAGGATTGGTGTTAATTCTTTTAGAAATGCTTGGTAGAACTCACCTCTGAAGCCATCTGGTCCTGGACTTTTCTTTGCTGGGAGATTTTTGATGATGGATTCAATTTCCTTAATTGTGATTGTTTTGTTAAGTTCTTGTATTTCTTGTTGTGTCAGTGTAGGTTGGTTAAGAGTTTCTAGAAATTTGTCCATTTCATCCAGGTTGTCTAGTTTGTTGGCATATAGTTTCTCATAATATCCTCTTATGATTCTTTTTATTTCTGTGAGGTCATTTGTAATCTCCCCCCTTTCATTTCTGATTATATTTATTTGCATCTTCTCTCTTTTTTTCTTTGTTAGTCTAACGAGGGGCTTGTCAATTTTATTGATCTCAAAGAACCAGCTTTTGGTTTTGTTGATTTTCTCTATTGCTTTTTTGTTCTCATTTTCATTTATTTCCGCTCTAATCTTTATTATTTCTTTCCTTCTTTTTGCTTTGGGATTGGTTTGCTGTTCTTTTTCTAGTTTCTCAAGTTGTTCTGTTAAATCTTTGAGTTTCGCTCTTTCTTGTTTCTTAATATAGGCATATAGGGCTATAAATTTCCCTCTCAAGACTGCCTTTGCTGTATCCCATAAGTTTTGATACGTTGTGTTCTCATTTTCATTTGTCTCAATATATTTACTGATTTCACTTGCAATTTCTTCTTTGACCCACAGAATATTTAGGAGTGTGTTGTTCAGTCTCCACACATTTGCAAATTTCCTTTTTTCCTGTCTGTTATTGATTTCTAGTTTCATTCCATTATGATCTGAAAAGGTGCTTTGTATAATTTCAATCTTTTTATATTTATTGAGAGCGTATTGTGACCTAACATGTGGTCTATCCTAGAGAAAGATCCATGGGCACTTGAGAAGAATGTATAACCCGCTGAGTTTGGATGCAGTGTTCTGTATATGTCTGTTAGGCCTAACTTGTTTATCATATTGTTCAAGTTCTCTGTTTCCTTGTTGATCTTCTGTCTAGTTGTTCTATCTAATGATGTGAGTGGGGTGTTGAAGTCTCCGACGATTATTGTAGAAATGTCTATTTCTCCCTTCAGTTTTGCCAGAGTTTGTGTCATATATTTTGGAGCACCCTGGTTAGGTGCATAGATATTTATGACTGTTATATCTTCCTGGAGGATCGTCCCTTTTATTAATATATAATGGCCTTCTGCATCTCTTATCACTTCTTTGCATTTGAAGTCTGTTTTGTCTGATATTAGTATAGCTACCCCTGCTCTTTTCTGTTTACTATTCGCGTGGAGTATCTTTTTCCAACCTTTTACTTTCAGCCGGCTTGTATCCTTGTGTCTGAGGTGAGTTTCTTGTAAGCAGCATATGGATGGCTCATGTTTTTTTATCCATTCTGTCAGCCTGTATCTTTTGATTGGGGAATTTAATTCATTCACATTCAATGACATTACTGAAAATGCACTATTTATTTCCTCCATTTTATTCTTTGGTTTTCATATGTCATCTTATTTTTGTCTTTCTTTTTACTCTTTTGGTTACCCTTTCTGCTTTTCTTTCTTCTATACTCTCCAACAAGCCTCTCTCTCCTGTCTTTTTCTTTCAGGTTCTAAGGCTTCCTTTAATATTTCCTGCAAAGGTGGATTCTTTTTTGCAAACTCTCTTAGTTTCTGTTTGTTTGTGAATACCTTATATTCACCTTCATATTTGAAGGACAGTTTTGCTGGATAAAGAGTTCTCGGCTGGCAGTTTTTCTCTTTCAGTTTCCTAATTGTATCATATAACTGTCTTCTCGCCTCCATCGTTTCTGAAGAGAAATCTGCACAAAGTCTTACTGGATGTCCTTTGTACGTGATCGTTTGTTTCTCTCTTGCTGCTCTGAGCATTTTCTCTTTATCTTTTACATTTGACATTCTGAATAATATGTGTCTTGGCGTAGGTCTATTTGGATTTATTCTTATTGGGGTACGGTGTGCTTCTTGTACATGTAAGTTCATTTCTTCCGTGAGAGTTGGGAAATTTTCAGCTATTATTTCCTCAAATACTCTTTCTGCCCCTTTTCCTTTCTCTTCTCCTTCTGGAACTCCCATGACACGTATTTTCTTTCGTTTAGTGTTGTCATTCAACTCTCTGAGCCCCTGCTCAATTTTTTCCATTCTTTTCTCTCTTCAATTTTAGCTGCTCTGTCTTTGGTATCACTTATTCTTTCTTCTATCATTTCGAGTCTGCTGTTGTATGCTTCAAATGTATTTTTTACTTCACCTATTGTGTCTTTCATTCCCATGAACTCCGTTACTTTTCTGTTCATGATTTCAAATTCTTCTTTACGTTCGCGCAATTACTTCTTGATGTCATTGATCTCTTTAACTATATTCTCTTTCATCTCATTAATTTGATTTTGGAAATGTGTGCTCATCTCACTGATTAGTTCTCTCAAATTCTGCATCTCTTCTGGGACTTTGCTGTATTCCTTTTCTTGGGCCATGTCTTCTATTTTCTTAGTATGGCCCGTAATTTTTTGCTGGTGCTTAGGCATCTGGTTAGTTTGTAGTTTGCTTGGAGGCTCTATCTCTTTCTCTTTTATGGGGTTTTAGTGGCAGGAGGCTGTGAGTTACCACAGCTCTTTGATTCTTGGCTCAAACTTGATTGTTAGGATTGTTCTGCTGGTTGTTCAGAACTGGGCACTGGACCCAGTAATTGGTTGTAGAGTCGTTTCCTAGGGCCTTGGGCAAGGAGGCTATAGAGGCCAGGAAAAGCCTCTCTTACTTATTAATTTTCTTATGTGCACTTCCTTGGTCTGCGAGGAGATGGCGCTTGTTGGCAGCTCTCAGTTCAATGCCTGGTCAGAGCCTATTTGTTGTGACACAGACCAGCTCAAAGTGATAGAGCTTCCTGTCTGGGGGCTAGGAGCCCTGTGATTCAAACTTTCTGAGACCGTTCTCCAGACTTCTCTCGTAGTGCCCCCCTTTTCCCAGCTAGGAAATATTTCCACTCCCTTCTGAATCCTCAACAATCAGTCCCTGTTAGTAGAGGAGGAGATTGGGAGGTTTGTATTTCTTTAGCCCCTTGCATGCTCCAAGGCAAACAATGGCGCAGCCCCACCCAGCCTGGAAGGGCTCTTGGGACAGGGCAGACCAAACCTGGGAGTCCAAAGCAGGGTCAGCCCCAGGCTCTCTCTCCCCTCTCTGGTGGTGTCCTCAACAATTAGTCCAGGCTAGAAGAGAGGGAGGTTGCGAGGGTCGGATTTCTCCAGTCCTTTCTAGGCTCTCAGGGCAAACCGCTGTGTGGAAGGGTCAGTGGGGCTTGTGGGGCTCTGCAGCCCAAATTTCAGGTCAGAACCTGAGTCAGCATAAGGCTGTGTCCCTCTCTCTTCCCTTTCTGGGAGTGGCAGATCCCTGAAGCCCCCTTTGTCTGTGGTCGCAGGCCCAGGGCCCCGAGAATTCTGAAGAGTGTGGGGGAGGGTGCCAGCAGCAGCAGAACCTGCTACTTGCAACTCACAGTTCTGTAGTCGCGATTTCCCTCTTCTGTCCCTCTCTCCTCTGAGTGGTGTGCATCCTTCACCTGCTGTCCTAAACCCTAGAGGATCTTTTTCGGGGCTGTTTCAGCTTGTCCTCTAGCTATTTTTCTGGAGAAGAGATTCCCGTGTCTTACTTGTCCGCCATCTTCCCGGAAGTCTCTATGTATTTTTTTTTTTTTTTTTCTTTTTTTAAGGATTTATTTATTTATTTACTTTTATCCATTTTTACACCCCTTCCCCCTCCCCCCCCGTTTTTGTTGTTTCTGTGTCCATTCGCTGGGCAACTCTGTGTCCATTTTCTGCCCTCTCTTCTCATCCTTCTCCTCCTGTCTTCACTGGGATTCAATCCTTGGAATCTCTGATGTAGGAGAAAGGCATCCTGCCCACGCAACCTTAGTTGCTGGTTTTTCGGTGCGTCTCATCTTGCCTCTCCCTTGTGTCACTCTCCTATTATGTCATCATCTTGCTGTGTGGCTCGCGGGAACTGGTGGTGCGCCCGCGCACAGGGCCTGGCGGCCCACGCACCTTCTATATATTTTTTAAATTTTTACCAGGAGGTCCCGGGGATTGAACCCAGGTCCCTCCATATGGGAGATGGACGCCAACCAGATATAGCCCCCTGCTATATCTCTTAAGGTTGACCAGAGATACCTAGAGTTACAGTCTTTTCCCATACAGGATGGACATATAATAAATCAGGCTTAGTTTATCACCAGCATTCTAAAAACCAGACCTAGGGAGGAAAACGAGGTCTGGGGACACATGCATGGTTTCTAATATAGCGAATGTTTAGCCCACCCTGATTATCACAGAATCAGGACAGTGAGAATATTCGCATCTATGTATTTTTAATACTCCTTTTGTTTTCTCTAGTTGCTCTTACCTGGAAGGCTGATTTTAGTAGGAGTGTCCCCCTGGAGACAACCTTCCCAGCTCAGATTTCCCAGTTAGAACAGGCCCAAGGCCCCTATAAAGCGGGTGCAGATCAATTCCAATGTGCTTTGGAGAGGGGACCCTAAAAGCTACCATTCTTCTCTTTGACGGCTCCCTAGATCTATGGTTTCCTAGAGTACACAGAAGGTAACCCTGTTTAACCAGTTGTTCCTTGGTGCCCCTAGGTTTTTCCATGCCTTTAATTCTCAACTGACTTAGCTTCTGGTGGGGGCATGGATGATACTGATGTTGCCAGCCTCACTGGGATGAAACTGTTGCACAGCTCCCAGCCACTGAGACCCCCACAACCTGTGCTGGACCCTGCAAGGTGGCTGGTGACTCTGCCTGCACTGCCTGAGAGAATGGTCACTGCTTGTGCTTCTCCTTTCTGGGGTACTTTGGGATTGAGTGTGCCACAGCCCTTTAAGTTGGGCGAGGTGAACTTGTTCACAGTGCCCTGAGGAAGTTTTCAAACTGCACCCAGTTTTCACTTCTGCTGGATATAGGAGCCCAAGTAGTTGCTCTTCAACCTGGGCTCACTGAACCTGATTCCTACCATCCTGGTGTCTCATGTGTTTTTCACTTACCGCTGCCTTTACTACTTGGAGGGCACAAAGGCTGTCTTTGTGGCTTAGGTAGGTTTAAACCTCAGCTGTGCTCAGAATTGGAATCCAGCCAGCTGAATTTGGTTATCAACAGCTGTAGTTGATGCCAGGCCACTTTCCCTCCCCTGCTTTTGGGAAAGGGAGCTTCTGCTTCCAGCCAGGTCCCAAAGTGGCCTGCCTTGCCAGTGGGGGATGGGCAGCCACCTCTGCAATGTGTAGGAATCTACTCATGAATCTTCACCACAGATTGTCAGTCTTCTCTTCCTGTTCTTCCCTGGATGGTGTACTGCATTCTTCTAGTCTCCAGAGTCCCCCAAACAGTCGATCCGATCCTGACTGATTATTAGCTGTCCAGGGGACAAGCTGATAATAGAGTAGCTCCCTACTCTCTTGCCATCTTGGATCCTGCATGTCTTTTTGTTAGATTTATTCCTAGATATATAACATTTTTTATCCAATTATACATTGCTAATTCTGCAAATATAGTTGTTCTGTATGTAGACAGTCATATTTGGAAATCATGAATTTTTTTCCCTTCCTTTTCAATACTTTGGTTTTTTTTCTGTGCATACTATTACTTACATTACTCTGCAGATTGTTACCATTTCTATTCAACATTGTATTAATGTTGAAAATCCTCATTTATATTTTTTCCTGATCACAAAGGGAAAGCTTTCTGTGTTTCAGTCTTAGGCTTGATGGCTTGCTGTAGGTTTTCCTTCTATAGAAATAAGAACCCCGGATAAGGATTAAAAGTTGATGTTTTATTTGGGAAACAGAATACCAGGGTATCAAGAGTGAGGGAAATGAGGCAGAGAATGATGAGAAATCTCTTTGACTATGACTTCACAAAGAGTTGGGGAGAGATTAGTTGGCTAGTATGCTTGCTTGATAATATAGGATATCTCTGGTCAGTGGTACTGCTTATCAGACAGTAGATGTGAGTCTAGGAAATGAATTTATCTGCTTGCTTCTTACCTGCCATCTGTTTTGCATTAGTCATATTAATCCCCTCAGGGAGTATCTCTGCTTTCCTTGTGGGTTGCATCATTTGGACCCCTTTGCCAACCACCCTGGATATCACAATACTTTTTCAGTAGCTTTTCACTGAAGGGACTCTGGGTTGCAAGTGATAGGAATCCAAATCACATTAATTTACACATAAACAAGTGTATTGATTCATCTAACAAAAAGAACATTGGATCTAGGGATTCAAATGATGTCACCTGTACTCAGTTATTGGTTTGTCTTGGTCTGGCTCAGTAACATGCCCTATCTTGAACCAATTATTGTGTTTCTGGCCAATCCTGGGTCACGTGCCCTTCTCTTTGGCTCAGAGGATGGATGTGATGGAGTTAGTCCCACCCAAATCTCAGGGAATGAGTTTCCTTATGACAAAGAAGTATTTTTTAACCAAAAGGAGGAGGATAAGAGTCCTAGTTGCATCATACCAACTGATATTCTTTAAAATTAGTAATTTTAAGTTCTACATTATTATATTTATTTCAACATATGGCTATACAGTCAGCTATTCTACCTGCAATTTAAAAGTAAATGGTGAAATACATAGAAAACCAGTGTAACCTGATGTCAGCTGCAGTTCCTCTACCCCTTAACTTTGGTTACATTTAGCTCAGACCTTAATGCCAACTCACCCAAAGATTTCTGTTTAATTTTATTTATATATTTAGTTTTTGGCTTTCTCATGCATCATCCTGTATCATCATGGGCTGTTTCTGGTTTGCTCTGTGACACCCTAAAACTAAGCTCCTTCACTCAGATTGATCACATAATATGTTTTTCATAAACATTGCTAAAGATAAAGGGATTCTTGTAAGGGGTCTCAGGGTGCAAGACTTTCTCTTTGGCTCCACTTCAACTCTCCGTTTTTTCTGTCATCTTCATTCTTTCTCTGGAATAAGCAATTTCCTCCCTTATCCTCACAGAGCAGTTCCACCCATACCCAAGTTCTTTTTTTTTTTAAAAGCAGCTTTTTTGAGATATAATAATATATATCATAAAATTTATACATTTTAAGTGTACAATTCAATGGTCTTTAAAAAAAATATATTTATTTATTTATTTACTTTTTATCCATTTTTACACCTCCCCCTCCCGTTTTTGCTGTTTTTGTGTCCGTTCACTGGGCAATTCTTTGTGTCTGTTTCCTGCCCTCTCTTCTCATCCTTCTCCCCCTTTCTTCACCGGGATTTGATCCTGGGAACCTCCGATGTAGGAGAGAGGCATCTTACCACTTGTGCCACCTTAGTTTCTGGTTTTTTCAGCGCATCTCATCTTGGCTCTCCCTTGTGTCACTCTCCTGTTATGTCAATATCTTGCTGCGTGGCTCCATGGGGCCTGATGGCGCACCTGTGCACGGGGCCTGGGGGGCTCGCCCGCTTGCGGGGCCTGGCGGCCCACTTGCCTTCTGTATTTTTCTTTATTTTTACCAGGAGGTCCCGGGGATTGAACCCAGGTCCTTCCATATGGGAGATGGATGCCCAACCATTTGAGCCACATCTGTACCCCTCAGTGGTTTTTAATTTAAATTTATAGAGTTGTGAAACCGTTCATGGCAATTCAGCTTTAGAGCATTTTCATCATCCCCCCCTAAAAAAGATCCCTTATTGCCATTATGCAATCACTCCCTGTTCCCAACCTAAGTTCAGGCAACCACTAATCTACTTTCTGTCTCTCTCTATAGATTTGCCTTTTTAAAGAATTTCATATAAATGGAATCATACAATATGTTGCCATCTTTTGAGTTTGGTTTCTTTTAGCATAGTGTTTTTGTTTTTTTTTTTTTAATTTAAATTTTAATTTTTTTAAGGTATCGGGATTGAACCTGGGGCCTGGTACATGGGAAGCATGTGCCCAACCACTGAGCTACACCTGCTCCCTAGCATAGTGTTTTTGAGGTTCATCCATGTTATAGCATGTGTCAGTACTTCATGCCTTGATATTGCTGAACAATATCTCATTATATATGAGATATATATACTACGTTTTGTTTATTCATCAGTTTATGGATATTTGGGTTGTTTCCAACTTTTGGTTATTATGAATAATGCTTCTATGAACATGCATGTAGCCATCTTTATGTGGGTCATATGTTTTCATTTCTTGGGTAGATTCCTGGTGGATTGGCTGAGTTGTTTGGTAATTTATATTTAACTTTTTAAGAAATAGCCAAACTTTTCTAAAGTAGTTGTACTGTAACATTTAAACCAGCAATGTATAGGGAAGTGGATGTGGCCCAAGTGATTGGGCTTCTGCCTATCATGTGGGAAGTCCCGGGTTTGGTTCCCAGTGCCTCCTGGAGAAGGCAAGCTGGTGCCGTGGGCAGGCATGGTGAGCTGATGCAATAAGATGACGCAATAAAAGAGACACAAAGAGGAAAGACAATGAGAGACACAGCAAACCAGGGAGCTGAGGTGGCTCAGGTGTTTGAGCACCTCTCTTCCACATGGGAGGTCCTTGTTTTGGTTCCTGGTGCCTCCTAAAGAGAAGACTGAGCAGACGCAGAGAACACACAGCAAATGGACACAGATAGCAGAAGGGACCGCAAATGAGGGGGGAGGGAGATAAATAAATTAAATCTTAAAAAAAAAACCAAAACCAGCAATGTATATGGGTCCCAATTTTTCCATATCCTTGTCAATTCTTGTTATTGTCCTCTTTTTGATTATAAACTATCTAGTGATTGTGAATTGATGTCTCGTGGTTTTGATTTGCATTTCCCTAATGAATAATGATGCTGATCATCCTTTCATGTGCTTATTGGCCATTTTTATATATATCTTCTTTGGTGAATCATCTATTCAAATCCCTTGCTCATTTTAAAATTGGATTACTTTTGTCTTGTTTTGAATTATTATAGTTCTTTACATGTTCTGGGTACCCATTCTTTATCAGATATATGATTACAAATATGGTTCTCCTTATCTGGCTTTTCATTTTCTTGACAGTGCTTTTGAAACACAAAAGCTTAAAATTTGATGAAGTCCAATTCATCAACTTTTTCTTTCATAGATCATTATTTTGTTGTATCTCAGACCTCTTTGACTAATCGATGGCTATGAAGGCTTTCTGTTAGAAATGTACTACTTTTAGCCACTTACATTTAGCTTTATGATCCTTTTTGAGATAATTTTGTGCATGATGAGAGATGAGGCTCTAAATTCATCTTTTGCATAGGGATGTTCAGTGGTTGTAGCACTCTTTGGTGAATAGTCTGTCCTTTTTCCATTGAATTGCCTTGGCCACTTGTTAAAAATCAATATTTCTGGGCACTCAGTTCTGTTAAATTGATCTATATTTCCTTCTTCCAGTACCAAACCGTTTGGATTACTGTAGTGTTATAATAAATTTTTAAATCTGGAAATGTGGGTAAGTCTTCCAACTTTGTACTTCTTTTTCAGAATAGTTTTAGCTGTTCTTTTTTCCCCCTGGCATTTCCATATAAATTTTAGAATTAATGTCAATATAAATTTTGCTAATTTCTGTAAAAATCTTGCTGGGATTTTGAAGAGGGATTGTGTTGAATCTATAGATCAGTTTGAGGGAGAATTGAGTTAAAAATATTGAGTCTTGCAATTCAGGAACTTGGACTATTTACATCTCATTTAATTTCTTTCAGCATTGTCTTGTGGTTTTTAGCGTACAAGTCTTACACATTTTTTGCTAAAATTTATTTAGAAGTATTTTATTATTTTTAATGGTATTATGAATGGAATTAAATAATTATTTTTGGCTTGCTCATTGCTAGTATTTGGAAATAAAATTGATTTTTGTATGTTGATCTTGTATTCTCTGATCTTGCTGAATTGGTTTGCTAGTTGTAGTAGCTATTTGTGGATTCCTTAGGATTTTCTGAATACATAGGAACTAACACAGTGATACAAACTAACTCTTTTGTCTAGTCTACACTCATATTTATGCAGATTCTATTTCTGGTTTTGTGAAGTATAACTAGACATGAGAGAGGCCAGGATTGGCCTTATCAGCCTTCAGTCATTCTGGAGATCATGACTAGTTTAGGCATCTGAAAGTGGGAGGAGGTTAGAGGAAAGGTTAAATGCTACATAATTCTCCCTTAGGATGTGGGTCTTTTCCAACATCCTACAGTAAATGGCCTGGGCTAATGTTTTCCTTTGGGAAAACTAATGTATGTTGACATAGTGAGGGAGTTTGGGGAAATGGAGAAGGTTGATAAAGAATTATAATTATAAGCTCAAAGGGTAGTTTCTGAAGTATTTTACGAATTCATAGCCAGGGTTGATGTGATGGTTAATTTCCTATGTCAACTTAGCTAGGTTATACTGTCCAGTTAGTTGGTCAAGCAAGCACTGGCCTGTTTGTTTTGAGGAGGGTATTGTATATGGATTTAAATCATTAGTCAGTTGATTGCAGCTGTAGGTATTACAGCTACAATCAACAAAGGAGATTGCCTTTAGCATTGAAAGTAGTCTTCTCATCCAATCACATGGAGGCCTTAAAGTCAGAACTGAGCATTTCAGTAGTCAGTAAGAATTTCTATCTCTACTTCAGCCAGCCGTTTTCTCGTCAACATCACCTTCAACAGATTTCCCAACTTGTGGCTTCTCCTGGGGAATTTACCTTGACCTTCATAAAGTTTCCACCTTGCAGCTTGTCCTATGGAATTAAAAAAAATCTTTTTTTTGTGTGTGTGTATATATACATATACACACATATATATACATAAATCCTATCAGTTCTGTTTCTCTGGAGAACCTTGACTAATACAGTTGATACTTTGAGATTTTGTTGTTCTTTAAATGAAACTTTAATATACTTAGCTGCTTTCCTCTGGCTCACCCCTTGCATTCCCCACCCCCAAACTAAGTTAAAAAAAAATTTTTTTTTTCTTTTTAATAATGTATTTGCTTTCTTTGCTACAGAACTGTGGCAGCTGAAGTCAGGAAGCAGATTTCTGGACAATACAGTGGTTCTCCCCAGCTGCTCAAAAACCTGAACATTGTTGGCAATATATCGCATCACACCACAGTAAGTAGCTTATTTAAAATGTAGTATGTTATTGATGTATTGTTGACTATGCCATGAAATATTGGGAAGATAATAGCTACTATATTTGGTTCCATCACTAGTGGCAAAACCTTACTTGTTGTTACCTTACCCTCTTCTGAGATCTGAGTTGGGGGGAGGATGTTAGGGGGTGTTTCCTATTTAACTCTGAAACTTCATATTCAGGATTTAATTTATCCTGGAATTTTACATTTAGAACTTCCCATACCCAAGGTGATTCATTGCAGGAAAATTTAGGTATTTATTCTAGAAATAGGCACTGATATAAGAATAATATGTGGGTTTGAAGTATTATCTGATTCCTTTAATAGTATGGAATTTGGACTTATTGAGTCATTACTGTGAGCCAGGTACTATGTCAGGGACATAAATATATGTGTTCTTCTTAAACTGGCATGAGGATAACTAATTTTGATGAATATTGATATTTATTAGTTAATAGGAAGGTGAATTAAAAATATACCTCCTTTTGTTAAAATGAAAGAATTTATTTTCTTCAAATGCAGTGGAAAGCAAAAAAGTAAATTAGAGTGACTTGGGTGGAATTATGTTAACACTTTCCATTTAGTTATGAAAGGGTACCCAATTGTTGAATATACATGGTATACCAGGGAAATAAGAGTTTGATTGGTTTGTAATGACAAGTTTAAAATTCTCATGTTATTAAAATAAAAAAAAAATGACATTTACTTTTAATAATAATAACATATATGCTACTTTGATGCATTTTAGAATATATGGATTTCTGGGTGATTTAAATGTACATGGAGATATTTCCAATCCTCCTCTGATATTTGAACTCCTCTCTTTTGGTAATGCTATCCTGCATTGCACCTCAACTACTCACTCCCATAGTCGTAACCAATATTTAGCCTTTACAAACAACTGCAGCCTCTCCATAATCTGTTTTATGTTTCTCATTCTTGATCACCCCCTCCTATTTTTCTTTTTCACTTGTTCTAGTACCCTGACTCCAACTGCCCTTCAACCCTACCAGGACCTAGCATCCATGATCCTACTACCTTCTTCTGTCTCTGATCCCTTGATATCCTTTCTTTTCTCCTTAACAAATTTAAATTCTTTGGTTGATCATTTTAACTACACCCATGCAATTTGCTTAATTTCCTTACCTGCTTTCATGTCGTTGTACTCAGTGGCACAATTTCAATGTCGTTTAAATCTAACTCTTTGCTTACTTTATACCTGTATCTGTGTGGTTGAATGTGACTGGAGAAAAACACATAACTCCATTGACTGGTCTCACTTTAAATTTATGACCAGAAACGCAAGAAGGCAATAATGTTGCAAGGCAAACATTGTATTTCCCTAGTCCTACTTCATTCTCCTACTTCATTAGTTGACTTATTTCATGCCTCCTACTCTCTACTTAAATCACTAATAGCTTGTCCCCATTTTTGTTTTTAAGATAACTTTTTTTCCTATTTCACTGAGAAAATTGATGCAAACAGAAGACAATTTCTCCCATTTTTAAAATATCCCACTTTTTCCCACCAGTTTCCATATGACATATTTCTTTGCTCCCTTTTGCAACAAAATTGCTTTAAAGGGTGATTTCTCTCCTATTTTCTCTGCAAAAATGTATTTTAAGTTATGAAAATCTTAAAACATATACAGAATTAGGAAGACTAGTATAAACATGAACTTTTTCTTACTTAACCATGATGCTGTTATTGGATTTAACCAAACTGATGGTAATTTATTTGTATTGTTGACAGAGAGGGTTCTTGTTTGATTGCAGGGAAGAATTTAAGGACTGAATTAGACAACAGGACAGTTTATTGAACAGTGTTAAAGGAAGGAAAGTGGGAGCAAGTGGGTGGGGCATGTGAGATGCACACGGGGTAGCCTCCTAGCAAGAGCTACCTTGAGGGGTTGTTAATTGACATAAGTAATTGGGCAAGTGGTGGGATACTAGATAAGTTGAGTGTAACCTTAGGCTTCTATCTCTTGCAAGCAGGTGTCTTTTCTGGGAAATCTCTTAACCTTTTGGCTCTGGTCAGGGGTCTCTGACTCTTCACATGCCTCAGGTTTCTAGATAAGTGACTCTCCACCTGCCCCAGGTTTCCAAATATGTAATTCTCCAATTGCCCAGCTTCCCTGTTCTCCTACCTCAATCCCCGCTCCTCCGATGTGCAACTCAGAATCTTTTGGGGAAGAAGTGGACTAGAGATATCGTCTTCTGTAACTGCTTCCTGCTGACTGGGATTGTAGTCTTACCTACTTTGAGTTACACTCAAAGGTGTCTCTGCTACTGGGTCACTGGGAGCAAGAGGTATAGGGGTTTCTGGTGGTGTGGAGTTGAAGAGGGGCATATCCCTGGACCAGCAGGAGAAGATCTTATACTGCTTGGATCTGCTGCTGAATGATAGACTGAAGGCAGTGTAGGATGTAAGGGCAAAGGTCAATGCAAGGAGTATTAAGCCTAGGGGAATTAAGAGTAGTGTAAGAAATGACCAAATAGTTGGCCAGGAAAAGCCAAAGAGGGGGATCCTAGGTTTTTAGCCACCTCCTTGAGGCGGGTGGCTTGATCTGCTAGTCTTCGGACTTCATTTAGGATTTCTGATGACTGGTGATACAAAAACAACATTTTTCCTTGAGGAACATACATATCCCTCCCTGAGTGGCCAGTTAGCATATATAGGGCTCATCGATTTTTAAGGACTGCAGCAGCTAGGGAATCTCCCTGCTGATTTAGCCATAAGAAGCTCTTGGCTGTGGTTTGTAGCCCTTGTGCTAGTTCCCTTGAGAGGTAATAATGGAATGCATGGCTGGTTGCGAGACCCCTTACCCCTTACCCCCAATCTGGTTCCCACTAATGAGGTGAAGATAGGGATAAGGACTGGGAGAGGAACCAAGACTGGAAGGTGTGATAGGCTGGGTGAGGGAAGGACTCTGAACCATTGATGAAGTATATTTCCGGGCTTAGGAAGACTAAGGAGCACAGCGCCGTCCAATTAGCAGGAAGGGTTAGGTATGCAGAGGTCCCACAGAGAAAGAACAGGCCCTCTCTTGCCTTCAGAATAGCAGAGAAGGACATGGTGGCTATATGGTCGCAAACTGAGGTAATGCAACTAGCTGACTGGTTTCCCTGCTTTTGTCCACAACTGGATTTGCCTGTTTGTTTGTTAGGTGCTAGAAGCCGAATTCTGGACAGGGCCATTCTAGCTGCAGTGACAGGGACGAGAGAGGGTGTTATTCCAAGTTCTGATTTTTCCCCCCTTTTTCTCGAATAGGAGAGTCCCTGGTCTCCCCTCCCCTGCATTCTTTTGCTCCCAAATGAATCTACTGTTTCCACTGACGAAGCTGTTGATGAGGCAACCTGGCTGTTTTTTTTTTTAATTTTTAACCTGGCTGTTTAAGGTGGTAGTTTTTAATAAAAACTTGGGGTTGGATCTATTCTGGCAGTATTGAGTTCCTGCAGAACAGTTTATGTGAAGTTGGTTTAGGAAGAAGGCCTCAGCTTCATCAAGGACTGCTTGCATAAAGTAAGCTCCAGTTGTGTACATGGCTGTTATGGCATGGCCATCGGGGTGCCCTTGCACTCGGGATTTATTATTGTCGACCCCGTTTTGTGACACCTCGATGTTCCAGTGTTGATACTTGAGCCCAGTATGGATGATGGATCTACAAAGGTTTTATTTAATTGTTCAATGGACTTGCCATTGGTGACATTAGAGGAGATACAAAGTGCAAAAGGTTGGCTGCTTGCCAGGGAAACATTGTGATGGATAGCCCTGTCAATGGGTGGGGTTTTGCCTGTAGAAGAAATGGGAGTACCTCAGGGAAGTTATTTAGGGCATCCCACTGGTAATACCTGCATGGGGCTTGGTATCAACTGTGGGGTGGAGTGTTAGATTGGTGATTCCCCAATATTTATTCTTGGCTGCCAAGGCAATGGTTTTGAGGTACTGGTGTGTGCACAGCCGACAGTTACTAAGGTTTAAGGTTGTGCCTGCATGCTGAACTATAGATTTCAGTGGGATGGTTCCTGTTGCTATTTGAAACTTAAGAGTTAGGAGGAGAAGGGTGGTGGGGGTCATAATTACTGGCTTATAGGTTTTTGTAAACAACTGTATCTACCAAAGAAATGTTATTAAAGCAGATATGACAATAGTGGTGATAAGCAGGAGACAATCCCAGTAGGGGCTGTTGCAGGGTAGGGGTTTCGAGGCAGGTACTATCTGATACTTAGCTTTTGTTTTTTTTGAAGATTCCATCTAGGGTGGCTGGACTCTTTTTTTTTTTTCTAAAGGTTTATTTTATTTATTTATCGCACCACCCCCCCATTGTTTGCGCTTGCTGTGTGCTCTCTATGTCCATTCATTGTGCGCTCTCTGTGTCTACTTGTCTTCTCTTTAGGAGGCTCTTGAAACCAAACCTGGGACCTCCCATGTGGGAGAGAGGTGCACAATCGCTTGAGCCACCTCCGCTCCCTGCTTTGTCGTGTCTCATTGTGTTTCCTCTTTGTGTCTCCTCTTTGCATCATCTTGTTGTGTCAGCTCGCTGTCTTGCTCTTCTTCTCCAGGAGGCACTGGGAACTGAACCCAGGACCTCCTGTGTCGTAGGAGGGTGCCCAAATGCTTGACCCACATTCTCTTCCCTGTACTCTTTTGAATAGGTATTTTAGGTCCTCTCTTGGCTCAGAGATATAGGATGGTTTGTTTTGAGGATGGGGTGGCTTGACTCTGGAAATATGAATCCAATTTTTATAGTTAGCAACTTTTTACAGCATCTGGGGTTGCTAGGAGGACATGATACAGGGGCCTTTCCATACTGAGTCTAGTGCTCCTTTTGGGTGGGATGTATTCCAGGTTTTATATATACTTGATCTCCTAAATTTTAGATCTCCTGCTTTTAGATCTTTTAAGGCTGCGGTGGAAGAAAGTTTATTTACATGCCCACTGAGTGCCTTTTGGACCTGTTTGAGCTCTTAGTAGTAATTAAATGTAGTATTAGTTTCGGAGTCAGGCAATAGGTGATGTGTGAGGAATGGGCAGCCATACAGGAGCTCTTGGTTCTGAATCTAAGTAGGGCAATGGGCAATAAAGTCCATCAAGTTAAATGAGTTTCCTGGACCAGTTTAGCTAAGATTTTCTTAAGTGTTTGATTGGCCCTCTCAACTTTGCCTGACCACTGAGGTCTGCCAAGCACTAAATACTAAAATACTAAAAAGTATTTGATATTCAAGGCTTTACTCACAGCTTGCATGATTTGTGAGGTGAAAGCTAGACCATTGTCACTCTGTAGTGATTTTGGGAGGCCAAACCTGGGGATAATTTCTTTTAACAGAGCCTTCACTACTTCTTGGTGTCTTTCTGTTCTGGTTGGGAACAGGTTGCTTCTCCCCATCCAGTGAAGGTGACCACCATGACTAGAAGAAACTTATGTCTTTGGCACATTTGTGTAAAGTCAATTTGCCAATCCTCCCCTTGATACATTCCCTGCCATTGAATAAGTTTAGTTAAGGTGGGCTTCTTTTGCATGACTCCCTGGTGTGGACTATTTACTAGGCATATTGGACAAGCCTGAATTACTTGCTGTAGGGTTTGTAAAATGTTTGAGGAGGCTGTAGGATTTCTATCTAGTTCTGCAAGAGAGGCATCTTGTCTCCGATGATTTGTTGAGTGATAATGGCTTAGAAATTTCCACGTAAGGGCCTGGGGTAACCAAATCTTTTGATCTTTTACATACCAACCTGATGGCTGGAGCTCAAATCTCTGGTTACAGGCTGACTCATGGTCCTCTGGGCTGTATCAGAGATTTTCAGGTAAAGAGGGAATTTCTGGAATAAGGCTAAGTGATCTGGCTGGGGCTAAAAGGCTTTCTGGTTAAATGGGTTAGCAGTTACCCATTCCTTTGTATTTCTCTCCACTTCCACTAATTTGATTTCTTCAGTGGCTCCCCATGCCGCTCAATCTGCTTGTCTGTTGCCCAGTGCTATAGTGCTGTTTCCTTTTTGATTCCCCTTACAATGCATGATAGCTACCTTAGAGGGTAGGGCAAGGCTTTTATGAGGTGTTTTACTTCCTTGCTGTGTTTAATGAGGGATTTATCCAAAGTAAGGAATCCCCTTTCCCTCCATATGCCTGCATGAGCATGCACTACCAGGAAAGCATACTTAGAGTCAGTATAGATATTGACAGATTTTTCTTTCATGAGCTCTAGGGCCCTGGTGAGGGCTATGAGTTTAGCCTTTTAGGGCTGATGTTCCTGTGGGTCGGGGTTTAGCTTCTATGGTTCCCTGGAGAGAGACTACGTCATATCCTGCAACTCTAGCTCCAGATTTGTTACTGAAACTACTTCCATCTGTAAACCACTTGTTTTTCAGTGAGTTCAAAGGTGTTGCAGACAAGTCAGCCCTTGCTGTGTAAGGAAAATTTAGGACCATTGAACTGTTATGGCTTAATGGTTCCCCTGAAGTGTCAAGCAACAGGGTAGCTGGGTTCAGAACAGAGCAGGATTTATTGTGAGACTTGCGTTTTCCAGGAGTTTGATTTGGAATTTAAGAATTCTTGCAGGGGAGAGCCGGTAGGATCCTTTGGTTTTTAGAAGCTCCCGCAGCTGATGGGGCTTGTGCATGATGAGTGATTGCCCCCAAGTAAATTTGGAAGTTTCCTTGACTAGGAGGAAAGTGGCTGCTGCTGCCCGGAGGCATGGAGGCTAACCCTGAGCTGCCTGGTCCAAATTTTTAGAGAAATAGGCAATGGGTTGGGAGGTATTCGCAATGAACCTGGACCAGGACACCCAGGGTTATCCTAATCTCTCAGAGACAAACGGGGTGAAGGGCTTTTGGACATTTGGTAGCTCTAGGGCCGGTGGGTTGGTAAGAGCTGTTTTCAGATTATAGAATGCCCTTTGTTTTGCTTCTCCCCGGTCTAGGCGATCAGTTTCCTTATTCTTAAGGGCTTTGTACAGTAGTTTTGCATTTTCCCCATACCGGGGAATCCAGATGCGCAGTAGCCAGTGATTCCAAGGAACGTGCAGAATTCCTTCTTGTTAGAGGGAGGGGAATCTCCAATATGGCTTGTATCTGCTAGTTCTGATAGATTGCCTGGTGGGAGTTTACTGGAATCCCAAGAATTCTACCCTTTATTGGGATATTTGGGCCTTCTTGGGTGAGACCATAGCCCAGGTCACAGAGAAAGTTTAAAGTGGTGACCATGTGGGTATGTGAGTCTTCTGCTAAAGGACTACAAATTAAGAAATCATCTACATATTTCAGGTCTCCCCCCCCCCAATAATTGTTACTGTTGCAGATCCAGTTTCAGAGTATTTCCAAATAAGTGAGGGCTATCTCTAAATCCCTGCAGCAAGACAGTCTGTGTGAGTTGCTGTGTGGGACTGTCTGGCCATTGGAAGGCAAACATGAGCTGGCTGCTTTTATGAATTGGGACACTGCAGAAAGCATGCTTCAGATCCAAAACTGTGAACTACAGCGTGCCTGCTGGTATCTGGTTAAGAATGGTGTATGGGTTGGTCACCACCAGATGTATTAGATAGACAAATGAATTTATAGCCCTTAAGTTCGGTACTAACTGGTAGGTGCCATCCCATTTCTTGACTGGGAGGATTGGGGTGTTATGGGGCTTGGCAAGTTTTTAAGATGCCGGCTTTTAAGTACTTTTTATTGAGAGGTTTTAGCCCTTCAGTGGCTTTGGGCTTAAGGAGATGCTGTTTTATCTGAGGAAATGGTCCTTGTAGTGAGTATTGTATTTGAATTGGGGGTCTATGAGCTATTACCCCTGGTTGGGAGGTGTCCCAAACTGTAGGATTGACTTCTGATTCCAGTAAAGAGGTTTTGAGGGGAGCTGCTGGGCAACTGACCATTACAAAAGGTCTGTGAGATCCTGGGACTAGTTGTATTGACAAGTTAAACCACCACTTAATGTCCCTTCCTAATAGTGGTGTGTGGCAACTTGGCTCCAATAAGAACTCATGATAGAATATTTGCCCCTGAAAAGTGCACAGCAATTTGGAGGTGAAATACTGGATTCTTGGTTGCCCTTCGATATGGTTCTGCACGAATTTCCCTAAAGTGCCCTCCTAAATTCAGTTAAGACAGAGTAAGTTGCTTCAGGATCTAATAAGAAAGAAATAACCTTACTTGCCATCTCAAAGTTCACCCTTGATTCCTCCAGTGATATACGGTTGGACTGGACTGGAATGGGGGGGGGGTCCTAGGGCATCCTCATTCATCAGTGTCCATGTTTTTTTCATATCTACCATGATCCTGCTTCTCTGGGCAGTCCCCTGATTCTGAGCTGGCTATGGGCAATTGTGTACCCACTGTCCCATTTGGTGACATCTGGAACAAGGTATTGGTGGGGCAGTTCCCCTGCTTCTACCATCTGACGGTAGCCCAGGGCACTCCCTTTGCCAATGTCCTGGTTGCCTGCACTGGAAACAGTTAGGGGTTTTATCTTTTAGGTGAGTAGGGTGGGAGGCTACTCTCAGTTGTTCCTGCAGAGCCACAGCAAGGAGTTTAGCCTGTTTCTTTATTTTATGATCCGGGTTCCAATTATTGAAAAATTGAAAAAGCAGAGTCTAAGAGTTCATTAATAGGGGTCTGGGGACCCAAAACTAGATTTTGGAGTTTTCTCCTGATATCCGGAGCTGATTGGCTGATAAAATGGGTGTTCAGAACAATTTTTCCCTCAGCTGACTCGGTACAGTTTGGTAAACTGCTTAAGGGCCTTCACTAATCTGCCTTGAAACAGTACTGGATTTTCTTTTTCTCCCTGGGTAATTTCTTTAAGTTTATTAAAGTTAACTGGTTTGACTGTGTCCTTTTTCATCCCTTCAATTAAACAGGTTAATGTATGGTCTTGTTCTCTGAGGCCTCCCCTTGTCTGATAGTACCAGCTGGGGTCCTGGGTAGGAATGGCAATATCCCCCACTGGTTGAGCTTAGAGTTGGTCTCTAGCCAAACTGTCAGCATGTTTTCTGCCCTCTGCCCAGATTTGAGCCTTTTCCTCAGAGGTGCAACGTGCAGAGAGATTACCTAATATCTTTCCAAGAGAGGACATGCAAGAGGGTCAGAGAAACAAATTCCTCCACAAACTTGGTGGAGTCCTTGAAAACCTACTTAATTGGCGTTTATACTGGGCCAAGTCTGCCAGGGTAAAGGGGACATAAACCCTGAGAGTCCCCCCTTCCTGTTTGCTACCTCTTGGAGTGGACACAGTGGAGCAGAAGGGATAGAAGTGCCACTTTGGGTATGGGGAGGAGAGGTTAAGAGATCATTCTCTGGGCTTAGGTAGGAGCTCCGTAATGTACAGGGGAGGGGCTGAAGGGGAAAGGTCCTCTCACTTAAGTTTGAGAAGGATCTGGAGAGCTTGGTGCAGAGAAGGTGGGGAGGGGGAGGACAGACCAATTTGAGATAATCCTCACTGTTACTGTTAATGGGGTGATCACGACTGTCCCCTTTAGAGGAGGGTTTGTCCTGTTCCACTCCTACCTGCTCCTTTTTTTTAAAGATTTATTTTATTTATTTATTTCTCCCCACCCCCTCGTTGTTTACACTTGCTGTCTGTCTTCCTTGTTTCTTTAAGAGGTACCTGGAACTGAATCCCGGACCTTTGGACCTCCGATGTGGGAGGGAGGTGCCTATTCACTTAAGTCACCTCCGTTCCCTGTTTTGTTATGTCTCTCATTATGTTCTTCCTCCTGTGTCTCTTGTTGCATCATCCTGTTACATCAGCTTGCTGCGCCTTCCCATTGCATCAGTTCGCTGCCTTGCTCGTCTTCTCTAGGATGTACCCAGAACCTCTGCTTCCTGCTTTGTTGTATCTCTCATCGTGTTTTTCTTCTTGTGTCTCTTCTTGCATCAGCTTGCTGCACCTTCCCATCGCATCAGTTCACTGTCTTGCTCGTCTTCTCTAGGAGGCACCTAGAACCTCTGCTTCCTCCTTTGTTGTGTCTCTCATTATGTTCTTCCTCCTGTGTCTCTTGTTGCGTCATCTTGTTGCGTCAGCTTGCTGCACCTTCCCATCGCATCAGTTTGCTGTTTTGTTCGTCTTCTCTAGGAGGCACCCGGAACCTCTGCTTCCTGCTTTGTTGTGTCTCTCATCATGTTTTTCTTCTTGTGTCTCTTGTGTCATCTTGTTGTGTCAGCTTGCCGCGCCTGCCTGTCGCACCAGCTTGCTGTCTTCTTTAGGAGGCACTGGGAACCGAACCATGGACCTTCCATGTGGTAGGTGGGGGCTCAATTGCTTGAGCCACATCCGCTTCCCTTCTACTTTTTTCTGATAACAAATGCGACACATGCCCTGCATTTTGAGGCTTTGATAAAGTACTATAAAGAGTTGGACATAGGGAATCTCTCCCCATTTCTTCTGCTTCTTGCAGAAGAGGTCTAACTGGAGAATTTTATTCCAGTTAAGAGACCTGTTAATGGGCCAGTTTTTACTATCTTCTAGGCTATATTGGGGCTAAACCTCATTATAGAGGAAGATAAGTTTCCTTTTGCAAAGATCATTGGTTGGAAGGTCCTGCCAGTTTGTGAGGAGGCATCCTAATGGGGTGTCATTCGCCAGCTTAGATTGGGAACTGCCCATGTCTAGGAAGAAGGAATAAGAGGAGAGTCAGGGATCCCACTTAAAAGAGAATGTAGTTCTTGAATCCAGCCCAGGCATCCCCAGGCCAAGAGAGTAAGAGTGGACACTTGGGGATGTCTACTACCACGGATTCAGGGGCTTCTCCTAGACCTCCAGGGGCCTGGCCCACTGAACAATGTTTTGTCCAGAGAAACCTACCTAGTAAAAGGAAGAGAAGAGAACTAAATAAAGAGAGAGGTGGACATAGGGCAGTTAGAATGACAAGAGGACTTACTTACTAACCCGATGTTTTTTATTTATTTATTTATTTTTATTTTTTTATTTTTATTTTTTATTTTATCTATTTATTATTATTATTATTATTATTATTATTATTATTATTTATTGTGGGTAAAAATAAAAATTTTCACAATACATACCAACATTTGCAAAATGATATATAAATGTATATGCATATATGTGCATTTGCTTACAAAAATGTTATTTATGTATATATATAAATATATTTTAAGAGGTGCTTAGATACCCAAAATATTACATGGAACCCACTGGGATTCCCATGTTGCCCACCTCCCACACCTCCTACCACATCCTACACAAACATCTCCTACAAGTGTGGCCCACCACCCTCAATGGACTTACACATCCTGGGGCCTTGCCACCAACCATAGACCACAGTTCACCTCGTAGACAACACTCTCTCCCACACAGTTCTGAGTGGTGTGTGCTGATTTAAAATGGCCTACATCCGTTGCCACAAAGGTACTCAGGACAACCTCCAACTCCCAAAGAAGCCCCTGTATTTCAACTGCTCATCCCCTCCCTGCCCCAAAAGTGTCTAGTGGCCACTGGCTCCACCTCATTGTTATAATTTCTTCCATTGCTAGAATCACCATATGTGAACAACAGAATACCATCAAGTCCATTCTAGTCCATAGTTCTTCCCCCAATCCTGAGGGGACTGGGATGGTGATGTCCACTCCACCTCCAAGTGAGAGAGGGCTTATATCCCATGGATATGGTGTAACCCGATGTTTTGATACTAACTCTATGTTCAGGTCCCTTCCTGGTCGCCAAAACTTCTGTTGATGGAGAAGGTTCTTGTTTGACTGCAGGAAAGAATTCAAGGACCGAACTAGACACCAAGACGGTTTACTGATCAGTGTTAAGGGAAGGAAAGCGGGAGCAAGTGGCTGGGGCGTGTGTTGAGAAGCACACCAGTAGCATCCAAGTGGAGAGCTACCTCGAGGGGTTGTTAGTTGACATGTTTTATATTATTTTTTTAAAAATAATTTATTGGAGTATTTCATACATGAACATACATAAACTATAAGTGTTCAGTAAACATTGTGTGAACTTAAAAAACAAACATGCATAACATCATACTGGGCTCCCACACATCATTCCACCACAGATACTTTGCATTGTTGTGAAACATTTGTTAACAAATTATGAAAGCGCATCGTTAAAGTATTGCTACTAACTATAGTCCGTATCTTACTCCCTTATAAATTTTTTAAGGATTTATTTATTTATTTACTTTTAGCCATTTTTACCCCTCCCCCCCATTTTTGCTGGTTTTGTGTCCATTTGCTGGGTAACTCTCTGTGTCTATTTCCTGCCCTCTCTTCTTATCCTTCTCCCCATCTTCACTGGGAGTTGATCCTCAGAACCTCTGATGTGGGAGAGAGGCGTCCTACCGCCTGTGCCAGCTTAGTTCCTGGTTTTTCGGCGCGTCTCGTCTTGGCTCTCCCTTGTGTTACTCTCCTGATTGTGTCATCATCTTGCTGTGTAGCTCCTGGGGCCTGATGGTGCATGGCGCATGAGGCCTGGTGGCACACCCATGCATGGGGCCTGGCGGCTCACCTGTTTGCAGGGCCTGAGGGGCTCACCCATCTGTGTGGCCTGGCAGCGCACCCACTCACAGGGGTTAGTTGACATCTTATAAGTCCTTGGGCTAGGGGCTGGTTACTAGGTAAGTTGATCCATTGTTTACATAACCTTAGGCTTCTATTTCTTGCAGGCAGTTGGCTTTCCCCATTCTCCTACCTCAGTATCAAGTACTTTCCAATGCATGCTAAATTTCCTTGATGTCTTATACATGCCTCAGTGAGAAGGCGACCACTTACACAATATGAAAATTTTGAAGACAGAAAATTAAACCAGAGGCAGCAGTAATTTATTTCTTTCTCATGAGAAAGGGCACACACCCAGGCTAATTGAAGCGGGGTAAGTGTGTGTGGTCAGTGCAGGAACAAAGATTATATAGGTACCCTGACGCAGTACCCCATTTCCCTCCCTCCCTTACCTCACTCATTTCCCCATTGGCTGGGGACTATGGGCTTACAATCTTAAGCGCGAAAGCTAACCCAATCACGGAGTGACGCAAGGCTTTATTGCCTTTTCAGGGTAAGTGTGAGGGTACATCCCCAGTATCCAGGTTCATCCCCTTTTACTGACATGGATTTGGGGGAAATGAGTTATGTGCAGGAATGTGAAATTTAACTTGTTACAATTGAAACTCAAATAAGAATGTGGGAGGGTTGGATAAGTGGGAATAGGACATTCAGTTTGAGAAGAGACCATCTTTTGTTTCATTTCTCTCATGTCTGTTTACATTTGGTTTATTCAAATCAGTATCGAAACAAGATCCACAAATTGATTTGGTTGTTAGATCACTTGTTTAAAAATAAAAACTAAAGCATAGCTCCATTCAAGATGGCAGAGTGAGTTGCTCCAAGGCCCCAGTACCTTACAGAAGCTTTGAACAACCAGCAAGAACTGGCTGAAACATCTTTCCCAAAGCTCCAGAAAACAGTTAAAAGGTCTGCAGTAACAGGGTTGATGTCTAATCAAGAAAAAGGCAACTTCAAAGTGGTAGGATCTAGTGATACCCTGGCTGGCTCCTTTCTCACCCCTCACTGACTTGCTGTGGAGCTGGCCTGTTCTCCTAGGGCAGATGCCTGGTTCTGGTTCCAGAGGAAGCAAAGTAACACTCCTGCATATACTGAGAAACAATTTCCTAGGGAAGAGTGCATTTGGAACCGTGTAGATGGGGAATTCTGAGTGCCACACTTGCATACCCAAGACAAGATGCATATGTGGAAAGGACTAGGGAAGTTCCACCCTTTGGCCTGGAGCTATGCTCTAAACTGATTGTATGGATAAACCCTGAAAGAGAGAAGTTTAACAGATCAGTATGCAAGGACTGGGAAAGGTATTTTTTTTTTTTCTTCTTTGTTTCTCTTGTTAGCTCTTAGCACTCAAAGAAAGCTCTGTCATAATAGCTGAATACAAGCTAGGGAGCTGATGGCTCAGAATCTAAATTCCAGTGATAACATTCTAAAATATAAAAATGTCTAGGTGTCAACTGAAGGTCATAAGACATGCAAAGAGACGGGGCATGATGACCCAAGGAAAGGAGAAAATTAAAACATTAGAAACCATCAATGCAGAGGACCAAACCTGGGACATAGCTGACAAAGACTTAAAAAACAACAACACAGGTCCAAAAAGTGCATATATGAAAAACCCACAACTAACATTGTACTTAATGGCGAAAGACTGAAGACTTTCCTGCTGAGACTGGAAACAAGACAAGGATGCCCGTTGTCATTACTGTTGTTCAATATTGTGCTAGAAGTTCTAGTTAGAGCAATTAGGCAAGAAAGAGAAATAAAAGGCACCTAAATAGGGAAGGAAGAAATAAAACTTGTGCTCTTTGCAAATGATATGATCCTATACCTAAAAAATCCCGAAAAATCCATTTCAAAGTTACTAGAACTAATAGACGAGTTCAGCAAAGTGGCAGTATACAAGATTAATAGGCAAAAATCAGTAGCATTTATAACACTTCTGATGGGCAATCTGATGAAGAAGTAAGAAAAAAATTCCATTTGTAATAGCGACTAAATGAATCAAATATTTAGGAATAGACTTAACCAAGGACATAAAAGACATATATTCAGAAAAATACAAAACATTGCTGAAAGAAACCAAAGAAGACCTAAAGAAATGGAAGGACATTCCGAGTTCATGGATTGGAAGACTAAATATCATTGTCAGTTCTACCCAAAATGATTTATAGATTCAATGCAGTCCCAATAAAAACTCCAACAGTCTTTTTTTTTTACAGAAATGGAAAACACAATTATCAAATTTATTTGGAAGTGTAAGGGGCCCTGAAGAGCCAAAAGCATCTTGAAAAAGAAGAATGAAGTTGAAGGACTCACACTTCCTGACTTTAAATCATATTACTTAGCTATAGTGGTAAAAAACAGCATTGTCCTGGCATATAGACAGATTGACCAAAGGAACTGAATTGAGAACTCAGAAATAGACCCTCATATCTACAGTGACGTGATTTTTGACAAGGCTGTTAAGCCCACCCAGCTGGGCCAGAACAATCTGTTCAACAAATGGTGCTGGGCAAACTGGATATCCATATCCAAAAGGAAGAAAGAGGACCCCTGCCTCACAGCTTATAAAAAAATTAACTCAAAATGGATCAAGGACCTAATTATAAAAACTACAACCTAGAAGAAAATGTAGGAAAACATCTTCAAGATCTTGTGGTAGGTGGTAGTTTCTTAAACCTTACACCCAAAGCATGAGCAACGAAAGTAAAAATAGATAAATGGGACCTCCTCAAAATTAAATACTTTCGTTCTTCAAAAGACTTTGTGAAGAAAATTAAAAGGCAGCCTACTCAGTGGGAGAAAATATTTGGAAACCACATATCTGATAAGGGTTTGATCTCCATATTACGTAAAGAGATCATACAAGTCAGTGATAAAAAGACAAGCAACCCAATTAAAAAAATGGCAAAACACTTGAATAGACATTTGTCCAAAGAAGAAATACAAATGGCCATCATCATAAGAATCCTTATGTTGCCCTTTTATACTGACATCCACTTCCCTTTTGTCCCCCCACCTCACCCCCACTTCACAACCAGCCCCAGTCCTAACCCCTGGCAATTACAAATTTCTTCTCCATTTTTACAGTTTTTGTCATTTCAGGAATTTTATAGAAATGGAGTCACACAGTTGTAATTTTTTGAAATTGGCTTTTTTTCCCTGAGCGCAATTCTCTGAAGATTCTTCCAAGTTGTAATGTGTATCGGTAGTTGAGTCTTTTTATTGCTGAGTAGTATTCTATGGTATGGATATAGCACAGTTTGTTTAACCATTTACCTGTTGAAGGATATCAAGTTTTTAGATTTTAGCTATTATGAATAAATTTGCTATGAACATTTATGTATTGTTTTTTGCATGTGTGAATAAGTTTTTCATTTCTTTGAGATGCTCCAAAGTGCAATTGCTGAGTCATATGGTAGTTTTATGTTTTTTTTTTCCTTAAGGAATTGCCAAATTGTTTTCTGGAGTTTTTGTAACCATTTTACATTCCCACCAGCAATGCATGAGTGATCTATTTTCTTGGCATCCTTGTCAGCATTTGGTATTGTCAGTCTTTTATATTTTAGTAACTCTGATGGGTTTGTAGTGATATCTCATATTGGTTTTAATTTACATTCCCTAATGGCAAATGATATTGAACATCCTTGTATTTGCTTGTTTGCCATCTGTATATTCTTTTCAGTGAAATTTCTGTTCAAGTCTTTTGCCTATTTTCTAATTAGTATGTTTATTTTATTACTGTTGAGTTTTCTTTATATATTCTAGATACTAGAACTTTGTAGTTTGCAAATATTTTCTCCCAGTCTGTAATTTGTCTTTTCATTCCCTTAACAGGGTCCTTCTTAGAGCAAAAGTTTTTAATTTTAATGAATTACTCTTTATCAGCATTTCCTTTTATGGATTATGCTTTTGGTGTCAAGTCTAAGAACTCTGCCTAGTCTTAGATCCCAAAGATATTCTTCTGTGTTTTATAGTTTTACATATGAGTTTATGACCCTATTTTAGTTAATTTTTGTATAAGGTATGAGGTTTAGGCAAATTTTCCTTTTTTTTGCCTATGAATTTCCACTTGTTCCTATACCATTTGTTGGCAAGGCTATCCTTCCTGCAGGAAATTGCTTTTACATCTTTTTAAAAAATAAGTTGGGGAACCAGTAAGATGATGGCACAGTAAGGAGCTCCTAGAGTCAGGTCATTCTATAGGGCAGTTAATAATCACTCAGAGCTATTTAAATCACCTGTTTGGGGGCTCTAAGAGGCCAGAAGAGCATCCTGCAACGTTCTTGGAAGAATGGAAGGAGGAGACTGCCCATCTGCAGAGAGGATTTGTGAATAGAGGCTAGTGCATATCTTCCACTGGTGGCACAAGCCACCTCCTAAGCTATTTCACAGCTGGAATTGGAAGTTCTGCTTCCCCAAAATGGGGGAGAAAGAGATGATTGGGCACCAACTTCAGCTACTGATTAGTAAATTCGGTGGGCTAAAGTATATTATCCTGGGAACAGCTAAAGTTTGAACCTGTCCAAGTCAGAAAGAGGCCAGTAGCTGCCATTTTAACTCTGCCCCTGGCATGAGGGGAAGTGGGGCTGATAGAAAATCACAGTGCTGGTAGGGACCGGCTTCTTTCCATCCAGATCAGATTGCAGCTCTAGCATAAGTGCCAGTCCCACCTCTGGCAGGGAGGAAACTGGGGTGACCTGCATCAGCTACTCCAGGAAGATACAGGCCATGCCGCAGAGGCCTGTGATCATCCTACTCTGGTGGCACAAGCCACCTCAGGAGCTATTCTGTAGCTGGAATTGGAAGCTCCATTTCCCAAAAACAGAGGAGGAAGAGACAGTTGGCCACCAATTTCAGCTACTGATTAGTAAATTCGGCAGGCTAAAGTATATAATCCTCAGAACAACTAAAATTTAAACTTGTACAAGTCAGAAAGAGGCTAGTAGCTGCCATTTTGACTCTGCCCCCAGCATGAATGGGAATCCCGGCTGACTGAAAATCACAGCAATTGTAGAGACTGGCTTTTTTCACCCAGATCGGCCTGCAGCCCTAGCCTAGGCTTTAGCCCCACCTCTCACAGGGAAGAAGCTGGTGGGCCTTGCACCAGCTCTCCGGGTAACTGCAAGTACATTTGTCAGGCACATACTGAATAGTCAGAAGATCACAGAAGGCAACTGTGGTTATTTTGGACCTGCATGACATAGGTTGCTGCCCACACCTGCATCTCCATCCCCGCCCCAGGCAGGGGAGAAAGGGGTTTGAAGCTTCATCAGTCTCTCTGGGCAGCTACAGTCTAGGCCTGCACGACTTGGATTATAGTATACACAGCTGTGGCTCTGTCCTGACCCCTGGCAATGGAGAACGTTGGGAGAAGCTTCATTGGTACCTGGGGAAATGAGGGCAGCTTGAGGCTCCACAGCTTACAGCACCAACTATATCCTTGGCTCCTATTACATAACCAGCAAGGGAGAAAGGACAAGAAAGCCCTAAACTAAAGAAACTGCACCCAGAATAAATACATCTAGTAAGCCAGATGCCAAGATTATTGCAGGGTGGTGGGAATGTGGAAAAGCATGGGAAAAATACAACTGGAGTAACCTATGGAATGTGGCTAATAGTAATAATGTAATATTCATGCATCTATGCCAAAGATGTACTGTGTTGATAATGGAGGAGTATGGAAAAAGTGTGCCAAATGTAGGCTATAGACCTGGTAATAATCTGATGATATTATCTCATAATCTATAAAAAATGTTCCACCATGGTGTGGTGTGTTGATAGAGGGGTGTTGTATGAGAATTCTGCACATGTGCATGATTGTTTTGTAAGTTTACAACTTCTGTCATAAAAATATATTTAAAAAATAATAATAGTGTAGGTTGGGGGAAAAATACACCAAGATAAGGACTATAGTTTGTAGTAAGATTTTGACGATATTCTTTCATAATTTGTAAGAAATGTCTCACAAATATGCAAGGTGTTGGTGGTGGGTTGATGTATAGGACCCCTGTATGAAGTTATGCACGTTTGCTTTGTAAGTTCACAACTTTTACTATACACTTACTGTTTATGTATGTTCACGTATAAATGATATATTAAAAAAATAGGGTAGATTGGGGGAAAAATATACCAAATGTAAGATACTTTGGTTAGTAGTAAGTATTTTGAGGATGCTCTTTAATGATTAGTTAAAAATGTTTCACAGCAATGCAAGGTATTGGCGGTAGGATAATGTATGAGAGCCCTGTATGATATTATGAATGTTTGTTTTGTAAGTTCACAACCATTACTATACACTTATTGTTTATGTATGTTTATGTATGAGTGATGTACTTCAAGAAATGAAAAAAAAATGGAAAAGAAAATAAGTTAGGGGAGTGGATGTAGCTCAGGTGGTTGAGCGACTGCTTCCTATGCATGAGCTGCCAGGTTCAATCCCCGGTACCCCCTAAGTACAAAACAAAACAAACAGAGGAAAAAACCAGATCTCATTGGGGAGCGGATGTAGCTCCCAATGGAAGCGCCTTCTTCCCATATATGAGGTCCTGGGTTCAATCCTCGGTACCTCCTAAAAAAATAATAAGTTGTGTATATTTGTGTAGATTTATTTCTGAGTTCTTCATTCTTTTCCGTTGATCTATGTGGGAAGCGGATGTGGTTCAAGCGATTGGGCTCCCATCTACCATATAGGAGGTCCGGGGTTTGATTCCCAGGGCCCTTGGTGAAGGCAAGCTGGCCTGTGCAGGAGTGCTGGCCCAAGCAGAGAGCTAGAGCAGCAAGATGACGCAACAAAAAGAGACACAGATGAGAGACAATAAGAGACACAGCAGACCAGGGAGCTGAGGTGGCGCAAGAGATTGAGCACCTCTTTCCCACTCTGGAAGGTCCCAAGATCGGTTCCCGGTGCTGCCTAAAGAGAAGACAAGCAGATACAGAAGAACACACAGCGAATGGACACAGGGAGCAGACAGCGCACAAAAACAATGGGGGGGGGGGAGAGGACAAATAAATAAATAAATCTTAAAAAAAAAAAAAAAAAAAGCCTGTAGCTATGTGTAATAAGTCTTGAAATAAGAGTGAGCACAGTTTATTCCTTTTCAAAAATTGCTTTGGCTAATATATTTCATTTGCCTTTCCATATACATTTTAGATTAATCTTGTCTATATTATAGAAAATCTTGCTGGGATATTGATAGGAATTGCTTGCAACCTATATATCAGTTTGGGGAGAATTGACCTTTTTACTATGCTGAGCCTTCTAATCCATGAACATTGAAGTAGTCTTGTGTCTCTGGAATAAAGCCTACTTTGTCATGGTGTAAAATCCTTTTTATGTAGATGAATTCTATTTGCTAATATTTTGTTAAGGATTTTTGTTTCTATATTCTTCTTTAAAATTTTTTTTTTTTATTTTTGAGGTACTGGGTGGCCGGGGATTGAACCCAGGACCTAGCATGTGGGAAGCTGGCGCTCAACCACTGAGCCACATCAGCTTCCCTGAGCTGGCCCTTTTGCTTGTTTTGCTTGTTGTTCGTTTTTGTTTTTTCAGGAAGCATTGGGAACCAAACCTGGGACCTCCCAAGTGGGAGACAGGAGCCAACCACTTGAGCTATATTCAATTCCTTTAAATGAGAGATACTGATCTGTAGTTTCCTCTTTTTTGTACTGTCTTTATCTGGTTTTGGTATCAGAGTAATACTAGCTTCATTAATGAATTGGGAAGATTTCCTTCCTCTTCTATTTTCTGGAAGAGATTATGTAAAATTGGTGTTAATTCTTTAAATGTTTGGTTGAATTCTCCAGTGAAACAATCTGGGTCTGGAGATCTCTATTTTGGCAGTTTTAAAAATTATGAATTCAGTTTTCTTAATAGCTGTGATGCTATTCAAATTATCTACTTTGTATTGGATGAGTTGTGGTAGTTGTGCTTTTTGAGGAATTGGTCCATTTTATCTAGATTATCTAGAAATTCATGTGAATAGAGTTTTTCACAATATTCCCTTATTGTTTTCATGTCTGCAGGATCTGTAGTAATACTCTTGTTTCATTTCTGACATGGATAATTTGTGTCTTTTTCTCTCTCTCTTTTTAATGTCAGACTTGCTAGAGGTTTGTCAGTTTTATTGATTTTTTCAAAGAACCAGTTTTTTGTTTCTTTATTTTTCTGCTTTTATTGATGTCTACTTTTTATTATTTTCTTCCTTCTGTTTGCTTTGGGTTTATTTTGTTTTCTTTTTCTAATTTCTTGAGGGTGGGAGCTTATATTATTGACCAGATTTTTCTTTTTCTAATGTAAGCATTTAGTACTTTATAAGTTCCTCTCTGTACTGCTTTAGCTGTGTCCCCAAAATTTTAATATATTTTCATTTAGTTAAGTGGATTTTTAAATTTTTTTGAGATTTCTTCTTTGACTCATGGATTATTTACATGGGGGTTGTTTAGTTTCTAAGTGTTCGGAAATTTTCCTATTATCTTCCTGTTATATGCATGAGTTCTTACCTTTTTTGTTCCACGGATGCCTTTGCCAGTCAGGTGAAATGAATATACTACTGTAATTTATTTATTGCATACATTCATAAGTGAAGGAAATGCTAGATTTCAGTTGGAGGTTAAATAAAGATAATAAATTGATTTTTTTGCAATTCAAGCTCACGGACTCCCTGAAATCATCCATGAGCCCCTGGTTAAGAACCCCTGTGTTACTGATTTCTATTTTGATTGCATTTTGGTCAGAGAACATAGTCTATGTGTTCAGAGTTTTTAAGTTTTTTGAGGTTTATTTTATGGCCTATAATATGGTCTACCTTGGTATATGTTTTGTAGATCTTTGAAAAGAATCTGTAATCTGCAGTTGTTGGCTGTAGTATTGTATACATTTCAATTAGATCTTGTTGGCTGATGGTGTTGCTGAGTTCTGCTATATACTTCCTGATTTTCTGTGATGTTTTTATATCAACTGTTAAGTGAAGTGTGTTGAAGTCTAACTATAATTGAGGATATGTCTGTTTTTCCTTTCAGTTCTATTAATTATTTTTTCAAATAATTTGTAACTTTTTTGTTTGGTACATACATATATAGGATTGTTTTGTCTTCTTGATGTATTGACCTTTTTATTAGTAGGTAATGCCCCTCTCCATCTAGTAATTTTCTTTGTTCTAAAGTGTACATTATTGATGCTAATTTAGCCACTCCTGTTTTCTATTTTTTTTTTTTTTATTTTAGAAGTTGTGAGTTAAAACAATCATGCATACCATACAAGATTCCCACCAACACCTTACATTGTTGTGACACATTTGTTACAAATGATGAAAGAACTTCCTCATAATATTTCTTTTTTCTATAGTCCATAGCTTATATTTGGTGTGTTTTCCCCACAAACTGTCCAGCTATTAACACTATGTATTAGTATTATATATTTGTTATACTTGATGAGAGAACATTCTTATATTTGTGCTGCTAACCATAACCCGTCATTCTCCATGGGTTTCACTGTGTTATATGGTCTTCTGCCTTGTACAATGCATCCAAAGTGTACTCTCAGTGGCTTTCAGTTTCATCACAGAATTGAGCTGTCATCAGCTCAGTTCTTTTTAGAACATGTTCATTTCTCTAAATGGAAAAATCCCTTATCCCCTTATACCCCTCATTATTGACCCTTAGCATTGATATAGTACCTTCTTTGCCATTAACGTAAAATATTAGAATATTTCTGTTAACTATAGTCTATACTTTACATTAGTTGTATGTATCTCCTGTTCTTAACATCTGACAGTAGAGGAACATTCTTGTATTTGTACTATTAACCACAATCACCATCTGCCACTGAAATCACTGTTATGCAGTCCCTAGATTATCCTCTAGCTTTCTTTCAATTGACATTAACTTCTCTAGACTACCCCTCTCAGCCACAATCACATTAATAAATCAGCAGTGTTAGTTATACTCACTATAATGTGTCTCCATCAACTCTAACCATTTCCCTAGATTTATAGTCCCCCTTATTAAACATTCTACATACATTCAGCATCAGCTCCCTCTTCTCAACTCACATTCTATCTCCTAGTAACCTGTACTCTGTAACTCCATGAGTTTACTCATCATATTTTGTTCATATTAGAGAAGACCATACAATATTTGGCCTTTTGTGTCTGGCTTATTTCACTCAACATAATGTCCTCAAGGTTCATCTGTGCTGTCATGTGCATCCTGATTTCATTTCTTCTTACAGCTGAATAGTATTGCATCGTATGTATATGCCACATTTTGTTTATCCATTCATCAGTTGATGGATACCTGGGTTGTTTCCGTCTTTTGGCAATTGTGAATAATGCCACTATGAACATTGATGTGCAGGGTCACTGATTCTTTCCTTTGTCCTATCTGTTCTGCTGTTGAAAACATATTTCAGGTCCTATGTTTTTTAGTTTTAAAATTTCCATTTGGACCTTCTTTATGTCATTTATTTCTTTGCTGAGACTTTCTATTTCTTTTCAGAGACTTTCTCTTTCTTTGCTGAGAGTTTCAACTTTTTCATTTGTTTTAAGCATGTTTGTAATTGCTCATTTAAGTATCACAATGTTTACTTTCAAATCTTTGTCACATAATTATAACATCTCTGTTACCTTGATGTTGGTTTTTATAGATTGTCTTTTTTTTTTTTTTTTCATTGAAGTTAAGATTTTCCTGGTTCTTGTTATGAATAGTGATTTTCTTTTTTATTGCATCCTGGCCGTTTTGGGTATTATGAGTTTCTAAATCTTATTTAAATCGTCTGTTTTAGTTGTCTTCCTCTGACACTGATTTGGTGGAGGTAGCTGCTGCCTTGTTATGGACAGATGAGAGGGGAAGTCCAGGTTTCCCAGTCATCCTCTCTTGACATTCATAGTTACTGTGGGGCAAGGGCTGGAGCTCTGCCTCCCCATTGGATCTCTGCTGACACCACTTTGACTGGGAGGGCCAGTAGTACCTAATTACTGTCCCCTAAGTGGCCTCCACTGACACCCCAGGGATGTGAGGCCTTATAATGTTGGGCAATGATGGAAGTCCTGATTCTCTACTGGGTCCCCTCTGCAGAAAGTCACCCACTTTCTGGAGTGGAAGTCCAGGTTCCCAGTGTGGTCTCCAGTGACACTGTGGGGGTGTGGGATTCATTACTTCCCAGCAGATATGAAAATCCCAGCTCCCTACCTACTTCGACTTCTCTGACACCACCCTGATGGATTGGGTGCCTTGTTACAATCAGGCAAGTATGGAAGTCTAGCCTCCCAATTTGGCCCTTGTTGGTGTGAATAGGGTGGAGCCACAGTTTTTCATGTGGTGGTTGACTGGAGTTAGAGTGGTTATTGTCTAAAGTTGCCTGTCTTACTAGGCTGCACCTTTCTTGGTCTTTTGGTAGGGAGAACAGGCTTTTGTTGGGACTTTTTTAGTTTGTACCCCTTGACATATCTGAGTTCTGGATTTTTCCAGCTCCAAGTCTGGTATACATAAAGCAGAAAGAAAATTCAGGGAACCACTGCTGTGTTGTTCTTTCAATCCCAAGGCCTATAGCGTGACTGTCTTTTTCTTTCCACCTTTCAGAGTCTTTTCTTATGTTTGCTTTATATAGAATGTCCAGGGTTTTTAGTTGTACTTAGGGGAATAATAGGGAAAAGTATGTGTACTTCATATTCCTAGAAGTAAAAGTTCTTTGATGACTCTTGACTTTGTATGCTTTTTTATGTTCTTATTGCCCATTCATATATCTTCCTTTTGAAAAGTCTAGTCAATTTTTTTGTCCATTTATTTGATGGTGTGTCTTTTTATTAATGAGATTTCAGACTTTTTTTTGTTTGTTTGTTTACATATTCTAGATAACAGTTCTTTGCCAAGTATATTTTCTAACTAATTTCTCCTAGTGAGGGTTGCTGTTCACTTTCTCAAATGTATTTATGATTTTTTTCCTTTATCATTTCTAGGAACTTTTACCTACTTCCAAGTTAAGAAATTCACCTATTTTATCCCCAGCAGTTTTATAGTTTTAGCATATATGTTTATGTCTATTATTCATCTCAAATTAATTTTGGAATAGGTTGTGATGCAGGGATTGAAGTTCACCTTTTTCCATATTGATATTCCTTTGTTGGAGCACTAGCACCCATTGGTTGTAAAAGATTTTGCTTTTTACCCCTTTATTATGAGCATCATGATAGTGTAATATGTACTTGGTAAGATAGGCAAGATCAAATGTTTATGAGAAGAAAAACCATGAATTTTAGAGTTTGAAGACCCAGTTACAATTTCTGCTCTCCCATTTTGTGGCTGTTTTATTTTGAGAAGTTGCTTCACTTTGAGCACAAATTCTTTAATTTATAGAATTGAAATAGTAATAATGTCTAACCCATAGTGTTTTGGAGAGGTTTACATGAGATAACATAAAATCATATTGTTAATTATAATAGCATCTATCTTTGAGTGTTTATGATGTGCTAGCCATTCACTCTTTTTTAATATCTCTTAAATGTTGCTCTACTTTTTACTAGTTATCCAGTCCAAAGCAGCATACATTAAAGCACCTTCTACTTAGTAATGTATATCTGCATAGATGTAGCCTCATTGTTTTTAACTCAGTTGAACATTTTAAGAAATAACATGTTCTTATTTTCCCTGGTCCCAACCATACATTTGAGGTATATCCTTAGTTGTTTTGCCTGAATATTTCTTTCTTGGATTAGATAAGAAGTATGGTATCTTATTAAAAAGTGTATTTTCGGGGGACAGATGTGGCTCAAATGGTTGGGCGTCTGTCTCCCACATGGAGGGACCCGGGTTCGATACCCGGGACCTCCTGGTAAAAAAAAAAAAAAGTGTATTTTCATCCTGGTGTAGGAAACCATGATCTATCATTGCTAATAGATACTTTTAATGAGGTCTGTGTGTTAGTGTCCTATGACTGCTGTAAGATTACCACAAACAAGTGGCTTTAAAAACACAGAAATTTATTATCTCATAGTTCTGGAGTCTAGAAGTCTGAAATCAGTTTCACTGGGCCCAAATCATGTGTTGGCAGGGCAGCACTCACTGGAGGCTCTTAGGGAGAATCCATTCCTTTCTTCTTCCAGGTTGTAGAAGAATGGCAAGGTGGCTGCTAGAATTCCTTGGCTTGTGGCTACGTCACTCCAGTCACCAAATCTCTCCTTGCTATTTCTTTTGGCCTTCTCTATGTGTGTGTGGCTCAAATCTCTCTCTGCCTCCTTGTAAGGATACATGTGATTGCATTTAGGACCCACCCTTAGAGTCTAGGATAACCTTCCATCTCAACATCCTTCATTACATCTGCAGAGACACTCTTCCCCTTTTTTGTTGTTATAGTAGTTAACATCCACAGGTTTTAGAGATAATATCTACATATCTCTTGGAGGGCCATTTTTCAGCCTACCAAAGTCTGCTTATACTTTTTTACCATAGGATAATCAGTAATAACAACAGAGTAAAGACTGTTTAGAAATTTAGCAATGAAAATTGTAAAGATATTAAAAAAATAAAAAAGAATCCCTTCCAATAAGTACTTTATAAGTTGTAAATTATAATACAACTGTTATTTATTATTATTGTTTTTATGCGAGAGGTTTGGGCAAGGCCTAAGCAAGAAGTTTAAAAGAGAGTTGGACCAAAAGCATAAAGTTAAATAAGAGAGCCAATATCTTGCAGTTTCTTTAGTGCATCTAAGCTGAATATCTTGAAATTTTAGAAAGCACTAATTTAATAGTTTAAAAGCATATTGTTTAATAAAATAATAAATTTTCCCTGCTTAAATTTTTATAATTTAATTTTAAAATATAATTTTCATATCCACCTCTTCTTTTCTGTCTTCCTCTCATACCCATCCCCGTTTGTAAAGGTGCCCCTTACTGAAGCAGTGGATCCAGTGGATTTGGAAGATTACCTCATTACTCACCCATTAGCTGTTGATGCTGGGCCTTTAAGGGATTTGATTGAATTTCCTTCAGATGATATTGAAGTTGTCTATAGTCCTAGGGACTGCAGGACCCTTGTTTCAGCTGTACCTGAAGAAAGGTAAGAAACATTTACCTGTTTTTTGTTTTAGCATAACTTATAGAAGGCTACCTTCCTTATTTTATTTAGACCTATTTCTTGTGGTGGTGTCATTTCCTAATATAAGGACAAGAACTACAACAACTAATATAAGAAAAAATCAGTGCTTTCCTATCTAAATCACAAATATATTCTCTTTTGAAATAGTGAAATGGATCCTCATGTTAGAGATTGTATAAGAAGTTATACTGAAGACTGGGCGATTGTGATCAGAAAGTAAGTTATACGTTTATTATAACGTTAAAAAATAATAGGATTTATAAGTGGATTAAAGTAGATTAATAATAATTTTGAGACCTGAAAATTCATTTCAAAAAGTAGCAGAAGAAGCAAAAGAAGAATCTTCATTAATAGACGTTTCTTCCTTAGAGATTCTGCAACTACTTTTACTTACTTTCCTTATTGAATATTAGGCTTGTGGGGATAGTATTTCTATATTACCATATATCATTATTAACTAATAATATCTGATGATAATGATTTTGAAGTCTAAATTTCTTTTAGGAAATCATGGGTAGATATTGATGAATAATTTGTATTTCTCAAAAGGAATACAGTTTAGTGAAACTTAAATAGTTAGGTTAAATTTAATGGCGTGTGTTCTACATTAAACTGAAAGGTCTTTGCCTTTTAGTAACTAACTAAATATTTATAAGTCCTTGCGCTTTCATTGAATCAGCTAATTATTTATAAAAAACAGTTTTTTTTTTCCTACAACAAAAATTTTTTTTCTAGTGGGCTGGGTTTGAATTATCAAGTCAGATTAAGAAACAGAATAAAACTACTTTTACTTTACTGATTTTCATAATGACTGAAGTAGTGATGAATTCTGTTATGACATTATGGTTTTCACAGAGGATGTAATTTGTACTAAACAGCAGTAGCAGAGATGATGTATCCATTGCTTATTGTTTCCGCCTCATGGCTGCTGTCTTATTTCACTGGGTTTAATACTGTGTTGAGCTTCCCTTGGGGAATACTGCTGAAATGCTTTTTAGTTTTAGTGTGACCTAATAAAAGCACAGTATGCTGCTCTTTATAAAGAAGAGCTGTTTTTATGAACTGCTTTGATAAGTATCTCAGTAGTCAGATTTTAGACATTATAGAAGAAAACTGTTCCTCTATCAGATAATTCCTAAGTCTTTACCTTTATTCATATATGTTGGAAACACATAACCAGAAATCTTAATAAAAGAAGATTAGTTAAAAAATATATTGAGGGAGTGGTTGTGGCTCAAGCAGTTGAGCCCCTGCCTCCTGCATGGGAGGTCCTGGGTTCAGTTCCTGGTGCCTCCTGAGGAAAAAAAAAGACAAACAACAAGCAAAACAAACGATAAAACCAACTCAGGAGCAACAATGGGAGACAAGCAGACACAGAAAAACGCACAGCAAAATGGACACAGCGCGCACAAGCAGCAAGGGGGAGGTAAATAAATAAATAAAATAAATCTTAAAAAAAAAAAACAAAACAAAAAACAACTCAGGGAAACTGATAGGGCTCAGTGGCTGAGTGCTGGCTTCCCACGTATGAGGTCCAGGGTTCAATCTCTGGCCCCTGGTACCTCGGGGGAGGGGGGAGAATATATATATATGTATACACACACACACACACATATACACACACACACTTAAATTTAGAATAATGGAATCTGCTACTAATCATGTAGTTGCTGACCTTGGTTTAGGCAAGAGGGTGAGGAAATTAATACTGGTTACTTACTATGTGCTAGGCAGTTTGCACTCATTTCATTTCCAAAAAATAAGGTAGCTCAGGCTTAAATTAGTTAAGTAACTTCTCTGAAGTTCCATAGGCCAAAAAGTGATATATGTTTTCGGTTACACTTAGACATCATTCATTATCTATAGTGGTAAGTGGAAGACAAAAAGGTTATTATATTGGACTAGAAGTTATGAGGTATATGTGAAAGATAATAGTTGTGATTAGAACAGAAGAGAAAAGGCACAGTACGAAATAATCTAAGGAGAAAATCTGTACAAAAGCTTCAATAGTGCTTTGAGCTCACAAACAGTGAATGCAGGCAATGGAAAGGGGTCCTGGGGCAACTGTTGGGGCATTTGGTTGCTTTGAAATCCCTGTACCTCACTTGAGCACAGCTTTAGTAGCAGAAGTGTCTGCTTTTTTAGGAGTAGTGATTATGGGGCTTTGACTGTTAGGATAGTGCTGAGAATGGCTGATAACATCTTGGAGAAAGAGGGAACTGTCATACCCAGAAGTCTAGGTACTGGCAGATTCTGCTTGGTTGTGTGATCTGCCTCTTCCCCACAACTACCGGATATGGGCTTGGATAAGCAGATACATTATTTCCAGATGTGGAATACAAATTCAAAAATGAGCACAGATGTGGAATACAAATTCAAAAATGAGCATAGAATCCAGAATTGCCAGGTATTTGCCAAAAACCAGTACACTGTAACAAAATGAAATCAATCTACAAATAAGGGAACTAACAATTGAGGAATAGTTAATAGAACTGATCAAGACCGATGAGTATAATTAATATCCTCAAAGAGGGATGAAAGGATATTGTAAATATAAAACAAATCAACTACTTCTTTTTTTGATTAGTGAAAAAATATAAAAACTCACCATATGGATTTAATGGCAGAATGGATGTAGCTGAAGAGTAAAAGAGTGAACTATAAGATAAAACCATCAACTTCTTCCATAATTCAACACAGAAGGATAAAGGGATAGAAAATTGTTCATTTTTATTCATTAAACAAATACTTAATTGAGAGTGGTATGTACCAGATACTATACTCAACACTGATACGTCAGTGAACAAAACCAATTCTCTGCCCTTACGGAGCTTATATTCTAATGGAGAGTGAGGGCAATCGATAATAAACAAACACAAATAAATATATAATTGCTATGGTGGAGGTAAGTATTATGGAGAAAAATAAAATAGGGTGAGAGGGGTTGGGAGGGCCAAGTATTGGGGCTAAATTTTCTATTTTCTTTAAATAATGAGAGAAGACCTTACTAATTGGATGGATTTGAGTAGAGACCTGAAGGAAGTAAGGGAGAGCTCCCTAAAGATATCTGAGGGAAGAGTTTAATAGGCAGAGGGAAGACTAGTACTTGCAAAGGCCCCATATTAGAAGCATGCTGAGAATGTTCAAGGAATAGCAAGAAGATCAGTGTGTCTGAAGCAGAATAAATGAGTGAAAATGCCAAGAGATGAGATCACAGAAATAGGTAGTGTTGGAATGGGGAATTATGTAGGGCCATATCATAGCATTTTGCCAGAGGACAGAATGATAATATATGAAAAGAGTATTGATCATGAATCATTCTTCTCAGCTGTCTTGAGTTTCTTATTGTCAGTTTTTAGGACATAAAAGAGGCAGAGTACATTATTCTAATCTATCAGAACAGCTTAGATATGCAACTTCACAAATTAAGGCATTTTACACATTTCGTGAAAGATTAAAACATCTGCTTCATCATTCTATATTGTCTTTATTTTAGTTCTTTCCTTATTTTACTTTTTAATGTAGTTCTTCCTGAGAAATATCTTTCTTTTGTGATTGTGCTGTCTATGACATTAACATTATGGAGCTGCTGTTTTAATAGCTTTAGCAACAAGACAGAATGTGAATTATTCATATCAGTTGTGGTCCTAGCTCATGAGTTGGTTGATAGCAAGAACGATTCTATACCATCTTCTGGTAATCATAATTGATTTTTCCCCGGTTAAAATAGTCCCCCTGTTTAACTACACAAAGTGTTGAATCTCTTTGATCTGCTCTTAGTGTCTCTATTTGATGTTCTTGGACATTGCATTGCTAGGAAAACGTACTGTTGTTTTTAACCATATACATGTTAATTAAGCAGTATTTTTAAACAATGGTTTTGTAGATTTTGCTGTTTTTCATTTTACAAGTCTCCAGTTTTAGGTTAAGATATTTTATATATACTGTGCTGTAGCAAAACTTTTTTGAGGCTATTTAAGATTTTAAAATTCACTGATCTGTATATAAATTTTGCTTTTTTAAAAAAATTATACTATTATTGCAATGTATGTTTTCTCCTTTCACATTTTATTCTTTTAACCTGGGTTCTCAAATTTTCTTTCTACTGACCTGTTCTCTGAATTGAAAGTACAACTTAAATTATATACACATGGTTGGTGTGGGAAGGAGAATATGATTTATTCCTAAAAACTCATAATCTGCTCTCTAGTTGCATTAAAGGAATTTTGAATGGAAATTTTCTTAAATTTCTGTTTAAATGTTTAATTCAATATGTTATCACTGTTAGAATGGATCCTTATTATGTAAAGTAATAATGCAAAGAACAGTTGGATTGTTACATGAAAATGCTGAAAAAGTGAGAATTTTAAAAAATTGAGATTTATTTAACTGTTTATTTTGAATAGGTATCACAAACTGGGAACAGGATTTAATCCCAATACATTAGATAAACAGAAAGAAAGGCAGAAAGGTTTGCCAAAACAAGTCTTTGAATCTGATGAAGCTCCAGATGGAAACAACTACCAGGATGAGCAAGTAATGTTTAAAAAATATATATGTAACTTTAAGAAGTTATTTTAAAAATAATTTTAAAATTAACTAATTAATATTTAATATCTTACATCACAGGATGATCTTAAAAGACGTTCAATGTCAATAGATGATACCCCAAGGGGTAGTTGGGCCTGCAGTATTTTTGACTTGAAAAATTCACTTCCTGATGCTTTGCTTCCTAATTTACTTGATCGAACTCCAAATGAAGAAATAGACCATCAGAATGACGACCAAAGGAAATCAAACCGTCACAAGGAACTTTTTGCTTTGCATCCATCACCAGATGAGGTATAGATATTCGGTTATAAAGAAAAAAGATGATTATTAAGATAGATATTTTGGGAGATAAATTATATATAGTAGATTTAAAATAATATGGGGAATAAGAACTGAAGCATACGTAACCTTTCTGTAAATGAAATATATTTTTTGTAGGTTGAATTTATTCCTTTTTTTAAAAAGATTTATTTAATTTATTTTATTTCTTACCCCCTTGTTGTTTGCGCTCGCTGTGTCTATTTGTTGTGTGCTCTCTGTGTCTGCTCGCCTTCTTATTTTGTTTTTAGGAGACACCGGGAACCGAACCCAGGATCACCCATGTGGGAGAGAAGGGCCCAGTCACTTGAGTCACCTTTCCTCCCTGCTTGTTGTGCTTCTCACTGTGTTTCCTTGTTGTGTCTCTTCATTGCATCATCTCGGTGTGTCATCTTGTTGTATCAGCTCACTGCACCAGCCTGCCATGTCAGCTTGCTGTCTTGCTTGTCTTCTTTAGTTGGCAATGGGAATTGAACCCAGGACCTCCCATGTGGTAGGCAGGTGCCCAACTGCTTGAGCCACATCTGCTTCCTGAATTTATTGTTCTTAGTGGGCAATTTCTGTGAATTGATCTAATGACTTTTGTTTGTGAATTAATATGGTCATTCTTTACTATGTTACATTTTATGAATGAGAAATATTAGCTTAGTAAATTAAATTCTTAAAAAATAAGTTGTAAAATGTAGAAATATGTTAGGCACATTCATTTTAATATTGCTTGTCAATTTGTAGGAAGATCCAATAGAACGACTTAGTGTTCCGGATGTGCCCAAAGAACATTTTGGTCAAAGACTTCTTGTAAAATGTTTATCACTCAAGTAAGTATTTATTACTTTTACTGTATAACTTCCATTTTCCAGGATGATATTTTGAGTACTAGTGTAGCAAAATCCTACTAGTTTTTAGATTTGTATTTGTGTTTTTTTTGAGAAGTATTTTTCTCCCATAAATCATTTAAAATGATATCCAGTCATTTAAACTTACATATGAAACTAAGCTTGCTTCATTTATTTCTTTATTTATTTGAGGTACCGGGCCTGGGGATTGAACCCGGGACCTTGTGTATGGGAAGCAGATGCTCAACCACTAGAGCTATAATTGCTCCCCTGAAACTAAGCTTTAAAACGTTTTTGGCTCACAGGTGAAGACAACTCTTTGCCAGAACTGTACAATTTGTCTTAAAACTTGAGAAAAAATATTCACTGAAATGTCTCATATTTGCAGACATTGGTCTAATCATGGGGACTATAAAGACAAAATATCTTTTCCCTGAAAGTGTTGATTTTATATTTGTTATATCGTAGACTTTGTTTTTCAAAGATTTGGAAGTATGTATTTTTCCTTCTTTAAAAAAGTTAGTTGACTTCTGAAATATATCATTAAAATGATGCATATTATGTTTATTTTCTGCTTTACAAAGTATTTTCACTTAATCTTTTTTTATGCAGTCTTCAGAGTAATTTTATAAAGTAGATATTGTTTTCCTCATTTGTTCAAAAAGGTTGGTAGAGGTTAACTGGCATACTCATTATTATGTAATCAGTTTCTGAAAGACAAACTTCACTCTGTTTTCATTGTATTATGTTTATATTTTAAGTTATTATTTTAAGAAAAATGCAGTTTCAATTCTTAGTGCTTTTTAAAATAAGCAACTTCTAGTGACAAACCACTTCTTTGTGTAGATAACCTGGGCAATGTTCTTTCCTTTTAAAGCTAAGACTGTGTATTCAGTTAGATTTACCCAGAAAACTGTTTAGCTTGATTTAATGAGTTGTGTCTTTGGAGTATCTGGATACCTCGCATCAGTTCTTACTTAGGTTCTTCTTTTTGTTTTATAACAGCTTTATGGAGATATGATTCACCTACCACAAAATTCACTCTTAAAGTGTACAGATCTGAGGTTTTTAGTATATTCACAGAGTTGTGCAACTATGATCACTTTCTTTTTTTTTTTTTTAGGATAATGTATCTTTATTTTATAAGAAAAACAGGAAAAAATAGCTGAGAACAGTTTAGAGCAAATTACTTTCTGGTTTATAAACTTCTGTATTATTTGAAAGTTTAACAAGTCTATACTCTTTTTATAACAGAAAATAAAAGTATTTCTTTTTTGAAAAAAAAAAGGAATGAGGAACTGCCGTAGATTCCTTTCCTCTGTGTGTACTTTATTTAAAAAAAATTTTTTTTTTATTATGGGTAAAAATCAAAATTCTCACAATACATACAAACATTTGCAAAATGATATATAAATATATATGCATATATGTGTATTTGCTTACAAAAATGTTGTTTATATATATATATATACACATATATTTTAAGAGGTGCTTAGATTACCCAAAATACTATGATCACTTTCTAATTCCAAAATATTTTCATCACTCCAGAGAGAAACTCTATAACCACTAGCAGTCATTCCCCATTTTCCCTTACCCTAATCCCTGGCAACTACTCATCTGCTTTTTCTCTCTCTGGGTTTGCTTATTGTGGACATTTTATATAAATGAAAACATATAATAGGTGGCCTTTTGTGTCTGACTTCTTTCACTTAGCCTAATGTTTTCAAGTGTCATCTATGTTGTAGCATATATCATTGCTTCCTTTTTATGGCTGATTTATATTCGATTAGATGGCTAGACCACATTGTTTCTCTGATCATCAGTTGGTGGACATTTGGGTTACTTGCACGTTTTTTTTTTTTGTTTTTTTGTTTTTTTGTTTTTTTTGAATAACAGCTTTGAGATTTAATTCATATACTATACAGTTCATTCATTGTTCACCCTGTGTATAAGTTCACACACTGGGGTTCATATATTATACCCATTGTACAAAATAATGGTTTTTAGTATATTCACATTTGTTGTGCAACCATCACCACAATCAATTTTAGAATATTTGAATTATTCCCAAAAGAAATTATGTACTTGTTAAGAGGCATTCCCCGTATCCCTTAACTCTCCCAGCGCTAGGCTCAATCTACTTTATTTCTCTATAGATTTGCCTGAACTGGGCATTTCCTGTAAATGAAATCATATAATATGTTCCTGGGTCCTTTCATTTTGTATTATGTTTTTTATGCTTTAATTCCTTTTGTAAGTTAGAATGTCTAGGTATACAGACGAAAAGAAAAGCCAAAATGATTCTGTGGATTAACTATGTCCTAATAAAATTAGAAGATGAGCAGCATTTAAAATTTCTGTTCACTTTGGTAACATTGAAATTTTTATAATTTTAAATTAATATTTCGGGCTGATAATGTAAGCAAAATTTATTATTTTATATTTGGTTTTAGCTTTCTCATATAAATCTAAAAATGTTTTAACATTATAAATCTAAATTTATATATATATATATATTTATATATATATAAATATAACATTATATAAATTTAAAAACTTTAAAATAAGCATCTCTGTCACTTGTTATATTTTACATTTGGGAAGCATTTAGTATTTCTCATGTTGCCAAGGGTTTGATTTTTTTAAAGTATTAGAATTTTAGAGATGAATAGTCTGTAACTCTGATAATAGTGTTCAAATCCTGAAACCAATTATTTTAAAATATTATGAATATGTTTTGTCTAATGTGTTAGCATTTTCCTCAAGGTTTGTTGCATTAGTCCCTTCACATATTTAGATTCTTTTTGTCCCTATGTCCCTCAAAATGTTCCTATACAGCATGAGTTCTTATCCTTTTTTGTTCCACAGAACCCTTTGCCAGTCAGGTGAAAACCATGGACCTCTTACTAAGTCCACACTATACTGTGTATTATTTAATAAATATATCATACCCACACCAACATGTCCCCACCAGAATAATGTTTTTTTTGGATTTCAGTTCAAGCTCATGGACCCCTTGTTAAGAACCCCTGCTGTAGAGGTTGGTCATTAGAAATATTGTAGACGTATACCTTTATGTGGAAAAGTAGCCTTTGAAGAAGAATAGTATTTTGTTTTATTCAAAGATATTTTAAAAAATATCCAGTGTATCTTTTGTGGAGTGCTTCATCTTTTGGAAATGAAGGACTAGATAATTCAGATTCACCTTTCTACTTACAAAAACTAGGAAAGGTTGCAGATTGTTAAAAAAATCTGCTTTAATGTATCAGAGTACTAACAACATAGTGAAGAATTACTGTGCCAGGATTTGGGTAGATTGAGTGTCCAGGGATATGAGACCAGGGTTTGTGTAGCTTTCCCCTGTGAAGCAAGTTGCTAAATGATGAATCAAGGGAACACAGGTTCAGAGCACAGCAGAAACTTTAAAGGATCTCTTTATTGTACAGAATAAAGAGTCCAGAAAGGGCAAATCTCCTTGTCATTTACATAGCACAAAGAGTTCAAAAGAGTAAAAGAAGAAGTTCCTTCATGGCCATTCTCCCAGGCTGTCCAAAAACTGCTGTGGGTCATGATTGATAGATGGCAGCTCCATATGCCCCACTTTGTGCAGTAGCACCATATTTATAAAGCCTGTGGGACAGAAATTGGAGGTTAGGGGTCACTAGGATTGAAGAAGAGGTGGACCTGGACAAAAACTCTTGTGCTTTTGGTTTGGTATCCTGAAAGGCTCTACCTTAGTGTTGCTTTAAATAAAAATAGATATGTCCTTTCAGCCTGTGCAGTTCAGCTTTGAATTATCAATCTCTGAAATTGGATTGTGATGCTTAATGATTAGTAGTTTCTTATTTGCCCAAAGCAAATGTAAATCATCTCTGGAAGGAAATAGCATCCAAAGATTTACATTATTTTTGCATACAGTGTTGAAAGCACACATTTGGCACACAAATAGAAATGACTAAGCACACAAAATTCAAGACTACAAGAAAAAATGAACAGAGAAAATAGTCAATAGTGGCATGCCTGCAGAGACTCCAAATATTAGAGTTATCAGTGACTTTAAAGCAATTATATTTGCTGTATTTAAGAAGATAAAAGAGTACATTGAAAAATTCAGGAGAGAACTGGAAACTATAAAAAGAAGAGACAAATGGACATTCCTGAACTAAGAAATCAGTAATCAAAATTAATACTTAGTAAATAGATTCCAATTATAGTTGGAACATAAGTAAAACAAAATCTAGACTGGAGCACAAGGAGACAGATGGATAGAAAATACATAAAAGAGGGTAAGAGACATCGAGGATATCATGAGAGGGGCTAACATAAGTGCGTCTGGAGTTTCAATAGGAAAGGAAAGAGATAATGAGACAGAAACAGTAGTTGAACAAACAGTGGCTGAGAACATTCAAAACTGGTGAAGGATATAAAGCTACAGATTTTAACTTTGGTAACCCCAAACAGAAGAATAAAAAGGAATCTACACTGAGGCACATCATTACAAAATGCTTAATCAAGGAAACAAGAAAGGAAATGGCTTAAAAGTAGTCAGTGAAGAAAGAATACATTGTCTTCAGAGTAGCAGTAATTAGTCCAGTAGCTCCTTGACTCAACTGAAACAATGGAAGCCAAAAGATACTGGAAAGGTATCTTCAAAATGCTAAAAGAAAATAACTGTCTACCTAGAATTCTTTATTCAGCAAAATATTCTTCAAGAATGAAGGTAAAATAGAGAAATTTTTGGACAAATAACAATTGAGAGAGTTCATTAGTTGCAGGTCTGACTAAAGGAAACACTAATGGTTGTTCTTTACACAGAAGGAAAATGAGCTCAGATGACAAAATGCTAAAAGAAAAAAAACATCAACCTAAAATTCTTTACCTCAGCAAAGTATTCTTCAAGGATGAAGGTGGGAGCGGAGGTGGCTCAAGCTATTGGGCACCTTCCTTTCCACATGGGAGGTCCTGGTTCGATTCCTGGTACCTCATAAGAAGATGACGAGCACACAACAAACAGTCACAGAGAGCAGACAGTGAGTGCAAATGAGGGGGGAGGGGAGAAAACAAAAAAAAATCTTTCAAAAAAAAATGAAGGTGAAATAGGGACATTTTTGGACAAATAACAATTGAGAAAGTTCATTCATTAGTTAGAGGCCTGACTAAAGAAAATGCTAAAAGATTTTCTTTAGAGAGAAGGAAAATGAGCTCAGATGAATGTTCAGAGATGCAGAAAGAAATTAAAAGTAATGAAGATGGTAAATATATGGGTAAATCTAAATGAATTTGACTATCTCAAATGTGAATAATGATCTTTTTTGGGCTTTGCATGACATCATTGACATATAAATTGGGAGGGGGAAAAAGTGGAGTTAAAACCTTTGGAGGTCTTTCCATTGTTCGAGAAGAGGATAACCAAGTAACATTAACTTAAAAAAAAAAACTTTAAGTTTATAGTTCATGCATGAACATTCATAAACAATGAGTGTATATATACGCTGTGAACCTACAAACCAACATGCTTATCACCATACAAGGCTCCTCCTATATATTACTTCACCACCAACACCTTGCATTGTTGTGAAACAATTGTTACAAACTATGAAAGAGCATGGTCAAAAAATTACTGTTAACTATAGCCAGATTCTTACATTGGGTGTATTTTTCCCATAACCCATCTGGTTAATGCCACCCTGTATTAGAATTATTTATTTGTTATACTTCATGAGAGAATGTTCTCAAATTTTTCTGTTAACCACAGTCCATCTTCCACCACAGGAGTCATTGTGTTATACAGTCCCATGCTTTGTACAGTCCATTCAAATTGTACACTCAGCGGCTCTCATTTTCATCACTGAGTTGTGCTGTCATCACCTCAGTCAATTTTATAGAACGTTTTCAATACCCTAAAAGGAAAGATCTCTTACCCCATTATATCCCCTATTTTTGTCCCTTAGAATTGATATAATATCTTCATTGCCATTGCTGCAAAATATATGACAGTATTACTGTTAACTATAATCCATAAGTTACATTAGTTGTAATTTTCTCATGTATCATCATATACTTAACACTTTGTAAAGGAAGAACATTCTTATATTTATTTAACCACAATGTTCATCCACCACCAAAATCATTATGTTATACAGTCTGTACGTTATTCTCTAGCTGCCTTTCAATTGAAATATTACATCCACAGACTACTGCTTTCAGCCACAAACACAATTATAAATCAGCAGTGTTAGTTATAATCTCTATAACGTATTACCATCAACTCTATTCATTTTCACACATTTACAATAAACCTTATTAAAAAATTCTACATACATTACCAATCAGCTCCCATTCTCAATCCACATTCAATTTCCTAGTAACCTATACTTTATAGAGTTTACCTTCGTGTGTTTACTCGGTTTAGTTCATATTAGTGCAACCATACAGTATTTGTCCTTTTGTGTCTGACTGACTTCACTCAACATAATGTTCTTATGCATCCCATGGTGTCATATGCATCCCAATTTCATTTCTTCTTACAGCTGAATTCCATTGTATGTGTATACCACATTTTGTTTGTTTGTTCATTGGTTGATGGACTCTTGGTTGTTTCCATATTTCAGCAATTGTGAATAGTGCTGCTATGAACTTCGGTATGCAAATGTCAGTTCACATCCTTGCTTTCAGTTCTTCTGAATATATTCTTGATATTGAGATTCCTGGATCATATGGCAGTTCTATATTTAGTTTCCTGAGGAACCGCTAAACTGTCTTCCACAAAAGCTGCACCATTCTACATTCCCACCAACAGTGAAGGAGTGTTCCTATTTCTCCATACCTTCTCCAGCACTTAATAGTTTTCTGGTTTTCTGTAAGGTGGGAAATGACACCTCATTATAGTTTTGATCTGCATCTCCCTAATAGCTAATGATGTTGAACACTTTTTTATGTATCTTTTGGCCATTTGTATTTCCTTTTGGAGGAATGTCTATTCAAGTCTTTGGCCCTTTTAAAATTGGGTTGCTTGTCTTTTTATCATTGGGTTGTATTTAACATGTATATCAAACACCTATTGGATATCTGGTTTTCAAATATTTTTCTCATTGATTAGCCTGCCTTTTAATTTTCTTGACAAAGTCCTATGAAGTACAATAGTGTTTAAGTTTGAGGAGGTCCCATTTATCTATTTTTTCTTTCATTGCTCGCGATTTGGGTGTAAGGTTTAAGAAACGACCACCTACCACAAGATCTTGAGGATGTTTCTTGTTTTCTTTTAGGAGTTTTAAGGTTCTTGCTTGTATATTTAGGTCATTGATTCATTTTGAGCTAATTTTTATATAAGCTGTGGCATAGGGGTCCTCTTTCTTTCCTTTGGATATGGATATCCTGTTCGCCTAGCACCATTTATTGAACAGACTGTTCTGGCCCAGCTGGGTGGTCTGGACAGCCTTATCAAAAATCACTTTGTTATGAATTTTAGGATCTGTTTCTGAACACTCAGTTCTATTCCATTGGTCAATATATCTATCTTTTTTTTTTTAAAGATTTTATTTATTTATTTATTCATTTATACCCCCCTTGCTGCTTGTGCTCGCTGGGTCAGCTAACCACGCCATGCGGGCGGGCTTGCCTTCACCAGGAGGCCCCGGGAACTGAACCCGGGGCCTCCCATATGGTAAACGGGAGCCCTACTGATTGAGCCACAGCCGCTTCCCAATATATCTATCTTTATGCCAGTGCCATGCTGTTTTTATTGCTGTAGCTAAGTAATGTGCTTTAAAGTCAGGAAGTGAGAGTCCTCTAACTTTCTTCTTCTTTTTAAAGATGTTTTTGGCTATTTGGGACCTATTACCCTTCCAAATAAATTTCAAAATTGGCCTTTCCAATTCTGTAAAAAAGGCTGTTGAAAGTTTTATTGGGATTGCATTGAATCTGTAAATCATTTTGGGTAGAATTGACATCTTAATGATATTTAGTCTTCCACTCCATGAATATGGAATGGCCTTCCATTTATTTAGATCTTCTTTTTCTTTCTTTCTTTCTTTCTTTCTTTCTTTCTTTCTTTCTTTCTTTCTTTCTTTCTTTC